>JBBDHG010000054.1:5370000-5847500 GCA_037951165.1 Lophius americanus | reverse complement strand
CTTTAATGCTTCCTGCTGAATGCTCACATGCTCTGAGGGGTGGGGGAGTGGAAACGCTCGCCTGCTAGACACTGAATATTTTTCTTTTACCTTGTGTGATTCTGTTGAGTGTTTAACGCAAAAAAAAAAAAAAAAACACAGGGACATGCAGCTAAGGACAAAAAAACATCTACATGCAGCCGCAGCAGGTCTCTGCCTCGCAGATTAGGGCACTGGGAGCACTTTGGAGGGTGTTGTCACAGGTATGACGAGGGACAGTTGTGCTCGCTGTCCCCAGGTTGCACAAGGTGTGAACAAAATATGCAGATCATTTGTTTGGTGCCAAATTAGACGAGGAAAACATTATAGGAAAATGCTGTCTCCCATTTTCCTTGGGCTTCCCTTATTCTATAAGCACTTCTATAGGGTTTTATTTTGTATTTCATAATCTATCTTTCACAATTCCTGACTTGATTATGCAAATGTTCTCGTAGTTGCATCAGAAGACGACGTTCTAATAGTTATTATAATTGCACTTTGAGTGTCAAAAAGAAACCCATGCGATCCAACAATCTCAATCAAATCACAAGGACAAAGAGAGAGTGTCAGCGTTGGCACAGAAAGGACTGATCTTGGGGGAATTGGCAAGACCAACAGCAAGCAAGTGTATTACATATGGCGTGCCATTTTCACAGCTTCCACAAAGAGAATGCAAAAAGTGTTAAATCTCACTATCGGAGACTGATAAACAACAATTCCGATTTGCTGAAAAAATGTTGTGCTTGAGGTAAACGGAGCCAGCGGAAGACTTTCAGCTCCTCATATCTGAGTTCTGAGTGGAGCGAGATGATGAGCCGTAGATGAAGCCGTCCTCCCACTAATTCCATGAGGTGTCAGTCAGGAAACTGGCCTGCCAGGATGACTTTCGGCTCCAATCGAGCCAGATGGTTTCTTAACACTGAATAAATGAATTGATTTTCGCGTAGCGTCTCTAACAAGGTTTGTATTCTTCCACACATAACACAAAGGTGGTCAACATGTGAAAAAGAGAGTTAGCGATCTGCTAACTCTGTGCATTGCAAACCTCCTCAGCACTTACTAAAGGGACTCAAATCTGAGCAGCGCTTTTATCTGGTAAACTGACAAAGTGTTATTACAAGGCCTCTGTTGTCGTACTTGTGCACAGCTGACACCTGATGTGTTATCTTCTATGTCCTAACCCACTATATTCCAGCTCTAGCATTAGATGGAAGGCTGCACTTTCCCGTGGTGTGAACTGCCATCAATTATACAACTATCTTTCAATTATTGTATATTGTCAAAGTAGCTGCTAATGAATTGTGAAACTAGTGTGTTATAGTGTTATTTTACTAGGCCCTAACCAGCCACTGTACACTTAGATGTTTGGGGGTTTTTTTCAATTAGATCTGGGTGACATATTTTTTTTCAGTCATTAAGCACACTTGGTGCAAGAATGTCCACCTTACACTCAGCCGAAGGTGTTTCTGCAGTTGTTGTCATTAGTGAGCAGCAGCATCTCCGGCCCCAGACAAAGCCACTGCTGCATGTAAGTGGACTCTGAGGATAACAGTCGTACCCGTTGTGATTTTCACTGGGGATTTTGATATTCACACCTGTACTAGGTGTTGTTCGGGAGTCTGATAAGCATGTGTGAAACCAGAGGGTTGAGTATAACGGGGGACCTTATTTGAAGGGGACGGATCTTTTTCAGACACATCAATGGGGACGCTCTTGTATTTTTGTGTACAACAATGAAAAGAGACCAAGCTAATCAAGCACGGTGTATCTCAGCTACTAGCCGTGTGTCCAATTGCAGCGGCTCCTGGCCATATGGGCACGTGCAAAATATAGAAGACCCAACAGCTACATAAGGATTCCAGCAGCACGTGGAAAAAAAATACAATATTTCCAACATCCCTGCCAGACTGGCCGTCAGTGGCTTCATGCTATGAGCATTTATTTCTTACAATTCGCACAAAATTTCACAATTAAATACTATCTACTTGGCCTAGTGTGTGACAAAAAGGAATTTAGGAGCTTGAAGCAATCTCAGACCTTATCACTGCAGGATCAGAGGCTGAAAAACAAAGTGCATGAGAGTCGCTCCTCCTCTCTACATTGGTGCTGTTCAGAGGCAGCCTGTTATTGGAGGTGTTAATTGGCAAATTCAGTAAAAGTCAAGAGCATGTTCCCTGTCGTCCTCGACCAGCAAGGCTAGGTCATTAAACCGAGAATGGATTCTTTCATGCTGCCTTAACCCTTGAATTGCAAGATAACATCCCACAAACATCCGCATGCTCCAGCCCACTCCCATGTACAGAGAAGAAGAACAACCTAAGCTGATTTAACAGCCAGCTTGAAATAACAGAATATTGGTATTTCATTTCAGATGGGGAACCGAATGCCCTCAAAGAGTTTAAGTCAAAAACATGTCTGACACTAAGAAGTAGCCTCTGGCGTGGCAGCTGATCATTGTGCCCCTCAGAACAATACCATCATCAGACTCCACCAGCCAGTGCTTCTGTGTTCTGTGTATGGAACCAGCCCCTCGTGCGCCTGAAATGTGAGCCTCCTCTGGGGTTCCGGGTGCGATCTCACCAGTGCCTCTGTCATCACTTGCTGTGACTGCCAAATCTCTGCTCCAGAAATCAGGGCTCTCAGACCAGCACTGAAGCAAACACAATGGAGAGGAGCCATTCGGAGACTTTGCACAGGCAGCGGTGGCTCCAACACATTTAATCGAACCCAAAGTAAGCTCCAGCACTTCTGCACAGAGAGCACGGATGAGCTCACGACGCATGACAAGACAACTGTGAGGTGAGACTCGCAGCTCACAACACCACGAGAGTTGGCGGTCTCTCATGCCAACGGTGACCAGTGCACAGACAGTCGAATATGCTTCTCCACTAAGTTGTTAATTATCCAAACGACATTGATGTGAAGGGGGCATTCTACCCAGGTGACCCTAACTCACTTGCTATCTCTTTGTTTGCTTTCTATTAGTTTAAATCCTTTAATAATCTCCTCTTTTTTTTTCTTCCCCCACTCGTGCTAAATCTTCTTGGCAATGGCATGATCTGATAAACATTGTTTAAATGTTTAGAAGGGCTGGTGCAGAAAATAATGACTTTGATTGGTGCTTCATCTTTCTACTGCAGTGGTAATCCATTTACCGGCCATTAAAGCCAAAGGTGTGATTGTTTAATGGAAATGAGACACACTTTTTAGCTCAAAATATTTTTGTTCCATTTCACATTTCTTTATACTAATTGTCTTATCTTTGATGTCATTGTGAGACATTATAATATTTACAGTATAAAACCCTCAATTGGTGTGAAGTCAGTGACTCCAGAAGGCCAGATGCAATATTTTTGACCACATTTAATTTGATTAGATATAAACTATACAAGTGAAATGTTTGAATTAAAATGTGAAAAAACGCACATTCACACATGTCTTCAGCCATTATGAATACAAAGGAACCTTCAACAGGAGCATCAGAATGCAGCATCGGTTGTTATCATGAAGTTTGATTGTAAAAGTTATACTTTTGTACTTTTGTATTTGTGTTTATGCACAATAGGGGTCTTGAAATGAGAGGCACACTTAATGTAAGGGGAGTTTTGTGTTCATCTAAACTGGATATTTATATTTTACCATCAGCCACAACTAATGATTGAACATCTGGATATCAATAGCTACCAAACAGAAGTGCAGGGCTTCATTTTCCATCTTTAACGGATATATTTATGTCATACTGCGGCATATATGTCAGACTTTAACATACTCTGATGGGCTTCATATCAGCCATTATTTCTCATTGTTCCTTTTCACTATTTAAACTGTGATTCTTATTTGGAGACACAAAATGCATTCATTGTAGGTATTTAGATTATACTTTCTCATAATATTTCTGGTTTCTTTTTATTGATGCAAACTTTTAATGACACCTCCTATAATCTGTGTATAAAACCACTTTTCATACTCCATCCACATAATAATAGTGATAATAATACTTATATGCAAGAAGGGGAACAGCCACGCCACCCGACCGTAGATAGGTGGAATGAAGACGGGAAATAGATTTGTAAACTACATATTACTCATTTATTTTAAGCAGATGTCACTGAACCTGCTTAATTAAGAGCTACATCTTACACTTAAATTGAATTTACTAAACAGCAGTGCGCGATCTCAAAGCATTTACTATTACATGCAAAGAAACTCCTTTGTTTTAATTGTCAAAGATGCAACTAATTTAGACCTGTCAACATGGAGAGTCAATTAATTCAAACAACTAAACACAATGATACAACCTCCAAAGCTTTTATTATCACATTAATCCAATTTAATCTGAACTATTTAGTTACTTCTTTACAATCAAGCACACATATTTTATTTCTACGTGTGCTCTTCTCTGCAGAGGAGAGCTTGCAGTGGCTGGGCACAAACAGCCAGAACATCAGTTTCCTCTTCCTCCTCTCTACTTGAAATTGACTGTGGTGCCCTGAAGCCACTGACTTCCCTGTCTACCCAAATGGAGCACCGACTGGTGGTGCAGAAGCACTGCTGATTACCATGCAGTAATGATGGTGAGCTGGGCTCCATTGTTCTAACACCTCCCCTTTCCTCCGCACCAATCTGTCACCATTCAGTCAGCTAGAGCTGCCTCAAATGCTTACCTCCACAAATGAGATGGATAATTAGTTGCCCCTCACAAATGCTGCACTCTTCCCACCCCTGATTGCTTTCACCTTCTTGCTCCTGGCAATTTTGACACCTTGTAATCAGCCCGCTACTTCTCCATCTCAATCCATATCCCTTTTTTCCTTTTTCTTTTTTTTTGTCCTCTTTCATTTTTGGAACCTCCATTTCCTATCTGCTACCCCGCGAGAGGCACATAGAAGGAGCAGACAGAAGATCGTATCCTGCTTGATATTGTGGTAACAACAAAGTTCGCAGCTAACGTGGAGTCCTTGTCTAACAGTTCAAATGACTGTATGGGTGAGTAAGTACATTTACAGTGGGAGAGAAAAAAAAACAACCCTAGCTGTCAGGATGAGTTTCCTCTTCCAAGTAACAATGAATGACAACATAATTATGAGCAAGCAGCTGTTCATGATCCCAGAGAGAAAAGCATGCAGGCTGCACAATGTTCGACTCTTCACAGATTAACCAGTGAGGATCATTAGGGATATGTATTTGCCAAAAGCTCTGAATAAATTCTCCCCTCAGTGTTCATGATGGGATGTGAAATGTAAGCTTGTGTGGTTTATATCACTCCAAAAGAAGCATGCAATATGTTTTGCACATTACATTATATCAATATAATTATATCACTATTTCCTTCCACTATATGTAAAGTGTTTCAATAGTGCTCATCTTTCTTAATGTGAGGACCTACTAGTTAAAAGTAGTGAGTGAGTAGTGAGAGCATTACTAGATTACCGTTTTAACCCTTGGATGTCCTCGCAAAGAAGGAAAAGCTGTGTAAAAATCTTCTTTGCATATTTCATTTCTTTGGGGGCATTTATTAAGTTAAATTCTTAGACACTCTAAATATACAACGCTGCAAAATAACAAATCATTTGGTCAAGCTTGTTGTTAAACATAAAAAAAAACGAGTCTTTAAAAATTACTTCATGATGAAATTTTGTATTTCTTGAAAATTAGCACATTTTAATTAGATTAGCTCAAAGCACGTTTTTAGGAAATTATTTGTCCCTTATTTGACTTTTTTGGTTGCATCAAGATTTGTTTAGTAAGTTTTCATATGCCAAACAAAATCTTACTTATCCAATAGAACTTTCTCATAAGCCATGTTTAATGCCTCCTCTGACCGGTGGTTTCCCCGCAGGGCTCAGGCCTTGGCCCCTTAAACTTTAACATACACACGCTGACACTTGGTCATATTATATACAGGTTTAGTCAAGCAGTAAACATCTTTCCAATTAAGAAATAGTGACTTTCAATGTGCTCAACAAAACAGTTGAGCAGGACTTCAAAAAAACGACCTCTAATTTTCTTATGGAAGTGAAATGTCAGCGCCACCAATGAGTTAAGGTTAAACAAATCAATCATTGGCTACAGGATTGTGAGAAATTAGTATTGTGCCTCATTTTGTATATTAAAAAAATACATTCTTTGCAGTCTTCACAGCAGCTCATCTACCCAACAGAGTGTTAGCAGCCAGAAGCAGAAGAGCTGTAAGGTTGTCTCTGCACTACCGAGTGTTCCAACACACACGTCCCTGTTGCTCAAAACATCATCACAACCAAAGGGGAAAAAAAAGATAACAATTGTTTGCAAAGGTAGCAGAAGCAGGCCTTGTGCCGAAGTCAGAAGCAGCTGCTGCTGTTTGTAAATGACAAATATATGCGCTGTGTAACACGCACCGTGAGAGCATCTATTTCCAAGCCTGTGTTTCACTGCTAAGTCTTCTTTTTTTCATCCTTTTTAAAACATAGCCTGTCATGGAACGTGAAACACCCAGTATGCCTCCCTTATAATTTTTTGTCATATTAAATTTAATATTCACATAAGAAATACAATATAGTAAAATTACCTCAAGTAAAATTAATATCTAAAATGCAAGGTAATTGAGCCTCTAATTGAGTAATGAGCTTCTGCCGAATTAGATGCTGCCATCTGTGTGGAGAATTTTCGAGGAAAGCAACTTTTAAAATGCTTTCAAATGAAGTAAACACATGCAAACGAGGCAAAGGTGTCTAATTTCAACAGAAATGAATACAAACGTCTCTTTTGAAAGCAAATCGTCGTGAGTGAATGGCTCTAAAAAGGGATTGTTGAATGCTGTTAATGCATGTCGTGGTTGGAAAAAGAAATGTTAAACATGTTAGGCAGAAAGTTACTAAGTGCACATCTTGTTGAACATGTCTTCACTGAAAGAGCGTCCCAGTTTAATTTCAATTTGCAAGTTGAAAATGATTGAAATGATTTTTTTTAAATGTTGCAAGAGTAAATATCAGCTTTATTTGCTCATGTATAACATATAAGTATCACTGTCTCTCAGTAATGGAGTAAAATCTTAGTCAGGTATTAGAAAAATATAATGGGCATGAAAAGTGTACCATTCAACTCTTCAATATTAAATAAATGGATTCAAGTCTTTTTGCAGTGTCATTTCAAATCCAGTACAGCGCATATACTTCATGGCACGCAGGACCAGACCATGAATACAGTGAGTCTTGGAGTAGTTTCAGCCTTGGCCCATCAGTCTCTGCTCCCACCGTCAATCATCGGCTTCATTTTTAGGAGAGAAATGCGAGTAGAGGTGGCTGTTCATTTGGTCCTGAGGAACAACAGCGTGGCAGAAAGCACATTTAGCAGGACTGCTACTCTGAAGCGTCGCCAAATCTGTCCCCACGCCAACTGCATCACACAGCTCAGGGCTCCAGAGAGGCTGCAGAGCAGGATGAACCAAATAAACAATATATTATTCATGCTCTAACCAATACTTACACTCACTCTATTAAAGCATGCCAGACCGCTTGGCCTTCAAGCTGAATTATCTGTTGCTACTGCTGAGAATACAAAGGTGTGTCCTCTGTCGACCAGAATTGTCTGGACAAATTCAAATCAAGAGGCAGAAGGCTATGCCAAAATGTTGAATTATCTTACTATTTATGCATTCAACAAAACTATCAAAGCAGACCTTCTTGTTATAAATGTTTATGTTGCTGTAATCCAAAGAAAGAATCGGGTTAAATAATAAAAATGGTCCAACTTTTGGATTTTACTGCACGTCATTTACAATTTTTTTATTAGGCATTTCTACACATATAAAGTACATTTTAACCATCATACTTGCTTCATTAGACTCAGACACTGTACTGTGCTTCCATCTGGCTATCACTTCCCATTAAAACATGCCAAATGTTTAAGAGGAGGGGAAAAAATCAGCACACATCACATCCTAATATGTTTCATGCTAAGCCGAAGGTTTGTTTTTTTGGGGGAGGGGGGGTTTTAAACTTCACACCGTTTCACTCCTCCATTAACAAAGACCAATCAGAAACTGATAATTTGCTACTAGTTTTCTCAGACCTTCTTCTGTGATTCTCACCTGCTGGGGTCCCCGCACGCTCTCCTGGGAGAGAGAAGATGATGTGGAGTGGGAGGGGGTTGTAAGGTAGACAAAGGGCATGGGCAATTCCGCCGCCTCCTCCTCTATCAGTGCGGAGGGGATACTACAGAGGGGTCGCTTCGTGGGCACGGTCGGACCCATGTGTCGCTCCGGAGCACTGTTCAGGAAGTCATATTCACTGTCCGCAGAGGGTGGGAATTTGACGCTGAGTTTGGTGAGAGAGTCTACTAAGTCTCTGTCCTCAGGGCTGCTGCCGCGGGACGCCAGAGATTTGGGCGGGAGAGGCATATCCACCGCTGACCTTAGTGCTGAGGAGAAGGGTCTCTCTGCCTCTTCTGTATGGTCTGTGCACTGGATGGGCATGGAAAACCGCTGATCTGCCAGACAGCAGAGAAACAATGTCTCCATCAACCCGTTGGCATATTCCAGCCCTGGCATTAAGGACATCTGAGCTTGGATTTTGCACATTTCACACATTAAAATGTAATCTAGATCGTTTCAATACGTGCATAAGAAAAGCATATTTCCATACTAATTTTAAGGCTAATAATTATATGATTAATTATGCCGAGTCATGCATTTGTCAGTGGAAACATTAAATGATATTTCTTGCACAAAATAAAAATTATCTTATAAAATAGTAAGTCTCAGCAGTTTTATTGTCATGTATAAATCTATTTGGATTCAACAGTTCAGATAAATTGATGATGAAAAACAAGTGCAGTTTTGCGAAATATCTATATTACCACTTGATGTATCGTTTCCTCCATGGAATCTTTTTAGGTGATCTTTTTGTCTTCTAGTGAGAGATCGAATCTGTCGGAATTTCCCTTGAATCACTTCAAATGAGTCCAGCATCTCCTGACTGACCAAAGCAAAATAAAAAAATCCATCCTTAAACTGTAAAGTCCGTTATTGCAATATTTGGTTAAATTCTTTGTGCGAAGGAGAGACACATACTAATCGACGCTGTTGTTCACTGGCATGTTAGGACCACTAGCAGCAGGGGCCATGTTCTCCTGGAAAAGGAAAACATTAGATTTATGGTTCTGATTTGGAAAAGGGATTATTGTTAAACAACAAATATGTATATTTAGTGGGTTAAAAAGATGTGTTTTCTGGCTTGTTAGATAATGAATAGTATAGTGCTCATGCAGCTGGACTGTGCAGCGACTTTATCCTCTAGCACCATCTGCTGAAGTAAAACTGGATTCACCTTGTGTGGAGAAGAAAACGGATGTGGACTCACTAACGGCAGAAATGTAACCATGGGCGTCTATTTATTATTTGGAAAATGTCATAAAAAAATGAAAAAATTATTATTATCTTCTCATCAGAGCAAATGTCTGAGTATTAAATGAGGGAAAGAAGGTAATAAACAGTGAAAGCAGAGACTAGCAGGCTTATTTGTTTGGTATTTTGTTTGGTAAAGCCAGAGAGGTAATGGTAAAATTGTTATTTAAAGGATCATTCTTGAACTCTTTAGTCACAAAACTTTTGTGCATATGTTAGCCTTTTTCTTTACTTTGTTTTTTACTATTAATCTTGCTAGTACTATTTTTGCTCAATATTGGTTTAGGAAAACTGGTTTGATAGCATTTGATACATAAAAAGTGTAGGGATACTAAGAAATCACTTCAGACTATACCTTTTGATTGAGAAAGAATGGAGTTTATATGGATTTATGTATCAATATGTATATATGAAAAAAAAAGAAAAAGTGTAAATTTCACCAAATTAATCCACCTACATATTTAAATATCTACAAAAAAACAGTCTTATAGTCATCGCTATATTCATTTTCCACTGGCGTTAAGTTAACATCCTCGTTGACACAAGAACAAGCAGAAGTATCATCATCATTTTTGTATATGAGAGGAAGCTGAACGCACGCTTATGTGTGATTTCAGTTGTGAGAATGAGGAGAAACTAGTTTTGAAGTCATTGTTTTACCGTTTCCACACACATTAAAAGAGCACACAGCACACAGCAAACATACC
This sequence comes from Lophius americanus, assembly GCA_037951165.1. NCBI lineage: Eukaryota > Metazoa > Chordata > Actinopteri > Lophiiformes > Lophiidae > Lophius > Lophius americanus. Next base: position 5,837,393 of record JBBDHG010000054.1, on the reverse strand, counting down.
GGGTACTGTACTTTCCTATAAGCGCTGACTCCCTCATGGAGGTGATTGGAGGGCTCACATTTCATGTCCCCTTAGGAGCCAAAACAGTGAAAAATATTTTACACTTTTCTTAGTAGGCTATGCTAGATGACACATAATATGCAGTCAGATAGTTTAAATGCCCCGAATGCAATGCAAGAGCAAATTACCGTGTCGGCATGATCATCTGGCGTGCGTCACTAACCTGATGGTTGGCCTGTAGCCGATAACTTGGCCTCTAGTTTTGAAATCAGCTGCTGCTGGTCCTCGATCTGCGTCTGAAGTTTTTGAGTGTATCCCTCATAATATTCAGTCTGCAAAAATCATCACCCATATCTGTTATCGGTTCGATGGCATCTACACATCTTTGCACGTCAAATGTTCATTTACACTGATCAGCCATAACATTACAACCACCAACAGGTCAAGTCAGAATGAAATTCATTATATTTTTACAGTGTCACATGGGTAATATTAGGCAGCAAAGGTACAGTTTGTCTTTAGGTTGATGTGTTAGAAGCAGGAAAAATGGGTCAAGCATTAGGATCCAAGCGATTTTCGCATTGGGCCAAATTGTGATGGCTAGATGACCGGATCGGGTTGAACAGGAGTTTCCACAGACATTTTAAGATCATCATAAATGACAAACAAATACTTGATCTACTTTGGCCAGACGCGTAAGGACCTGGCTCTGTTTGATGTGCTGACCACATGGAGAGCGACTGAAGGATACTGGTCTCTACTTGCCACTAATACTTTATCTATTGAACACTGTGATAATGGGGAGTGTAGTTTATCTATATATTATTTATTGTGATTTGTTTTTGTTATTGCTGTCATTGTATATAGTTATGCGTGCTACTAGACTTTAGGTGTACTTTCCCATGTATGTATGTGCTGATTTACCTGTGTGCTTCTACACACCAAGTAGAATGTGTTTGACAGCAGATATGCAGCCATTCCCTATTTAAGACAGGGCTTATTTTCAAAAATAATTTGCCTGATTGAAGTCTATGACCATTCTACGAAGAATGTTGCAATTACTATTATTTTGCAAGTTAGTCAGTGTGCGGAAATTCCTTTCTTGCGAGTAAAAAAACGCTGTGATTGTACGTAAATCTTATTTTAAAGTGCAATAGCGTTTAAATGAGGATGTTTGAAGGAGCATTACATGAACGTTCGTATATTTATGAGCAAATCTGAGCATATTTAAGTCTTCATAAATAAGACCTCAGAATATTTTTGAGGCCTAAAATTAAGATGGTCATATTTCATACTTTTTAAAACCCAGCAGAAACCTGGTCAGAGCCTCTAGAGAGGTCGAGGCCTGGTTAGATGTTGCTTGTCTGCAGTGGTTAGCACCTACCAAAGTGATCTAAGGAACTGGTGAACTGACTACCGGGTTTTGGGCATGCAAGATTCAATGATGGGTATTTGTAGCAAACCCATGTTGTGACAAACTGCTGAAAAAGTTTGGATGGTCGGTTCTGAAAGAATAATGGCAGAAAACCCAGTGCATTGCAGAGTTGTTTTGGCAACAAAGGGGGGACTTTAACAAAATAAGAAAGGTGGTTTGAATGTCACTGACTGACCAGTCTACACATAGTGCATACCCTAACTTATTTTCTTCCTGACTGTCAACATAAATAAAATAATTATACACTATTTATATTTTTCTTGTGAATCCAGAACGGTTCTCATTGACTTGTGCTATAATGATCAAATTTGGCAGAAGAATTTGTCTCCTCCTGTCGTTACCATTTGCTGCAGCTCTTTTTTAACAAGCTCCTTTTCAATGGAGACCTGACGATACGCTTCAAAAGCTTTGTTGAGCTGGTCTCCAATATTCCTTTCCATGCCGTGTACTCCACGATCATCACTGACACAGCAGACATGAGCCCTGGGAGTGAGATTCCAAAAATATTATGAAGCATACCAATAATTTGCTTGAAAATAAACACATAACTAAGGGTAGAATAAATTAATTTTGTTTATTTTATAATGTTCCCAAAGTTACTTTCACTTGCCTTATAACTTATCAATAACTCCTGTTTTGTTTTTTTTGTTGTTGTTTTTTCAAATCTAAGCTTCTAGAATAAATATATTTCTCATCCTCTAGTTAATATATAGAATGTTTGCATCTACAATTCAACCAGCCATGCCTTGTTCTAGTTCTGTTTGTGCGGATGAGCTTGATCCTTGAACATTAATGGTATATGAATCGATCTCTGTAAAGCATTTACAATAACAGTCCTCACTTTTTTATCAAATTAAAACCAGTGTTAGTCGTAACTATAAAACGTTGCACTAATTGTGGAGCAATCCCTGCACCAAACGTACCGTTGTGATTAACATGGCAGTGTTAGTGAGGGGATGATGTCAGAAGTGTCCATCAATGACTGTTCAGTGATTATAACACTCTTATTACACATCATCAGATCTGGATGGAGTTAGAACTTTATATTAACGGCCAAATTGGCGGCTACAACTATTTCAAGTGTAATTCCAAACCTAACAAACACAGTTCCGTATTCTCTACATGCCCAGTCTCAACGTCAATTCGTTGAACCGGCGGCAGACCGAGCGGCAACTCCGGGGAGAAGTTGACCGACTGTGTGGCTTACCTTCATTCGAGTAACTGCTAAAGGTCCAGTTTTGTTGTTTTCACACCAACGCGGCGGCGTCGTCGCCTAACCTTCAGCAGCAGAGTTAGGAGGCGCAGGAGAGGATATGGCTGTGTATGTTTTACATAGCCTGCTTGAGTTGGGAACTTCCCTCGGGGAATCCCCCCGCTCTGCAGACTTCCGCCTTCACTCCGCTGCAGCCAATCAGCGCGCGGCTCCGAGGAGCGCAGGCTGCTGATCTGGTCCAGGGTTCTTCCAGTCGAACCAACTGTTGTGTAGCATGAGAAAACTGCCCGCAAACTTTACTTATTCTTCGCTCGCTTTGCTCTACAGTGTTTGCTTTACGTTATTTGGTAATATGTTGTTGTTTAGCTCAAAGGTCCAAAAAACATTGTTGGATTAATCTGTTAAAGGACCAACGAGCACCAAAATTTAATTATAGGCAATATTCCTAACTGCTTACAAGGCTTTTTAATACACATAGCACATGTGTTTTTCTCAATATTAACTTCTAAGGTTTATCTTTATCAGTCACAAATAGTCTTAAGAAGATCCGCCAGGCCCATAAATTTCCCAGGTGATTTTTTCTTTTATAACCTATAATAAATGTACACACCCATAATCATTTTTTCAAGGTAGACATTCACCTCCTCATGGACTGGTACCACCACTGCACACACACCAAAGAAGATGGCTGGGTTGTAACATCTACTTGAATTTAACATGAATCTTGCATGAAATAATGTAATGTTTTGCATGAATGAACGTTATTACATCATGTAGGACCTGCATGAAACGTGCAACGTTTTATAAGATTCAGCAAGTTGACGTGAACTAAAAGGATCAAGTTTCCACTTTTGTCATGTTCAATTATGGACAGTATTTCCACGTGATTAAATGGGGTTCTTTCAGCCCTAATTGATTGATTTATAGGCTAGATTAAAAATTTGGTTGGGTTGGATAAGTTTTATTTTGTAGCATCATTTTGCTACTAAAATATTAGTTGGAACAACCTTAATTACCAACATTGAGGTTTAAGTTTAATAGGCCAAAAGAAATTATATTGAGCCAACACAATAATTGATGGATACAAAAAGAATCCCATTTAATCAAGTGGAAATAATTTCCAATATTTTTTAGGTGCGGTCAAAGAGTTCTTATTTGGCTTTTTATTTATTTATTTATTTATTTATTATTGGGTGTGTTGTCATCCTCTGGGATGGTAGCCTACACAACGGTGGCAATCCATGACTCTGGGGGGCCACGTGCAACAAATCTCAGTGCTGTCTTTGTTTTCCTTCTTTCTTTTTTGCAGGAAGCTTTATGTCAGTCACTAGCTTCACTCAGTGTCGTTTCCAGAGCTGTCAAACAAAAGATATCAAGGTGTCAGCGGTGGCAAGTAAGTTCTTAATGCACTTTAGTAGAGATTTCAGGCATCAGTACATACTTAAATATTCATTTTCTGACAACGTTTCAGTTTTACCATATACATTTCATTGTAAATGTCACTTATACCAGTCCTTAAATTTTGAAAACCGGCTTGTTACGTCTAAAGAATATTTAAGATTTTCTTGATTAGATGCTTTCCTTACATGTAGACTGATTTCAACCTAACTGAAGGACAATAACACAGAGAGAAGATGATTTCCCGGCTCATTCATCCGTGCATAAAAGTGTGGGTCGTCCTTTCCATAATGATTTTAGGTGGCTGTGCGCTCCTCAGTCACAGCTGCCTGGAGTTGCTGTTGATTCTGTGGACGATGTTCACACTGTCACACTCATTTACCCTACCAGCACCATAGGTTTACAGAGGGGGTCCGCTCCAAAGCTCCAGAACGGGCTCCAGCATGCCAATGGCATGATCCCAGTCATGTTGCCCCAGCTGTGGCATCATCCCCCCTGTCATCATGCCTTTTCATAGGGCTGGGTTAGTTTTACAAGGGGGTAGAATAAGTTGGATAAAGGCTCTGTGTGTACTTCTCCACTTATGTTGTAAAACCTGCATTTGGTGGGAAAGCCAATTTTAAAATCGGGGAAAAGTGAATTTATAATGTACCTTCTTTCTCTATGTGCGCAATTTGATCATCAGGGCCACAAAGCTAAAATTACAGATTATACATAATGCAACTCTGATATCAAATAACGTTATCTATCACCAGAATGAAGTTATGAATGAACAATCTTTTGGGGGTTTTTAAAGTAAAGTCAACTTATTAAAATTTGCCGTTTATTCCAGATCTGGTGATCCTTACAGTTTAAATGTATACGCCTCATGGAAACTTATTTCCATGAGGCGTTTTCCAAATTTTCCTCATGGAAAATTTTGAGACAAAAGATAATCATTCTGCAGACTTATAATTGATATAATTTGCAGCTCAAACTGTGCTGATTGCGTTTGGTGTCAAATCATGCATCACAAAGAGTAACCGGGATAGTTACTGAAAAACATTGTGAAATATGTTTTTTTCTTAAATAACAATTATGATAACAATGTGATTACAAATTTGATGAGTCTCGGAATAATGTCTAGATGCTTATTATATTGTAATTAAAGTACAATATTAATTTCTTATTCAAGTGTTTCATGCTACTCAACAAAATCCACAATCTTGAAGATGAAGCCTCACAAAAAAAAAATCATCAATGTCTTGCCCTGATGTTTTTTTCTATTAATATCCTGTTGGCTTTCCTGATAAAGAGAATGAAAAACGTGATGGCGGGCGCTGACAAATGTCCTTCACCCTTTAATGTCCTCACCAAGAAAAACGCCATGGAAAAATTATATTCCTTCACATATTTTATTTCTTTGACAAACTTATTGATTAAATATGTTAGACACTGTCAATGTACTTTAAAATTACAATTCAACTGGTCAAGCATCCTTTTAGAAGGAAAAGAAAAACCAGACTTATAAACTTATTTCATGATGAAATTTTGTATTTCATGGAAAATTATCAATTTTAATGGAACTAACTCAACCTTTGATGAATGATTTCCTGTTTTAGGAAATGATTTGACCCGTGATGTGGCTCCATCTATGGCCTCTTACTCTCTAACGTATACATGCTTCCACTGGTTCCTTTTATAAACAGGTTCAGTCACATTTAGCAATGGGAAATAGAGACTCAAAAAGAGCTCAACCGAACAGTTGAGTAGGACTGTAGTTTATTTTCATTGTTTTTATGGTTATAAAAATGGTTAAAAAAATCCTCAGCAAGCTCCTATAAATGATCTGTGAAAATGTGAGGACACATAGTCCTTCATAAGACAATATTTGATCATTACTTGCACACATTTCTCAAGAAAGTCATTCTTATCTTTTAATTTTCTTTTATCAATAAACAGTACTTCCTCCACTTGGTTATATATCTGTTTAGACAAACAGTTTATGGACACAATTTATCCGACATAGAACCAGGTTCCTGTGCAGGAGCCTGGATTCAGTCTTGCTTTAATATCTCCCCTCCAATGCACTTCAAAAACCGGAACTCCTTCAGCCGGTGGGAATGCAGAACCGTATGTATGTAGCAGTATGTGTTGACCTTAGTAAAGCAGGTGAAGAACCGGTGTCAACGAATACACTATGTTTGCTTGGAATTTTACACTCCGAGACAATGTGAAGAATTTATCCAATCCCTTTGAATGTTGGGAAGGATAGCCAGTCTGGGGAAACGGGTGAGAGAAGAGCCTATGGAGGGCAGTGATTGCAGATGTTTTGACCCTGTAAGACTGGGATACTGTATGAATGAGAGGACTCGTGGTTTTTCTGCAGGAATGGGAAAAACCCATTGGTAGATGTGGGAGTGAACTGCAATTTGGTTATTGTTGTCATGTGCTTTAACTGGGAGAGCTAAATGTGTGAGAAAAGGCATATTAGTCATTTTTTCTCTTTTTATGTGTGTATGTATGTATGCGCTATTGTGCTGCATTTCAATGAAAAGTCTGTTTTCCTTGTTTTCCGTGTTGTTTGTTTGGTTGTTATGTTGTTGTGACTGATGTGACTTAAATAGAAGTTGGGGAAATGTGAAAAGACCATGATGAGAAAGAAATTTGGCGTTGATTACTATTATTTCATTCAGCCATTCCTTTAGAGGGGGGTTTGCAGATTTCTTTTTTTTCCATTGGCATTTCAATGTCTAGGTTTTCAAATCAACAAAGACAATCATTTTTTCTGTTCAGACATTCCTTTACACTCGAAACCTATGCATTTGCTGTATAGCCAGTAGTTCCTTTCACTTCTTCAAAAACCTAACATCCGTAAATGGAAGCAGTCTCACTACCTTCTTCATGTATAAGTCTGCAGACAATTCTAACATGCATGCATGTTTTTCAGCATGAACCCACAGCAAGTAATGATGCAATACTCTGGCCCTGGTGCCCTTCCTTTCTTACCCCACTGTGGATTTTACATTTGATCACATCTCCATGGAAGCGTGGCTGCACGTGATTTAGCTTAATATGTCTGAAGATCACATCTGCTCCTCAACTAGGAGCACCCATGTCCCAGAACGCATTGCACATAAACAGGAGAACTTTAAAAACCCTACATTGCAGTAATCCTGAGTCTCCAGTAGATGGCAGCTGAGGGTCTCTTAAAGGATGCAGTATCCTCCTTGCCACAGAGTCTCAAACCTCCAAAAATATTCCCAAAGAAGAGGCAGAGAATCACATCTGACCTCGTGAAGCTATGATATGAAATGAAAATTTAAAAGCATATCCCCATTGTGCTGATCTCGTCACTTATTGCCATTGATTTTCGCAATACAGATGTATTAAATACACTTTTTAGAAATGACCATAACACACTTAACGTGACACTGTCATTAAAAGTCCTTTAAATTCTCCAGATGTGAAAAAGAAATAATGTTTTTCGCAACACAATAAAAAATGGGCCTAGAGAAGAAAAAAAAGCTTAAACATCCAGTTAGTATTTTATTTATGTGAACATTTAATGTTGATTGAAGAAATGTATTCAGAGTGAGATTAACTAACGTGACTCAACTTGTTTCAGATTTTCCTTGTGGTGCATCTAAAATATGTTAAGTTAATCAACAGTGCATTCTTCTACCTTTCTCATGGATGCATGACTGTGTTGCTTTGAACAGCTTCCTCAAAAGCTGTCTGTTACTTTACCGTGTCCTGAAGGCACAGACAGAGGAATTTTCTTATTTATATTTCTGTATGAGAGTGGAGCCGATTCTGTGCCGCAAAACAAAACTGTGTTCAGGCCCTTTTTCATATCCCCGAAAAGTTAGAGATATTATGGAATCATCATTGCTGCCGTTGCAGATCCATCATGTTTACGCGATAACCGTGTCCTGTTTCCTTTTCAAACTCCTTAACCTCATAGACCGTAGTGCGAGGAAGAACTGGATTGATTTTTGGAAAGGTTGGTTGAATATTTCTGACACTAGGGTTAGCTTTATAAGGCTATAATTTCAAGAACAACTGGTCTGATTTTGATGCAAATGAATCGACTGAAAGGGAACTATGTTGTATATATCGTATTTTACTCTGATATTTATTTATTATTTATTGTTACTCTGGAGTTTTATTACGAAAAGTGGTCTTTGTGGAGATATATATATATATATATATATATATATATATATATATCTGCTGGACGCAATATATATATATATATGCTGGACGCAATATATATATATATATATATATATATATATATATATATGTGTGTGTGTGTGTGTGTGTGTGTATATGTGTGTGTACGTTTTTATAGTTTTATTTTAGTTTTATTTTTATTTTTCAAATGGAAGACACAGAATATGTTTGCTTAAATGAGCAGTAGATGATTGCGTCCAGCAGCAGGATAAGCGCATGAGCATTTCATTTCTTCATGCCCGTCGTACAGACTGATGCTGAACTTCGTGTGTTGGGTCAGCCTCAGTGGGACTTCAGGACCCTGGCTCCTCCAGAGATTGTTTCTATCCTGCCACAGAGGCTACGATCTCTGACCCTCGCTGACATTCCAAACTCAACCTCCACTCTTGCTTAAGATGACTCACACTCCTAGAGTGCAACAGACAACCTCAGTCCATATAAACGTGGTACCCATTGAGTGGTAGGTGACATCCATTACTAGGTTCATCCATGACTTGTATCCATAGTTTTGCAGAGCAGCTTGAGCCTATGTCAGCTGACTCAGCGTGAGACAGGAAGTACATCCTGAGCAGGTTTACAGCCCACCACAGAGCTTATTTCAAGAAAGACAAATTATATGCAAGTTTAAGAGTCACAAGTTTACCTGTACTGCATGTTTTTGGATTGTGGGAGAAAGCTGCTCCCAAACAGACATTGGAAGCTCCTCAAAGAAAGGCCCCAGGCCAGGATTCAAACCCGAAACCTTCTTGCTGTGAGGCGGTAATTCTCAATGCCACACTGACATGCCTCCTTTTCTAGAAAGTTATCAAGTTAAGTTCAAGACAGAATTTAATTTTTTTAGATTTTTTCATTCCAAAACCATTGCTTTAAGATTGCAATGGCTTTTGATTTTGTTTTACAATAAAATCTAATCGTTCCATCATTTTATCCTTTCAGACTTTAGTGTGATTTTATTGTCTTTTTTTTTTTTAAGGTCACTGACCAGTGGCCTCTGACCGCCAAACTTAAATCAGTCAATCCTTAAGTGCATGAAGACATTGCTGCCAGATGTAATGAAATTCCTGAAACCCTTGAAGAATGTGACCAGTGACTTTGACTTTTGACCTTTGACCTTTGACCACCAAAATTGAATCAGTTCATCCTTGAACTGATTCAGTTTCGGAAGTGGAACTCTATTATAAATTTTAAGAGATTCCCAGAAAACAGATATCTTGTCCCAACTTCCTCGTCGACCAGAGCAATCGTTTCACTGAAGCATAAAACCTACAGGATTTCCCTAAACAGAGGTAACGGCGGGACATCATCAGGCTTTCACGTATTTTCCATCATTGTTTTGAGCTCTGATTTTTTTTGTCTGCCCCACATAACCCTGATCTTGTGATTCTGATAAAGGGAAATGTCTCTCAGGCTGTGTTATACTGATATGCAGTGATTTGATAATTGAAAGTTAGATGAAGTCTATGAGTCATGCAATGACGACACACACGGGCCTCAATCCTCTCTTTGTTCATCTCTACTGAGGGTGAAATCATATTACCCCTGCGGGTGGCTTGGGGTGGTAAATGGTGAATGGTAAATGGACTGTATTTATATAGCGTCTTTTATAGTCTGCACGACCCCAAAGCGCTTTACATCACAAGCCAGCATTTACCCATTGACACAATTTCTACATTTCCTACAGGGATGACAGTGGCTGCCATGCGCGGCGCCACCTGCTCATCAGGAGTGGGAAGCATTCACGCCATCATGCACACACCAATGGAACAGCCATTGGGATATTAATATGCTACCGGAATTCAGATTGAAGAGAGAATAATCCTCTCCTCATCAACTCTAGATACAACTGCCTGTATGAGAGTAAACAAACACTGAAGATGAGGAAAGTGCAAAAGACAACGAGACGGATTTATTTAAACGCTGCTTCCCTTCAAGTGGCATCCGCTCTACTGGATGTCCTCCTCTCTCCTCTCCTTTCTCCTCTCCTCTCTCCTCTCCTTTCTCCTCTCTCCTCTCCTCTCTCCTCTCTCCTCTCTCCTCTCTCCTCTCTCCTCTCTCCCGGCTCATAAATCGTAACTGCCACTTTAGAGCTCCACCATGTGTCACTGTTCACAATAGGTGGGGGGTGTATGTTGTATGCACTATAAGCACACTTGTGTTTAATTTACCAAACATAATCATTTAATCCCACAACCTAAAACTATTACATCAATGCAATGACATGTCTTTGATCGAGTTGTCAGAGATATAACTATCTAGTTTTTACAACAATAAAAAAACAGTCGTTTGACACCGACAGCATCCATGTTTCATTTATTTAACCCAATCATATTATATGTACTGAACACAGTTATGTCAAATTTGCTTAAAACAATTATGTAAACCCGAAACCTTTAAGTAAATAATTAACGCAAAGAAAAAAACTGCTTATATTTGTCAAAGATGCAATTATTCAGTTCTTGCAACATTAAAAAAGGCAAGTAATGCAAACAAAATGTATGTTTAAGTTGAGTGCCACAGCAATCCAACAGGTAGGAATTCATGTGTGCGTTTACCTCACATCTCACGTTAACTCATGTCCATCATTAAATATGTGCCGTTACTCCTGGTGATTTCATTTTGGCCCGACATTGTTATCTTACACTTTAAGTGCTTTAAAGAAATTCAAGAAACTGATAGCATCAAAAGTGTTCAATAAATTAGAAGTAGAGTTAAATTTAAGTTGCCAGAATTGAAAACAACTTCAATCGGTTTAACAATTTACAATCATTCTAGCTTACACTGCTTTCTACTCTACTACACAACTTATTAGAGTTTACAATGTACCTTCATTCAATCTATGTCATGTCTGGCCACTAAAAACAGATGTACAGTATTCATTCCACAATCTATGCACTAAAGTGAGCAGAGAGGAGTTTTTCTGTTAGGAAAAGACTTTCCTGCAGCCATGTTGGCCCAATACCCTGACCACGAATCTCATGAGGACATCAGAGGTGCTGAGGGTCTTATAAAATTCCTCAGAAATGTCCTCTCGGGAGATTTGGTGTTCTTCTCTATTATAATCCAGCCTAACCAGGAGAAGCCCTGTAAAAGGGTCAAATGTGTGTACTTCTCTTTTTGTACATTATATGACATTGGTTTGGGGTTTATTCAACGAATGACCTCCAGGATCAAGAATTATTGGGATTCATGAAAGATTTGTATTCACAATATATCCACTTATGTGATCACTTAGTGTATTCCCCAAGCAGGCAGACCTATTGTCGTTTAGAGTTGCAATGTGAAACGGATACTAGGTTTACTGTTTTAAGGGGGCCCTGCTCTAGGTAGACGTCACAGTGGAGCCTAGTTGGAGCTCAGCAATAAATCTCGAGCCAGTGAAGAGTCCATCCGTGTTTCCTCTGTGTCTAGCAAAATAAACAATCTGCTGTAGGTCTGCAGAAACATGAGATCAGACTGAGGGCAGAGCTGAGGACTCCGGCATGCCTGGGGGGTGGGGATGAGAGGAGGAATGCAGAGGGAAACACATAGATCAGATTTCAGGAGCCTGGAGAGAGGTGGCAGAGAATGGACAGAAATCTTGATATCAAGAGATACAGTAAAGAGAAAATGGGGAAATTACATTTTCCTTCTAAAGAATTTGTGGTGTGTTATTCATCGAATGATCTCACTATGGGATGTGGCAATTTTTGTTTTCGCTTATTCCTTTATTATGTGAGGTATATGAGGGCCTGAGGGCCACTTTGGCTCCTCTCAAAAAACTACAACTGCACAGTGTATTGTTTTGGGGGAGACTCTGGCCTCGGGGGCTTCCTGCTATTTGAGGAGGTCGGGGATGAGTAAGTCGCAAGACAGTGAGAATGTTAGGCAGTTCAGAGTATTTTTCACAAATTCTTGCTTATTCTAAATCTTTATTTGGCTTCTTATGATTAACAAGCATTCAATTACTGGACTCATAAAGACTACAGTATTTATTTTCTTTTCTAATTTTGTCAGATTCTTGGGAGGATCGGCAACAAACAGATCTAGGAATTCTACAGCTTCAAATGTATTTGTGTCCTTCATTAGGTGTTACTCACACAGTTTAGAAAATGTAGAAATACTGCAAGTAGATTTGCCTACATATATATAAAATTTCATAAATGATAATGAGAGGAAGTAACAGCATGCTCCTGTTACGTAAGGGCTCAACCACAAACGCACATTGAGTAACATCTAGTTACACTATATGCAATTAATCAAACACATTCTGAACTTCTGTGAGAAAGATTTTCTAACTTCATAGTGTAATATCTTATTCTTGTCCTTTAAAGGTTTGTTGATCATGTATAAGATGAAACAGAAATAACCTTTTTTGCATAACCTTTGTTTATAAGTTTTAAAGGGACTATTGTAAAATCCCTTTTTTGCTCACTTTAAATTCTTTTTTCATGTATTTAGCTGAAAATGAATGTGGAATTGCTCATTTTAAGTGAGCTTACAGTATATTACCATTCGCCCTCAAACACATGTATTGCTTTCTAATTTGTCAGTATAAGATAAGGCATTTTAGGACATAGAAAATCAATAGTTACATGGAGGGAAGAGTATAAATGCTGCATGTTTCCCACAGCATAGAGGTTCACTGGCGAGCTTCTATTTCTTCCTCCATAGAAGATGTAAGCATCAACAATTATTCCCTGGCTATTATTATCCAAATACTTTGCAAAATAAGGTACAGTTTTGCATATATTTCATGCTCTCATGGGATTATGTTTACAAGAGGAGGCATCATAGATTTTCAGTATGTGCTTGGAATATTAGATTTTTTCAATCAAATACATGCAAAATGCTATAATCATGGCGTTAGTGTTGTGATATAGATATTCTGACTATAACCTGGCAGCTGTTGATTTTGAAAACACTTTAGATTATGGTCCCGGGCTGAGAATATAGTATATATCATCTATAAGACTGTAATAAATCTACTAGGCTTATAAAGTATAATCATATGTTTCAGAATTATACTTGAGAAGAAATACAATCGAAGAAGTGAAGATGCTTTTGACGTTAAGAAGAAGGTCCCTTTTTCCATCCAGTAAGAAGCCTGAAGTTCTCTTCATTAATCAACCCATTAATAAAGCCATTAATCAAAATAAAAAAACAATTAAGTACAAATAGATAATGGAGACGGTGATACAAAAAAAGCAGTAAATAAATAGATAAATACAATTTCTTTAAAACAATACCATATCCAAAGACTAACATCACCTAAAATAAGTAAGACAGATGAAAGGATAGAGGAAGATCGAAGAATAATGGTAAATAAGACTTTTGACTTTAACATGACTTTATATGGTGAACGCTGATTTTTAATGATGTTGGAGAGAGGGGATGAGAATCATCAAAATAAACATGCTGATACATGACTTTTCTTTATTATGCCTTGGATATTGGACGCTTTAACTGTATCTCGCATTTTCTTCTTTATTTATTGTCATTTAAATGCATATGTGTATTTATCTTTTTCACCTTTTAGTATATATTTGTATTTGTATCTATGTTATTGTACAGTATATGTTTTATATTTATATATGTACAGAGAGAGAGAGAGGGAGAGAGAGAGAAAAACAGACTATGATGTGATGTTTCTCTAATATCTTCTGAAATGTATACAATTAAATCAACACAAATACAATAATGCAATATGCAAATTTTGCCTTCTCAACTTCAGTAAGTTTTGTAAATACAAGTTTAATCTGAATTTCAAACAAGTTAGGACGGGGGCAGAATAAAAGATTGGAACAGTTGTGGAATGTACTTAAAACACTTGTTTGGGACATTCCAAAGGTAAAGAGGTCAATTGGTTGCAGGTGATAGCATCATAATTGGGTATGAAAGAGGCATTCTCACGAAGCTTAGTCCTTCACAAGCAAGGAAAGAGAAAGACATGATTGTTAAAAGATAATTGTTTGCTTTTTAAAACTGTAAACACAGCTTGCAACGGTTTTTTTTAATTATTGTGTCACAGATTTTGGCAAATGATGCTGTAGATTTAAAAACGAAAAAACCGACTGTGGACTTAGATCATACAGCAAATGTGACAACTTTAAATCGCCAAAGTGAACGCATTAATTATCACTGCGCGAATGGGAACAATGGCATTGTGTTGGGGCCAAACAGCACCATAGAATGTTTACAATAAAGTTTGAAGAGTTGCCTGGCAGCAGAAATGTACACAATGAAATAGCCCAGTGGCGCGGCTCTTTATGTCAGCGTCAGGCCTGAAAGAACTGCCTTTGTACACGTATGACTCTCATTCTCGGGACGTTTGACATGAGCGAAATGAGGGCCAAGCTGCACAAAAACACTTTTCCTGCTGCTGTCAATTTCCCTCTTCTATATTGTAAAACATGGCTTCAAATGTGTGTATAAAATGGTTGTGGGAATCATAAATGAAAGAAAAGATGAACAAGGCCCTGAAATAGAGTCTGAAAGTTATAAATGAAAAAAGATTATTTTGTGTTGCATTAAGTAGGCCTATACTGTGTCTAATACATTTGGGAATGCAACCCTGTATTCACTACATGTTTATTATAACACTTCATAAAGATGTTATATGAACTGTTAACCTCAGATGATTACAATCATCAGCGTTCCTTTTCTTCTTCCTCTAAATCATATTTCCACTTCTTTGACTAAATTCAGTCAAATACTATGAAAGATGTGAAATTCTCTATAATTGGAAATGTCGTTGTCATCGATTGTTTCATTTCATAGCGTTACTGTAATATAATGATCTCACAGCCTCTTTTTCTTTTGTGTCCATGGACACCAAAAACACCTGATAGTTAGGAGCTATTTTAAGTTTGTTTTGTATATGTAATTCAGGCAAGGCCACACATAAATAAATAAAAATAAAACAATAAATAGGTAACTGAGTGCAATTGACTCACCAAATCATAAATCTGTCTTCCATCAATCTGTTTTCCAATAATGATAATCACACCCAGATAATCTGTCATATGTTGAGGGACTGTTATAGAAAATATAAAATATCAAACATTTCAAACCTCTGAACAAAGGCAATAAAAAAATATTTTCATTATAACACGGAACTAATAAAATGATTCGTCAATTTTCTGGATAACTGAGCAGGGACGTCATGAACACCATCCCCACATCGTCACCTCGGTTTTAGACCACTTTTATGAATGTAGCCTGTTTCTTTTGTGTGACACACGCACAGGCATCCTCCCATTCTCTTTGTGGCTAATTTACAGTTGAGACTGTTGAGGGGATATGAATCTGCTGCTGCCAATAGGAGGGTATAAACCAACCCTTCCATATAGATAGGGAGTCATACTGCTGTCACCAAAAGCTTCCTGTAGCTCTTCGAACATTGCACAACAATTATTGTTACCATCCCATTCACACCCCAGAGAAATGCTTTACCTCAGGGTTCTTTGCCATTTAAGAATTAAGTTCAGATTACACTGAGAACAAGTAGTGCAAAGAACTAAAATAACCTCATTCTCTTCTTCTTCCCATTGGAAATACCCGGCGTGTGTTTGTGTTAGAGAGAGTTCCTGTATCTGTGAGCGATCTTGTAATTGTTTGCATCTGCATGTTTGTGCATGTTTGAGAGGTTATGCAGGGAAAAGATACAAATAAATGCAGATCTCCTTCAGGGAAATACTACGCTTTTATGGTATGTACTCCTCTATCGGCAAAGACCGCTTTCATCAAAGCAACCTTCAAAGTGATTTAATGCAATATTTTATGCATAGCAGGCTTCATGTGTGTGTGTGTGTGTGTGTGTGTGTGTGTGTGTGTGTGTGTGTGTCTGTCTGTCTGTCTGTCTGTCTGTCTGTCTGTCTGTCTGTCGGTCTGTCTGTCGGTCTGTCGGTCTGTCTGTCGGTCTGTCTGTCAGTCTGTCGGTCTTTCTTGGCCAAGATGATTTTGTAAAAGAGACTTCCCATTGAGACTTATTCACAACGGGACTTTCCCAGACTTTTCCCAGTCCCTGCTTTTGATAATAACATTAATTTCCTATATTATTCGACACAATTTGTAGGTGTGCTTAGCCGATAAGGCCCCCACCACCCCCATCCACATTCTGAATGTGGACTACCCCTGAGCACAGTGCTGAATCAGACCTTTCTCCCTTTCCTCTAATGCTGACCCATTGACTCCTGATGGCCTAGTGAACTTTTCTACATGCTCTCCTAGCGACCTTTGCTTTCATTTCGGAGCAGCACAGCCATGTATAGGGTGCCAAAATGGTATATCGTTTAGCACTGTCACCCAACAGCAAGAAGGTTCCGGGTTTGAATCCAGAAATTAGGCCTTTCTGTGTGGAGTTTATGTTTCTCCTGTGCTTAATTTAGTGCTATCAACCAATAAATCCTGTTGTTTGTTATAGTTCATTTGGAACTGATGCTATGACACACGAGAGCTGCTACTGATAACTGCTGACCAAAATCATGAGAGCCAAAAGGTTCATATGTTTAAAGAGATTATGAATGCACAGGAAGACAGAGGTTATGGATCTTGCTGAAGGTCACCAATAATTCATATTTTGGCCCCCAGTGTTGGTTTTCCAATAGAAAGGTGCGGTGGTGGGTAGATTGCTTTTGATTTATTTCCCATCCTGCCCCTTTTACTTGCATCAACACCACTACAACACACCCACAAAAAACACACACACACATATGTGAACAAAAAACACACCAACGTATTTAGAAGGTCCTACTGCATATAATCCACAACAGATCCCGCCTCATGAAAATTTTGTTCAATTGCAACATGTAATCCTTAACAGATTAGTTCACTGTTTGAAAATTAATAAAAATAATTAAAGATAATTTCCAATTGTCATCTAGTGGATTCTGTCCATGCAAATACGTCTCTATTATTATCTTAAAATGCTATGGTGAGTTCTTTCATAAAATCAGTAAAAATGTAATGTGATTTTTCTTTTACTAACTATGTTAAGAGGGAAGAGGAAATGTAGAGGAAAATCAAATTTTCATGCGACACGATCTACTGTATTTTTATTTTATATTTGTTAGCCAAATCTCAGTTTAAATCAAACGAAACAGAAAGTGTATCTTCCATCAACATTTTAAAAATTAGCAGAACTGATCAATTTTATTAAAGTTTCTGAAAATTTACACTATATCTTGGTGCTCAATTTCGATCATTGGTAGATTGTATATTTTAATTGTGATTGATTTAATAATTGTCCCTTAATTGAGAGAATATCACTTCAAAGTTTGATTGCAAAGTGGAATGTTTGGTATGTTCCCATTTAACACGCAAACGACAGAGGTGGTAAGGGTTTATTTACAACTCAAGAATAGATAACAATGGCAGTGTATATAATAAATATTGTAAATACGTTGATTTACTACTGTCTAAAATTAAACAAAACAAGTTGAACTATTGATGAGAGCAAAGTATTGCGCATGGTTTGCAAAATTATATAAAATAGCCACCCCTACTCAAAACGGTGAAGTGGTTTATTCCGCCGTGGCAGCGTTTCCTGCGCAGCACTCACTGCAAATCAATGAAGCCAGGCAAACAAACGGGGTTTGGTTGTCGAAGTTGGGAGAGTTCACGAAGCTTTCCGTTGACGTATAGTCGTTGATAAGGATACGTACATAGCTAATATGATTAGAATCCTATTTTTGTGTCTTTTAGCGGAGTAGGGAGATATCTGTGTCCGATTATTTTGTACTTATACAAAGAGTTTCGCAAGAAAATTGTGGTTTATCTGAAAACAACTAACCTCCCTGTTGGAACTGAGGATGATTTTTGCTAATAACGTTACTGGAAACCCACTAAGGACTCCGTATCGCAAACAGGTAAATTAACCAACCGCTTTAAGACTTCATGTGTACAGCGATGACTTCGTGTAAGTCAGACAAATGGTCTCCATACTCTTATAATAGGCTGTAACAGACAGAAAACTTAGTTTGAAATGTAAGAGTTGTTTCTGTGAGAGGATTCAGGGAGGCCACTATTACCTGCTGCCGGGGATCACGTCAGATCCTGCAGGAGAGACACGGGCTTATATCTTCACTTCACTTTTGTACCTCCTAACCATAGCAGCATAATAGCGTACTATTTTTGTTTTCTATTTGAATTATTCATATATATATATATATATATATGTGTGTGTGTGTATGTGTGTGTTAGATTACAATTGGGAAAGCACACATGAGCTGGAATAGAACACAACCAGACTTTACCAGAGATATGCATCATATTCTTTATCTATCTGAACCATCAATTTCTCTACTTTGCAGGATATGTTAGAATAAAAACTTAGCTTATCATTCACACAGAATATTTGCCTTCCATATCAGGTTTCTCTGACTTCGACATTAAGAATGATTAATTGCCCAATCATGGAACCACTTCTACTACCTATAGAGTTTTCTCATTCCCTTTTGCCAAAAGATTTAAATAAGCATATTTACTCAAGCTCACATTGTTGTCCTGTGTCTAGGGAGCTCCATGGGCGAGGCCTGTTACTTGAAGCCCTGTGTATTTCCAGCTCGGATATGACAGTCTCTGTAGGTCTGGAGCTGGCTGATAAGATGCAGTCCTCTCCCACCATCATAGTTTTTCACAGCCCTTCATCTGAAAATGAATGGAGAAAAACCAAAAACCAAAATTGTGCGAAAGAAAAGGGAAATTACACTTATTTCACGCCCAAACTCTGAAAATAGAGTCAGACGTTCTCTGAGGACTCGCATTTCTTGGGTGTTGGTATGTGACAAACTATCACTATTATTTGCACACCGATCAGCCACACAACATTTAAACTAGTTACTGATCGTAATGCTGTGGCTGATCAGTGTACATTACATCCGTCATCATTTATGGTATTCATGTTTGGATTTGGGCCCTTTATCTCAGTTCAACAGAAAACGTAACTATTGTTTACACACTTTTGATGTACAAAGATAAGCCATAACATTAGAGCTGGTAACTAACGTTAATTAGTGACTCGTGTTTTGTAAAAGTCATTCATTTATCATGTATCATTTAACATAATTAAATGGACTGGATGGTGTGACCGAATGGTTTACTGTTACAACATTTTTGATGATGAAGAATACAACGTAAATGCAGAATTGCTTTGGTCAGCTTCACTCAGCATAAATTCAGGACCTAATTCATAATTTTTTGTTCTTGTTTCATGATCGTAACTAAATCGTTACTAAATGTTATGGCTAGCCACAGGAGCAAATGTGATCCATTTCATGTAGAAGAAAAAATTCTATTGACGCTTATATCCATTTCCAAAAATGATGTGCTTTTCAGTTTTATGGTATCCCCTCATGTAATCCTTTGTCTTTAAAATTTTTGAGCAATTTTCTTCACACCACACACACTCACAACATTTTTATAAACTAATATTTGTGACACAGATGCTACTAAAACCAGTAGTTAACTGGCAAAAGTGGAGGAAAAGAGCAGTCATACAAGCGTTAAGTTGGAAAACAGTCGGTCAAACTTGTGTGAGGTGTTCCACAGTCAGTCATGAGATCCTGTAGGCTGACGTCCAGCCTTGGGTTGCTCAATCCTGTCATCACTACATGCTTTGGATTCCATCAGCTTCCTCTCAGCTTGATTCCTCAGTGGGGAGGGTGGGGGATAATCCGTGTAGGATAGTAAAGAAAGAGACGGATCCCTGAAGGTGACTTCGCTCACAGACTATAGAATCATTCATTTAGAAACATAAAGCATGAAATGGCACTTCCCTTCTGCAGCTATTATAAGTAATACTTAGACATGTACTTGACTTGTTTTTGCATTTCCAGTTTTCTCTCTTGTTAATCTTTTTTTTACTATTAGCCAAAAGACACACAGTCTTGACACTCAAACCATTCTGAACAAATAAATAAAGCTTTTTCTTAATGAGGAGGCTAAGGTTAAGAATTCTAGTGCTTCAACGGAAATGAATGTTTATGTTGACCTGCAAATCGCTTATTCGACATCTCCAGGCTGTGTGAGCATCAGTTTGACACTGACTTCTGAGCTACAAGCCCCCGTGGACCTTGATTGTGCTGACTGTGAAGGTGTGATGGAAAGAGTTGGACCGCTCTGTAAAATATTAATCATCGCACCCAACCTAAATCTAAGACACTAATGATGGAGTAACAGGACAGTTAATCGTACATATGAGACTATATGTGTGGGACTGAGTGGGCACAGAGTGGCTCTTTGAAACAAAAATGTTATACCCTGACCTTAAGCATATATATAAGATATTGTTGACAACTTAACTAAAATAGTCCCTGTCATTACTGTAGATATGAAATTGTGTGTTTTTATTTATTCATGTATATATAAAATAACATGGTGTATTCCAAGAAAGCATTAACCCTATTTCTTGGATGGCATTGTTCACAACGGACCAAATGATGACGCAAATGTGGAAGTGAGTCACGATCAAACAGGTCTACGTTTTACCTGCAACGATATTGGTTGGGTTCATTCCCCAATTTCCTTAGCGTCAATCGCAGTTGCAACAGTCAGCTGTTTTGGGCTAAAAAAAATGTTAAGGAGCACGCTAACGTAATGTACATAATTTAGCTTTTTTCACTCAGGAGTGGCTGGAGGGGGGGGGGGATGAAAGGAAAGGGCATACTGGAGCTCTGTTTGTCAGATCCCCAGGAACTTGAGTGAATGCTGATATTTCTGTCCTACAGATGAGTAAATAATCCGTTCTTCACTCACCCTAAATGATGCTGGAAAGCTGGTCCACGCGTTCGTCTCCTCCAGACTGGATTACTGTAATGTACTTCTCATCGGGATCCCTGATAAAAGTCTTCAAATACTTCAGTATTTTCAAAAACAGTGCTGCAGGGATCCTGATGAGAGTTCGTAAACACGAACACATCACCCCCGTTCTTCATTTCCTTGGCTTCCCTTTTCCACCAGGATTGATTATAAGATCTCTCTCCTCACTCACCAGTGCATCCATGGCAATGTACCCCCCTACCTAAAAGAACTACTCACCCCACTGACCTCGACACGATCCCTCTGTTCTACCCACTCATACCGCCTCCTTTTACCCAGGAGTAAGCTCAGCACCATGGGTGATCGGACCTTCCGTTCTGTTGTTCCTCGTCTGTGGAATGCCCTCCCTGACCATCTGAGGGCTCCACAGACAACTGAGACATTTAAAAAAGGACTTAAAACCTTCCTTTTTAGCAGAACTTATAAATTTTAATTAACATTGCTGCTTTTTGGTCATATTTTTATATAATTAATATTATATTTTTTTTTATTGATGCTTTTATCTGCTTTTACTGCGTAGAACGTTGAGTTTTGATCCAAATGTAAAGTGCGTTATAAATTAAATATATTATTATTATTATTATTATTATTATTATTATTATTATTATTATAATCAATGGTTTCCTCTGTCAAGTTTTTAAGATGATAATACATAAACATGGTGGTGTAAAATCAATCGTCTCTTTCTTAGAGAGGAACTCTAACAGCCCTGAAAATGTTATAGCTCACGGTCTTTAGTGTTCATCTTCTCATCTAGCCGCTGTAAGTACTCCATAGAGTTCAAGTACAGCATGACATCAGAAGCCCACTCCTGACTACATCCAACCAAATCAAACAGGGACAGAAGTTGCAGTCAGTGTTTCTGTCTTGATGTGGTCAAGTTTGCTCAATGTTTAAACATGATGGATGATAAACCTGATTATTTAATTACCACAAATGAATCACCTCTGTATTTTATGTTTCCAGCCATTTTTTACCCATTCATCACTGCCCATGGCTCCACCCAGCCCAAGCCCTAGCAGCACCAACAACAGCAGCAGCAGCAGCTCCGCAGGCTGGGAGCAGCTCAGCAAAACCAACCTCTACATCCGAGGCCTGTCCCCTTCAACCACCGATCATGACCTGGTGAAGCTCTGTCAGCCGTGAGTACCACACTTCCTCTCATCATTACACGCTATTGATCAGTCATTGATTGGGGGGGGTTGTTCAGCCTAAGTAGTAGTACAGTTTAGTTTAAATTTGCAGTGGACACATACATTTGATTAAAATATAAGCAAATAGGAAAAAGGATGTAGATATACCATTTTACAAGTACAACTGCATATCCGATTTTATTTTTCTTCTCATCATGATGGTATTATGTCAACATTTTCTGATTCACTGACTTTGAATGAAAAATGTATCCCTACAGATTTTAGATAATAACAAATGTGGCAATATTCAAAGCTTAATTTGCATATAACATTAAAAATGATGTTGAAGATCTCCAGATGCGTCATAATTTCTTATAGACTGTGGGAAAACAAGAGATACTTTCAGCGTTGGATTGTCTGTAGTTCTGTGTTCTGCAAGCTGAATACTTGTCAGACATGCTAAACTATTGTACTTCTAAAGTTAATGCACTACATTTAAGCAAAAAAGCAACCATTCTGTACTTACTGTGCATGGATTAGGTTCAAATGATAAGGTCACAAGTTCAGACTCTCTCACCCAGTTTTGTATTCACCCTAATCCTTAGCTAAAATATCCTGTGGTCTGACTGCGGGGCACACTGTGACTTGTTTCACTGTCGCTGGAGATTATATAGGTCATTAGTAATATGATCACTACAGACTGATTGTTTCCCATGTATTCTGTCATGTGGTAAAAATACACATTAAAAGATATTTTCAAAGAAGCTTACTTGCATTACA
Organism: Lophius americanus; assembly: GCA_037951165.1. Classification (NCBI taxonomy): domain Eukaryota; kingdom Metazoa; phylum Chordata; class Actinopteri; order Lophiiformes; family Lophiidae; genus Lophius; species Lophius americanus. The sequence continues at coordinate 5,814,421 of JBBDHG010000054.1, read as the reverse complement.
TTTTATTCTGCACAAGAATAAAAACTCTCCAGAATATGAACAACTATCCAACTTTATTTTGACAAACGCCACCTAAGAGTGACTTTTTGGTGTAAATATTGATACAGCGGTTTATTGTGGCTGAAGAAAAAGTGGCTGTTTAGCGTTGTACTGGTGGTGGCATGGTGGGGATTTTCAGCACCCCATGGAAACCACTTCCTGTTTCTCATATTTTAACAGTGATGTCATAGATTGTTGCTCAACCCTCCCTCCTCTGTGTGTTTTATAACTGGCTCTGTCTGGTACATAATCCTGCTAACAATGCCTCTCCTTTTTGCTCCTCCCCTAGGTATGGCAAAATTGTATCAACAAAGGCCATCCTGGACAAGACAACAAACAAATGTAAAGGTGTGTGAAGCTGTGAAGCTGTTCTGTCTATCTCCAGCCCCGCTCTCTTATCTCTCCTCTAACTCGGTATGGATCAAGAAATATTCCCAACACCCACACAAGAACAGAGCATATCACATCTGCTCTTTCTCAAATATTGGCAGAAATCCAAGTGTGAGAACTCAATCGTTCAGCAGCTTCACTGTTGTCTCAGATGAACAGGACAAGTCAGGAAACGGACAGCCAGGCTGCTAGAAGCCGCCTCCCAGATCATGTTATTTTAAGCCTCAGCCCTTGACTGTGGGTGTGTCGCTGCTGTGGGTGGTTCCAGGAATGGCGAGGCCGTCTCCTCCTCTTACAGCTGAGTGACAATTGGTTTTACTCCAGCTCTTCTAGACTGACTGCAGAGCCTCCCTGATTCTCCCTGGTTCTGATGGGATTAAGGGAACGCTTTGTCACTCTCCCCTGGATTATACACATGCCAGTTAATCAAAGGTTCCCCTGTGAAAGGGGACACCGTTAAAGACCTTATAAAGCTCAGACAGAATTTAAAATAGAAACCAGATATAGATTCAGTAACACCCTTGAAAAACCTTGAGTACCATACAAAGCTTTTTTTCTCCTAACTTATTTCAGAATGATCAAGAATGTATGAAGACTCTCATTAAACATTTAGTGCTGGTATGACCCATTTCTCAGCACCAGCAGCCCTGACATATTCACCGTGCTTCAATATGTTAAATATAGCTACGTCAGAAAAGGTTAGGGACTATAGGTACACCCTGTTTGTGCCCCCCAGGACAAAGAGCTGACCTGAGCCATGACTGTCATACTGGTATCTGCATCCTCCGCACTTCTCTACCTCGAATTCCAAATGCACTCAAAAGCATACATTGATACACACGGTTAGATCGACCCCCAACAGCAGCACAATATTTCATACAGTAACATGTCACACGCTCCAGTTACTACAGATTCTTGTATTGTGTTGTATTGCAAAATATTTTTTGACATTGCAATGATATCACATTCACAGAACATGAAGGAAATACATCATGTGCAATGGAATATGAATACTAGAAAAATATCAATTTCAAAAAAAGAACAATAAATCAAATAAATTGCTTTGACTCTATAGTAGCCGAGCTTTAAACGAAGAGACAGGATGTCCTACTGCTGTCAACAGAAACACTGTTTCTGATGTCTGTTTCTTACTTCTAAATGATGAGTAACTTGTGAATCAAAATATCACTGGCTGTCAACACAATATCCAATAACATATTTTGACTTTAACACCTTTTGAGTCTCATATCCCTTTACTTACTACTGAAGATTTCAGATTTGTGATGACTTCTGCTTAGGTCTCGTTGAACAAATGTTGCATTATTATTAGCTAAGAAATATGTTTCCGCCTTGGCGTCACATATTTGGGTCCTGTGCATCAATAAGATATCAAAATTCAGTCCAGTGAATCGATCCTCTAAGGCTGCAGATCTATGATTATAAGCCTCACATGTTCGGCCAAAGTATCCTGTCAGCGTAGCCTTGTTTCAGCCTTCACTTTTTACTTCATTTTCCCCTAAGTTGGCAGTAATTGACAACTATTTTAAGGTGACTTAGACTGCAGTACAGGTTTTTCCTGAGAATTTAATGTCCGTCTTGCCACTTTTGCTATCCACCAACTGTTTTTGTCCTTTGGGACCTCCTTTGACCCGAACATATGACATACATTTGTTTTTGTGCCTGCATTCGATGGGACAGGCTTGTTCCAATGTTTTGCTATATAAATGCATGACCTCTGGGGCAGAGATGGAAGATACTCTGTATTAGTGAGTGAGCTTTACTGAGTGTAAGTGAAGGTAACAATACATTTGGACTGGTAACCCAAATAGATATTAATTGCGATACCAGTTTTATCACACACCCGTATTAATGACCACACAGGTTTTATGTCACACATTGATTGTACAAGCAGCAGAATGTTTGATCACGCCATCTTCTCTCCTCAGGGTACGGCTTTGTGGACTTTGACTGCCCCGCTGCAGCTCAGAAAGCAGTGGCTGCTCTGAAGACCACTGGGATTCAAGCTCAGATGGCGAAGGTAGAGCTCTTTCTGCTCTATATTACAACTTCAACCTAATCTACAGCACTGCTAGGGTCCTTGATTGTAGGTTGCATGCCCCCACCCGTCTTTAGAGACTACACCTGACTTGAGTCATGAAGGGGACGTGCTGAAAGAGGTGTTTGTTGACGCATGCAAATGGGACTCAATTTAATTTAAGGTATTTGCAGAATTTAGAAGCAGCTGTGGTGAGTCGCTTATGTCCATTTTTAGGAGCTTATGTGACACATTTGCCCTGTGTGTTGCAGCTTGGGACTGTCAGTGTGCATGATATTACTGTGAGTGTTTTGCATTATGCAGCTCAATCCTTGAAGCACAGGAGTTTAATTGAGACCTACTTAAACCACAAGTAGAACTATGTTAACACAAGCTAACTATGGTTTTTTTATGTTTTACTACTATCACAAACGCATTTATTATTTTAATTAATACATTACTATGTTATTGAGAGTTACTTCCGTATTTTGAAAAGGGAGCATTTGATTGCTTTTAGCAGTAGTATCCTACATCTGCTTTATAAACCACATCTGCACTCTCCACCTGCTGCACTCCCAGGCAATGCTGCACTTTCTCTTTCTTTCTTATTTGTTTAATGCTCTCAAAGTCTGTTTGACTCATATTTGCATTGTTAGTGTAGTATATACACTTTTTCAGTAATTTTGTGCCTTTACTGTGCTTGGTAATTTCCTGATGTGCTCATTTATATTTTATATATATGAATTATCTGCCTGAAAAATTATTTTCCTTAAACCTTTGAAAAACAGACCAGAAATGCTACAAATGTTTTAAAACACAATCAAATATTGTCGAGCATACAGGTAGACAATTTCTCTTTAATAGTGCATGCTGTCAACTTCTAAATATAGAGATCTAGCTTAATATTTTCTCACTGGAATTTCAGATGAAGGCTATTAAATTAAGACTGCATTCTTCTACCGTCACAGAAATTAGAAAAGGAAGTAAATAATTGTGTGTCGTTATGGTAACAGGAGCCAGTCAGGGGAAATTAGTTCCCATGCAGTCCAGAGTAAGGACCCTTGGCCTCATTTCCCTGTCTTGGTATCTGGGGAGCTTCTTGACATGCCTGTGTGCACCCATTTTACTCTTCTTTTTTTAAAATTAAAATAGAGTAGCTTTATGGGACATGCCTGAGTTTAATCTTTGTATTGTTAAAGGTTAATGCCATTATAAAGTGTCTGCCTTTCACTCTGGCTTCATTCCCCCGGACAAAGGCTCCACTTCCTGTTTTTTTCTCCCGCGTAGACACCCTTCATTTGGGCTTTCTCTCATTATTATTTCAATGTAAGTGGGCGGGAAGAAGCCAGATAAGAGTTTTATTCTCTTTGTGTTTTTTCACTGTCTTGTTATGCCAATTATGGGCCTTTCTTTCCTTCTATACATACAAGCTTTTCAGCAAATGCACATTTGTGCAAGAAGGTATTAGTTAAAAAATTAACTTTTCTTTCGTGCTATTGTTCATTTTAGTGTGAATGAAACGTTTTGGGGAATGGAAATTCTATATTGTTTCTCATAACTGGGATGTCGAAGTACAATCCCTGGATCAGGAGGCTAAATGTGGGTCAGAGAAGTGAAATTGAAGTGCACTCATTACCAACACATTAGTGCCCCGGAGGAAGACACTTCACCAATGTCACAACAACTATAACAGAGCTGCACAGAGACTGAGGCTGTTCTGGGCACATAGATTCGGTTATTCCTTTAAAGAGTGTTGTGTTAAGCTCAAGTCCTTTTTATTGTAGGATTTGAATAAAAGTCCTGCAGTAAATACTGTTTCTGATCTTCTCTTTGCAACGAGGTCTTACTGGTGAGTGTGTGCATGATTCACAATTTTAAGCAAGGAAAGATCCCCTGGGGAAATGAGCTGAAAATAAGTGATGTAGGGAAAACTACAGACTCCCCTCTATTCAGCTATCTATTTATAAGTATCCATACACACATTAAGCAGTTGTTTTTGTTTTTTCTATCATAGTAATGAAAGCAATGTGACATTTCTAAAGCACATTTTTCCATCCCAGCCACACCCCTCTTAATCAACGTCAGTCACAGTCAATAACCGACTGCTGGGTGGTGACCCATTCAGAAAAGGAAGCAGGCTTACGCATGTCATTTCTGTCTCTTCATTTAGCTTTTCCACATTTCAATCAAGTCACCATAGAGTCCAGTTCACGTCATACAATCTTTTAATATGTTCCAAATGAGGGCTTTGGGAATGTTTTATGCATTCTACAAAACTGCTGGGTTCAAAATAAGCCAATTGGGTTTATTTTGGTAACCCAGTTGTAGGTCCAAAAGGGTCCGACCCAGCCACATGTTGTTTTAACACAGAAGGGTTGGGTATTAGGTTTGACCCAGTATGTTGGGTTGTGTGCTAAACTTTTAAATTGGTAAAAATGACTATTTGTTGAGTAGAAAATAACCATAATGTGGGCTAAAAATACAAGCCTAATTCTGAGTAGCATTACATGTATTACCTGCAAATGGGATGAAATTATTTATTCTATTTCATAACCATTTCTGTTAGCCAGGTTAGCGTTCAAGCTACCTGGCTAATTTAACATCTGTATATAATAGAATAATGTTTGCACACAAGCTATTGGGTGTTTAGCAGCAATGGCCATAGATGCCAGCTTACTAATTTTTAAATAATTTGTTGTACCATATAAATTGTTGTACCAAATGTGGGATAACTTAACCGCATTTGCTAGCTAGCTTACATTATGTGAACTAAGGTTAAATAATTTAATCAGCGAATACTATTTTCAGTTCACTTTAATTGTCAAAATGAATAATCTTGAAATATCAACTGAGCATTTTGTATATCTCCTAAACAACGGTTTTAACGACTTTCAAACATGGCAGAAAAATTCATTGAGGGACTGATGAGCTAAGATTTCAGGTTGCGGCGGCTGGTACCTCATACCAGCATTTGGGGTTTTTAAAATAACCCAGCAATTTATAGTTTAAATGTAATAGAATAATTTTACATGTTATATGATAATTTGAGGAATGTTTTTTAATAAGAATTTAAAGTAGGTAAGTTGAAGACGTTGTATCCGTTGTATCCGTTTCTCTTACTTAACATGAAGCATTTTCGACTTTTTGATGTGTCCAAAGAAATACAGATGTCGAGCATGTGTGTTTGTCTGGATGTGTTTCTTGTTTGCGTAATGTCTGTCTTGTTTGTGATGTTTATTTGTGTGACGTCAGTATTCAGTTTTTGTGTTATATTTATTAGTTGCCTTGGCTCAGGCGGTAAGCGCGCCCAACAACATTCTGTTCACGTCTCTCATTCATTGTCCTCTAAATTTGAAGTTTTTCTGTCGGCACATTTCTTGTAATCCAACCTGTTCCTACAGCCGACTCTGATCGGCACTACATTGATGAATATTAATGGTGAGAGGCCGCTCCCTTGGGACTTGTAGCCGTGTGTTCTGTTTCTGCCAATGCCATTAAAATACAGCGAGAAATCAGTTGATGTGAGTCTTAAGCAGCGTGGGTTGCATGCAGACCTCTATTTATCACTGCTCATGGGGACCCTTACTGCAAACAAGCCCTAACAGAAACAAACAGGAAGAAGCAGACACATGATCGCCCAAGCTCTGACGTCAGCATCAGATGCCTGTTAAATATTTAACTGTTTGTATGGAAATGAAAGTAAACCTCTGCTTCCCTCCTTTCAACTCTACATGCTAGTTAAGGAATGCTTTTTTGTGTATTTCATGCATTTCCTATAATTAAATTGCATTAAATGTGAATCAATATTTTCTTTTTTTGTAAAACAGCAACAAGAACAAGACCCGACAAACTTGTACATCTCCAACCTGCCTTTGTCGATGGATGAGCAGGAGCTGGAGAACATGTTGAAGCACTTTGGTCAGGTCATATCCACACGCATCCTGAGGGACTCAAGTGGGAACAGCAGAGGAGTGGGCTTTGCAAGGTCAGATCCATGTGAAGTTGTAGATAGAAGGGTTTCTTCATATAGCATTTCAACAGCAGAAAACCTAAACGATGACACCTGGGTATGATTTAACTGAATAACTGCTATCCAAGTGAGATAATGCTTCATGGTCCAAGGAGTCTCTGTACAGCAGTAAATGTAAATGCGCTTGGTGACATGGAAGTAATGTCAGACATGGGGGAGGGGGGGGATATCCTATTACAACAATAGGCAAAAATATAGTTTAATAGTATAGTATATAGTTGGCATTTATATTATGCAACAAAATATTTTTTTGTTTTTGTATTTATATTGTTTAAGACAAAACCTAAGAGGTAGAGGAGGTTAACCTACCAACTACCCAAGATAAAATGATGCTACATATTTTGCAAAACACACAGCTATGTTGATGGAGACACAGAGACGTCCTTTAGAAAAATATTTTTACAATACCTGGGCGATTTTATTACAGGTGATGATGCAGGCTTCCGTCAGCCACACCTGTGCAACCTGATATTCGACTGACATACCTGTCAGGCAAGGCTAGGTCCAATGATTGACAAAGAAGAAAGAAATCATTATTCAACATAGGAAAGTTTGTGTGTTCTTATAGGTCTGTAAGGGGCCACATGGTAAAGACAATAATCCACAACATATGCAGGTGTTTGATTGAAAGTCTTTAATATTGAACCAACTCCTTCCACTTACATAAAAGGGATTTAGGTCCAGAGAAGTTCCTGCTCAGCAGTAATTACTGCAAATATAGTTTTGGTTTGTGTATCTTGTATGACTTCAGGATGGAGTCGACTGAAAAATGTGATGCCGTCATCTCTCACTTCAACGGAAAGTTTATCAAGACACCAGCAGGTTTTCCAGGTAAGACACACTGTACATATAATAATCTATTATTATGCTTTTGCACGCAACTCTGATCTATACAGAGCTTATACAGAAATGCCATCAATTAAGTGAAATATTTTGAGAGGAGTTGTCTTGCCTGTGACGCCTGCAGCTGATTCATAGTTGGAAGAGGAGTCAGAGTCTGCTGTAGTGGCCGAGCAAAGACAAAGGAGCGAGCTAGAGAGCAGCTCTGTGTGCCCTCCACTTCCTCTTCAAGCTTTCTAATTGGATTACTAGACTGAAATAGTCTCCACTGCCTGTGCCTCCTTTAGGAAGTCCAGGGGATTACAGCTCCACAGCTGCCAAATTAAATGTCGGTCTGTTCCCAGGCGTCCAGTGAATGTGCACGCTCGGGCTTTAGGGAGTGGATGACTGTATAGCAGGCAAAGAGAGAAAGCACAAACAATGAGCTTGTGTGTGTGTTTGTGTGTTTTTCTTTGGGGGAGGGGTTTTTTTAAAGACTAACCTTTTAATTCATGCTTTTTCCACCTCACCTTTTTCAGCCCCACCTGAACCCTTGCTGTGCAAGTTTGCTGATGGTGGACAGAAAAAGAGACAAATGCAGAATAAATTTCCCCAGAATGGTCGGGGCTGGGGAAGGGACGCTGACTCCAGACTGGTAAGTGGTGACCAGAATGTCGCATGATGGCAACCAATTCATGACCAAATGGGGATATTCAAGGACAAATTACAGTTGAAACACCTGTAAATTTGGTGGAATAACAACAACAATGGTGACAACGTTATAGCAGGCCTTTTAGAGAGTAATTTATTCTTACTATAACACCACATATAATAACAAGAATATGCAATTGTTTGGTCATTGATATCTTAGACCTTTTGTAATAAAACATTATAAAACCTATTACCAGGTTGGGAACTCTGGATAAAATCTTATCAAACGGGGATCTGTCTCATTTAAAAGTGTTTCATTTCTAATCTTTGACGTGAAAAGGTTTTGAAACCTCTGATCTACAGAAATAACTAGCATACATCAAGCTTGTCACTCTCTTTTTCACCTAAATCAAAGCGGGCATATAGGGTTTCCGCTGCTGGACAGAATTCAGTAGCATTCTGTAAATTCAGTAGAATTCTGTCCAGCAGATAGCTAACATTTTAAGGAACATTTGAGTTTTTTCAGTACCGGGCAGCCTTATCTGCTCTTGGGCTCACATTTTTGTGTAGTCAAAGGTGTCCTACTTTAGGGTTGAGCACAGCAGTATTTTAGTTGGATGTTTGTGTCGTCTGCTTCGGTTTAGTTGCTAAACCTGTGCTTTTGTTTTTGTTTTGTTTTTTGCTCACAGACTGGAATGACCCTCACTTATGACCCCAGTGCAGCTGCTATGCAAAATGGGTAAACTGCAACACCAGAATAGATTACACTATAGATATCTCTGTATTTCACTGTTGAATTATAGATTTATTAAAACACACTTTTTCTTGTTTCCCAAGATTTTTCCAACCAGCATTCAGTATTTCCAACAGGATGATCGCTCAGACAGCCATGTCTCCATACATGTCTCCGATTTCAACATACCAGGTCTCAAATCTTCTCTAGAATGATCAATTTGTAATTTTAATAGTATCACACAAAATAGACAAATTACATTGAACGTTTTTACACACAGTAATTTAGAATTTGAGTTCATGGATTCTCAGGATTCCAAAATCTTGACCTTTGATGTTTAGGAAATGTGGAATGCAAAGGGCAACATCCAAGACGATTTCAGTGCCAATCTCAGTAGCATGTGATACCTGGATATAGCAGCTGTTAAGTGTTACTGTGTCTGTGTGTGACGTTCTAGGTGCAGAATCCGTCATGGTTGTCTCATCAACCCTACATCATGCAGCACCCAGTAAGAACCAAATATAACTTTTCCTTTTTTCCTTCTGGTTCTAGCAGAGTTGAAGGATTTTTCTGTAACGAGACATATACAGAGTGAAAAGATTGTTACCCTAATCATTGAGTATTCATTAATCATTGAGGTGTTTGTAGAGGAATTTACATCAATCGGCCATAACATTAAAACCACCTCTCTAATATTGTGTAGGTGGCCCTTTTGCTGAAAAAAAATCTCTCTGTAATGTACTGTGTGTTCTGACACCTTTTATCTGAACCGGCATGAACTTCTCTTTTGGATCGGACATCACAGGTTGGACAAGGCCAATAGTCCGAATTGTGATGGTTCATCTAACCATCACTATTTGGCCATTGTCAAAGACAGTTAGATCCTTACGCTTGCCATTTTTCCTGCTTCAAATACAACAATTTAAAGTTCAAAAGTGTTTACTCTCTGTTTTATCTTTCCCACCCACTGGCAAATGCTATTATAATGAGATAATTGATGTTATTCGGACTTCTGTCAGCAGTTATAATGTTTTGGCTGATTGTGTATAAACAGCTGCTTTGCAAAGGTTATATGAGGCGATGCATTTCATGACAGATGCAGAATATTTTGTAACAGATGGGTTTTAACTGAAAGCATCAAGTCCTTTTTTCGCTTTGAACATGAGCCACCAAAGAATTGTAGAGGGATCAGGATGGCCAAGATCCTCATAGACAACTGCTGACAATGAACCCGCTGCTTTCAAGTTACTGGATATCTCTGTCTACAGCACTCATTATGCATTTATAATTTCTGTGGCTGTAGTTTTTCTTTCAGTTTGTTTTTTGGGGTGTATTTTCCTTCAGTCTGAAAACACCCCCCCACACAAACACACACACACACACAAACACAAAGCCCCTTCTGCTCCTCTTCTCCAGGGGACGGTGATATCGCCCTCGATGGACCCATCTATGTCACTACAGCCTACTACTTCCATGATGGCTCCGCTTACACAGCAGATGAATCACCTCTCTCTTGGCAGTGCAGGAACAGTAAGAGAAACCTGCATGGCATCAAAAATGAGTTGAGACATTATGCTTATTGACAGTGAGGAGTTTAAAAGTACCTCATTAAGCTGTAACATATATAAACCATGAAAACACTCTATATATCACTCTCTTTCTCTTTCCTTCATTGTGCAGTATATGGCTGCTGCCACGGCTATGCAAGGGACATACATCCCACAGTATGCACACATGCAGACATCAAGTGTTCCCTTAGAGGTATGTTTATTGAAAATGCATCCTCACTTAAAATAGTTCCTCATTGTTGGCAGAGATTTATTTTACTCTCTGTTCACAGGAAAATAGCGCACAATCACAAGTGGACTCATCCGGAAATCATTCCCAATATAACTACCAACAACCCAAGTAGCACCGTGGTAACATCTTGGACAACAGCTCCGTCTTATCTTCACCTGCAGAGGACGCTAAGGATCTTTTCACTGTTTTTCACAGGTTCTGCAAATGTTTTAAGCAAAACTCTTCCATTTTTTTTTTGGTGTCATTTTCAGAGAAAATAGCTGAGTTCATCATAATTCTAATTGTACATATGTATATAGGATTTCTAGATGGGGGTTTTTAAAGGCTGTTAGCCTTTATTGAGTGGGACAGCTAGAGAAGAAACAGGAAGTGAGTGAGAAGATAGAGGGGAAGACATTCATCAATCAGCCACGGGCCAGAACTAATCCTGGCCTGCCGACGAGGACTCGGCCTCGGTGCTTAGCGAGCTCACTCTGCCAGGTGCCCTGGTAGGCAGCCCTGAAATTATATTTTAAAGAGGATTATTTTCATACACAAAAAAGTTTATTTTCTACCAGGGATTGCCGCAGCATACAAGAAAGAATGTGGTGACTAGTTGTTCAAAGTGCATGATGGTAAAAAATGTCTTCTGTTAATAATTTCAGATTCTTTTTTTTTTTATTCTTTCCTGAAGATTTGTTTGCTTCTGATGTTTTCGTGCTTGCTGTGTGAGTGTTGACATGATGAGGTGTTCTGTGTTGTTTTCTGGCTCAGTGATTTATCTCAGTAACTTTAAAATTGACCTTGCTGTCTGATTAAATTTTGCCTTTATAGTTTTGATGCATCGGTTGTACAGACCCACAATGGAGAGCATGTATAGCTGTTGGAGCTGCTGCCTAGGGATTTAGATATTTTTAAATGCAATCTAAATGTTACAGCTCTTCTCCTCCCTAACACCGATAGAAAAGCAGAGATTTTACAGAACGTGAGATGAAATGATCACTTTTATTGGATGTAATATTTATTTACTAAGATAACTTTACATGTTGTGTTGGACTGTGTTACAAAGATGAAATCTTGCCTTTTAGATCACTAGAAATTGAACTTTTTGGGGGGGAATGATCAGGTGCAAATGCGTTGTTACTCCGTGGTGTTCTTGTCTTTTTGCGGTGATGTTAATTGTTATTTTGGGATGCATCTTTTTTCACTTTTATTTGAAAAAAAAAACAACTAACATGAAAACATGGACTTTTGATTGTGTTGAAAACTTCCCTAAGCCTTGTCACAAACCTCTTAGGTAAAAGTTAAGTGAGTTGGGGGGAATATGAGAAGAATATGTGTATTTTATTGAACCTCGCTCTTTGATAGGAAACAAAGAACTTGGCACTTTGAGTTGTCATTTACTTCACCAAAGATTTGTGAGTTATTAACTTCATTTGTCTCTTTAACCAGAACCAGGTGTGACTCTACCAACTAGAGTACAGTTTTGACAGTGTGCCTTTTTTTAAATTTATATATATATATATATATATATATAAATATATAAATTCATTCAGTTGTCTTTACTTGATATTAGTAGAAAAATGAACATGCACCAAAGCCTGAAGGAAGGTCTGGATTCAGCAAGTACAGGAAAAACCATAAATACTAAGTAAAGTAAATGATCCAAGGGCAGTGCTGCACATGATATAGCACTAAACATGATTTCTAGTGGATTTAAAGCAGGTCTTGACTTTTGTGTCCTTCATTACGCCTGTGATTCGACCTGGTGGTCTGCCGGACCAGTTATCTACCTCAGAGTTTTCTTTCTTCTCTGTACTAGGTCGGGTTAGCAGGTCCTGCCCGCCCTCCCAGACCAAATGCCACGCTCAGGAGCTGGCCACCTACAGCTGTTTCATATGGGTTGTTTTCATTCCTGTTTGGTTTTGTGCAAACCAATTCTTTTTTTAAAATTACATTTTATTGTAATCATGAGAGTGGAGGAAACATTTGTCTACTCGTGTTCTATTTTTTCATAGTTTAAAAGCACTGCTGCTCATCCCAGGAGTTCCCAGAGATGGACTTCAAACCAACAATGCATGGCGTTGTGGGTCGGTGCTCCTTGAAACATATAACACAATGTTGTTTAGTCTGGACAAGCTTGCAGCAGCATCTATTCTGTAGTCAGCCAGGGCGTGAAACAAAAGTATAGGGCCGCCGTGATTCTACTTGAGATTTCTGTCCAATGCCTGAGACTGAGAAATAATACTGTCTTGTGAGGTTTGTGCTGTTAGCGGCATCTGAACCGAGTGCCACAGTGTCTGGGTCAAGAGTTGCAAAGGTGCATCCAATTAAATTTCTCACACACGTTCCCACCATGTAGAGCAGTCATTAAGTTATATGAAAACATTCTAATTTATGGAGAGTTTTTGTACAGACGGCTTGAGGAAATAGGAGATTTTCACAGAGCTATATGAAAGTTTATTGTTTTTTTTATTTTATTTTTAATTGTGCCACACTCTTGCCAGTGGTAACTTTTATGTACAGTTTCAGGAATCTTTCCTCAGTGTTTTTGTTTTGTAGCATTTGTTAATGCCAAAGACTGTTTTCCACTAGATTGTTGCATATGGTTTTATTCTTCTCATTTCTTTTGACATTTTTGAATAAATTTTTTCAACTTTTAATCTGCTGTAAATTTTGTCTTCATTGCGGAGAAATGTTTTTCATTCTGCTGACTTTTTGTGGAGCCAAGTTGCAGCTTTAGTGGGAAAGGAACCCAAAACCGATCTCTCACTTTCTCTCACGTTCATTTTAAATTTAATACAGAAGCTGATGTGACTTTAAAATACTTTAAAATAAGTAGCAGTGGTGGTTAAAGTATTCAATACTCCATGAGTAAAACTCCACTACAAGTAAAAGCTGTATTGGAAACTATACTGAATTAAGTATTATCAGTACAATGTTTTAAAGTATCAAAGTAAAAGTACTCATTGTACAGTAAAATGATCCATCTAGGATGGTTTTAGATACTGCTGCATTAATTAACCCTTTAGTGTCCACACAAACCAAAACCAAACTATGGGAAAATACTTCTTCGGGACATTTATTAATTTAATTTCTAAGGCACTTAAATAAATTCTTTGATCAAGCATGTCTTAGGAATATATATATTTATTTAAGAAAAGTTTTGCATGTAGAAAAAAATCAGAATTGTATTTAATTTTATATAAATTAATTTATATTTCAAGTGTTTTTTTGTAATTGTTTTAAATTAGAATAAATTGTTCTTGGACAAGTTGCCTTCTGATGACTTTCTGGTGTTTTGCAGAAATGATTTCCTTTGAAACGACAATGCCTAGGTTTTATAGGTCCTTCTAAACCCAAATAGCCAGAAAAAAATTCAAATGCATACAAAATAAATGTCTACGTCTCAGTAGGCTATACTCTGCAAAGTTGTTTGTGATTCATGAAACTTAACTTAACCCCAGTCTTGTCTCTCTATTGATGAAATAAACATTTCAATGGAGCAATGTTCTTTTTTGTCCTTTAAACCTATAGCCAATAATTTGGTATATCAAATATATCATATGGTGTTTTTGGACAACATGACAGGATGGGTTATGGGGATCAGGAGGTTTGGCGTGGTGTGGGAGGGTTGGTGGGTACGGAGACTGAGAGCAGGCATTGCCATGGCAGATGGGTCCCCCACGGTATCCTGCAGGGTGTTGCGCCACCCTACAGGGAGCCACGAGCTCCAGACGAGGAGCAAAACTCACACTCCAACTGTCTGTGTTTTATGCCACCTGAGCCTGCAGGCAATGGGGTTTTAAACCCTCCACACCCAAAAAACAAGCAGCCTGGAACCAGACTTCATGCCATCCCTCACCTGCTCAGGTAAGAGGCTTCCTACATTATGTGTTATGCTTCGTCATAGATTTGGCACAGGAAGAAGAAACTGTTCTTAACCCATAAAAACTAAGTTTAACCCGTTTCTCCTTCAATTAAATTATTTGGGATATAAAATAGACCAAGTGGATCTTGTGAAACATTTATTTCTGAAAATGCATCCCATTTTCAGACATCTGTAATGTTACCTCTTTTTTTGTCATTTGAACATACAACAGTTGTTTTTTAATATCAAAATTTTAACTTTGCTGATATCAGGTTTCACCATAGGAAAATTAAACGATATTAATAGAACTACTTTGTTTCATAATAAATGATTGATAATATGTTGGTTTATTGTCATACAGGACATGCTATTAAAGCTTTATAATTGTTAACTGATTGAACCGAACATTTAAAACTTTTATTTTACAACGTTGAATAGCATTTTTAACACCTGTGTCACTATGGGTACTTAATAGTCAGCGGTAATTATAAACTATTTATAAGACCAGTGTAATACTTAGGCAGATACAGTAAAATAATGATGACTGGACATAAACAGACAGTGGACACACCCTGCATTACAGCAGCATTAAATACTAACCATGCAACTCTGTTAGTCATCCGTTTGTCAGAGCTGTTGATTAGACTCTGAAGGGTTTTGATGTAATAATTTGTCCAAAAATAATAAAAAGAAATACAAAGCAATAGGCTTATGATAAAATTTTATAATAACAAAATAGAAAATAGGAAGAAAACAACACACAATTATTTTCTTTATCACCGGTTAATCCAATGATTGTTTTTTTCCTACTAATTATTATATTATAATGTTTCTTAAATATAATAAAATATTAATAATAATAATAATAATAATATAAATATGGTTTGATGCTTGCTGTTAACTCACAGATATTATACATTGTCCTCAAATATATTACAAAATTCCACCTTTGATGACTACTACAGCCTGAATATTATAAATAAAGAGATAACAAGATTAATCGATTAATACCTCAAAGGAGAAGAAGGAAGTACTGACCTCTGCCATGAGGGAATCAATCAAAGGGGGAGGGGAAAGGGGATAAAATAATATACATAAGGGAGACCAAGAAAGAAAAATTAGTGAGTGACTGAATGAGGGAGAATAATTATGATCAAAATATACAAAATTAATACCAGTAATACCATTTCTATTTATTAAAACAAATGAAACAATGACTAAAAGAACTTTTTAAAATCTGTTTCCACTCTAGAATGTGACAATAACTTCATAACTTAAAGGTTGAAGTAACCTTGGAATAAGACATTTTTGTGGAAAGACTGACTGCTATTATTTCTTCGTCTTTCTTTTTTCTTACATATACGTTTTTTTCTTATACTAAAACGTATACATTTATTTCATTTTGTAACTCAGATTTATTTATTCATTTCAGATGTTTTGTTTTATTTCGTCATTTATTTGATGTTTTTTGTGCACATTTAGGTATTTGTCACACAGTCTGTTAAGTTTAATGCCACCCTGTCATTTATATTGAGCGGAGGCATATGAGTAGGGGTGGTGGGGCACCATAACCAGATTCTGCTCAGGGCACCTAAGGGTCCAGGGGCGGCCCTGTGTGTGGGGATCCTCCAAGATCCTCACACAGATCAAGAGAACATGGAGTTGGTAACTTCTGCTGCCTGTAGGGGACCGTTTTTCTTTTCATGGCTGTACTCGGTCGTCTCATTCTGAGCACTGAGCAGACAGCGCCCCCTGTCGGTCTGTGAACGCAGCACCCTCTGGTACTGAGTCTGGATCCGCTCGGCTCGCAGACGAACCGAAGGGCTGCGATAACGAGAGGACTTTAACTGGTAGAACTTGTGGAGGTGGAATACACCAATGTGTGTGTTTTTATACGTGAGTGAGTGGGTGGGTGAGTGAGTGAGTGTGTGTTTGTATAAGTGAGTGAGTGAGTGAGTGAGTGAGTGAGTGGGTGGGTGGGATCTGGCTGACGTTGCTGCGATCACTTGAGTCGAGCTGCGAACCAGTTTGACTCCTTCGGACTTTTCGGCTCGGCCGTCATGAGTCCGCTGGTGAGGTCGGTGCTGGGTCGTGTGTTGGTGGTGTGTGCGCTGCTGCAGCTGGGTCGGACGGGAGGTGAGACTTCACACTAACCCTCTCTCTCTCCCTCCCTCTCTAGATCACTGACATCTGACAGGCTGTCAGATGTAAACTTCAGCGGCGGTCTGGTTCGGGCCTGTGATCCAGTCGCTGCTGCTCTTTGCTCTTTGCTCTTGTGCGTGTTTGTTCAGCTCAGACTTTGTGCGCATTGTTACCAAACGGACTTTCCAGAATGTCGACACTCCTATTCCGCACATGGGAGGATGTTTTTTTTTTTAACCATTACGAACTGGATGGAAGTTCGACGCTTGCCCATGTTGCGAAACGGAAACACAACATAGACGTTTTTCATGTTGGGCCGTTTTTACTTTATAATCAATCATACAGGTTATATGGGCCGGATTGTTGAGTAATCTAGTAGAGTGAGATCTGTGTAAAGTTAGGACACTTAAGGAAAGGTCTGCAACTTTAAACCAACAACAAAGATCTGCCGGGAAGACCCTGATTTCAACTGATGGATAGTAACTAAGTACGTTTACTCAAGTAGGTTAATGTTCTTAAGTAGTAATTAGTATTACTTTTACTTGACTTGAGTATTTTCATTTTATGCTACTTTATTCTTTTACTTTAATCAATTTCAAAGGGAAATACTTTCTACAGCTCCATAGCTTCTTTTCACATATCAACTTTTCATCCTTTCAAGTCTAGTGAAAATCTTCAAAAATATTGATTTGTAATGTTTGTGATCGACCGATCGTTGATAGGAGTCAAGAACATTAACGACTTAAAAAGGGAACTGGGTGACTAAGCAAATGAACTTTTTTGGATTGTCTTGAAAATGTCACAAACATAGGCTGAGCTTGTGAAATGTGGAATTTTTGGTCAACACAGGACAGTGATGCAGTAAACAGACTATGCCGAAGTTGTACATCGAGCTACTTAAACTCAGGTAAAGTAGTTAGATTACCTCAACCTTCAACATCTACAGTTGTAAGATAGGACAAACTATTACCACAGCAGTAATAGTAGTCCAGGAACACCGCTGTAGTTACTTTCTACTACACTTGAACCCAAACTTGTTATATATTTCAATGAACTGAGGGATTCTTTATGGGCTCAAAGCTTTCCCCCTGCTTTTTAAGATTGATCAACTATTTAAAAACCGTTAAGATTATCTGGAAAATGTCACAAAAGTTCCAAAAAGGCTAACTTTGGGAAAAGTAGACTCTTAAAAAAAATAAAATAAATACAGTTCTTACAGTGCGGTGATGTTGTAAGAAGGTAATGGTGGAGAAAGTATTCAGATCCTTAACTTGAGTAAGAGTACTGATACCGAACTGAAAATACTCCACTACAAGTAGAAGTCCCATACTCAAAACCCTACTTAAGTAAAAGTATGTGAGTATTATCAGCAAAATGTACTTGCATTTTCAAAGTAGAAGTACTTATTTTTCAGTCGAACTGTATATAAAAGTATAAAAATACAAGTACATAAAATGTGTACTTAAGTACAGTACTTCAGTATTTGTACAGAGTTACTATCCGTCACTGTAAAAAGATAATGGTGAGCCTATAAAGTAGTTAGATTACCTGATTTATTTAACATTTACATCGGCTGTTACATTAATTCAGCGGTAAATTAATCTAACTATTATAGTAAAGCACTGAGAGGAACCATTCAACCGCACAATGAGTACCCTTACTTTGATACTATAAGTCTAGTCCTTTAGTTGTAATGGAGTATTTTTACAGTGTGGTATCAGTGCTTTTACTCAAGTAAAGGATTTGAATACTCTGTCATCACTGCTGATTCATATATAATGGAAGAAAGAACTCTTCAACAGACAGTCTAGATAATAATGGCACCATTCTTAAACGCAGCAGCCCTCACGAAGAGGAAGAGTGGCCCCACGCTGGGACTGACCGCTTTAGTTTCTATCGTACACATGGACAACCTGCGGGGGGTTTGAACTTTCACCGCTGTTTACCTGCAGATTTACTCAGCTAGTTTTGTTTTGTATTAATATTATGACTTGTAATTGGTTCCTTATTAACCCTTAAGGATTTAGTTTTTCTTCATTGGTAGTATTCCAATACATGGCAAAACTAGTCATTAGCAAAAAGCACGACTTCCACAACGTCTGGTGAATCAAACTCTTTACTATGTAAAAGCTGGCAAACAATAACTAAGGGGGCAGGAAAAATATACGTGCAGAGGTCAGAACCGTAAATCACAAGGAACACGAAGGTTGCTAGAACAAGACGCAGATTTTGACTATCAGAGTGGAGAAGCAATCAGTAAACAATGTGAAAACTAAACAACTAATTACAAAGCATGACAAGAACCACTGTTGTTTTTTTCAACACAGAACACACGGAGCAATAACTCCCACACAATTGAGAAACTGAAATTTCAAAATGGCCATAAGCAAAAAATCAAATAAGTAAATGGGCAAGGTACCAATATGGATAAGTAAATAGAAATAAATAAGTGACGGGGAATATTTGACCAAACAAAAAAAATTAAATTAGGGGAAATAAAGTAGGGGGAGGGGGGGGGGCAGGGGGCAGTGATAAAAGGGTATTGGATTAAAAGTCAAGGTTCAAATAGAATTATGGTATATCACTTGAGTAGAAGTCATTCATGATCCTCCACATGAGTCCAAAGATAGTTTTCTTTTCTCCAAAATGCTTTAAAAAGGATCCCAAATTTTGAAAAACATTGAGGGTTTGTCTTAACGCTATGATAAATAATACATTCCATAGGTAAGAGCTCCATTATACCATGAAGCCACTGTAGAAGTGGAGGGAGTGGTCAGAAATCTCTTAAAGAAGGATGGACCTCCTGGTAGGAAGTAAAAGAACAACAACTTGAACTTGAACCTGAACCAAACCAACAGGTTTTTCAATGTTTTTCAGGTAGGAACCCATCGCTGGCCTATCCAAACGTGTGACAGCATTCTTCTCCTGTATCTTGATGATTTCACCTGCATGATGTCGTTGAGTTCCAAACCCATCATGCCTCATTGTTTTTTGCATGTTCAGGCCTACTGGAAACAAGTTGTCTGCTACTGTCACTCTTCTGAGGCACAATAGGCCGATTTGTTGATTCAGGGTCATTATGTGTGTAACATCAGGGTGCAGAGGGGTATTCTGTTACTGTACCTGTGCAGGTGTAACTAGCGTGGTCAGCCCCGCCTCCAGCAAGCCAATCAACCAATCAAACCTTATTTATGTAGCGCCTGTTTTAAACCAGCAAATGTTTCTGTGCGATCCAAAGAAATGAACAAATGATTAATGCATTGAAGCAAAAGAAGATTAAAAAGGATATTCACCATTGAGACTCAGAACACAACATCAATGAAAGATGGGTTTTTAAGATAAAAATCATTCAAGAAAACAAAGATAGCACAGATAAGAAGATAACAGAAGACAAAATAAGGAAATAATGAGATGGGTCATATTTGTCAGTAATTGTTGTCATGAAGTAGCAGAAAATAATCTTACAATTAATTAAAAAAATATAATTTCAAAAGTAATAATAAGCAGAATAAAATGACAAGCAATTCAATTTGTTGTGCATCGATTTGTATTAAAAAAAACAAAAAAAACATTACAATTATGAAGCATTACATAAAAATTAGACTTAATAGATAGGTTTGGAATTAACATTTAAAAATATCAATGGTTTGTTCATCTCAGATCATCCGGAAGGTTTTCCCAGATGTTTAGAATGTAAGCAGCATCACAAAATATTCATGTTCTGCTCTGAGGAATAGCTAAAAGAGAAGTACAGACAGATCTGAGCGACCTTCTTTGTTCATGAACCAGAAAAATTGCTGACAAACAGTCTGGTGTTATTCCAAGTAGTGCCTTGTAAACAATTTTTTTTTTCATTTCAAAAACAGGTAACCAGTTTAGAGACTTTAAAATAAGGCTAATGTATTCCGTCCATTTGGTCCCAGGCCATATTGCCCCTGCTGTGGCTCGCTTGAAGAGATAATATTCTCCTCAATTTTCAAGCTCCAATCTTTTTCAGAAGATAGATGTCATTTGGTGTTAGTCTGATAAGCTCAATGTAGCAATTTCTCTAAAGTTGTCTGTCAAAACTCGAACCTACTCACAAAACTCAGTCACTATCATGACTAACACTCACGCTAGGATTTATCAAATCTATTCTATAACTTGTCCTGTACAGAGAGAGACATCCAGTTTCACAATAGAATAAAGCCTTTCTGTCTTTATACCAAATAAAGAGTGGTGCCTGTTTAAATCCCTCAGGTTTCATATAAACTGGTTTCCAACCAAAAACGACGAAGAGCTGATGCACCATCTGAAAATCCGAAAGTGTAACAATCCCACATGAATGCAAACAGCTAAAATAAATCTACAGCAGATAGGACAGATGATAAATCATTCCTTTCCCATGTTTTCCCTAGACTGCCCTGCAGACGGACGCACCTGGGTGCCGTTTGAAGGCAAATGTTACCACTTTGTCCACGGAGAAGAAGACCTAATCAAAAGCTACACTTATGACAGAGCCGAAAGCCTCTGCCAAGGATTTGGTAGGATGGGAGAGTTTATCTTCAAATATTTCCTCAGAAGACAAAATGACGGTGGGGGGGGGGGTGTTCTGGATACTGTGTGTGATCCTGTTGTTGTATGTCGTCTGCTTTTTTCCAGAGCTTCTGTCCATCTACAGCAGTGCAGAGAATGATTTTGTCATTAAATATAGCCCAGAGGTGTGGAAAGGCGCCGTCAACGTGTGGCTGGGAATGTATTATGACACAGACAGTGAGTACTATGTGAGCAGAGGACTGTGAAAACATGTTTGATGGCTTCCATGAGACTAGATCTGCTTCTCTATGGAGGCCAGAGGGGAAAGAATACTTGTTTGGGGGTAACTACAAGAACACCTTATCTCAAGTTCAGCTTATCAGCATGTATTTTAGCACTTGATTGGAGATCTGCGTTGGCTTAAAAGACTGTTTTCTGTTATTCTTGACCTTTGAAACAGTCAACATAAAACTTAATCTGGAGAGTAAGGATAAGTAGTCATAACTAAAAATGTATAGTTTTTGTCTGCTCTTAGTTATGGTTATAAAACACGTGAGAGCATACAAAACACCGTCCCTTCTTTTATGCTTGTGTAAGCAATTTTTTTCAGGCTCATCCTTGTTTGAAATCCTGAATGAACTCAGGAAATCCTGTTTTTCTGGCAGCCTTGGGGGACATAGTTTGGTATGCAAAGCCACAAGACAATCTGAATATGTGAATTATGAAGGAATACATTACCAGAAACAATAAAAGAACAAGTTTAGTTTACAACCATCGGTCATTCTGTAAAAATAAAATGATAAATAATACTAAAATAATAATAGCTTTTATGTAAAGTTGTACTCCATAAACATCGTCGATTTAGATGAATATATGCTTATTCTGAATTTAAGGGTAGCAACAGGTCTCAAAACAAAACATTGGAAAAGTTGTGGAATTTTCAGAAACACCTGATGGGACTGTTGCACAGGTACAGAGCTTCTTTAGGAGGAGGTGACAGAGGTAAGGTGTCCCTACACATCTGTGAATGCACCACTGATCCTGAAAGGCAAATATAACACATTTTTATACTGACTTCTCTGGTTATTCTAAAAAGACTTACAAAACATGCAGAGCGGGTACTAAACCAGCCAGCGTGCAATCCAGAGCTGTCCTTCACCCGGCAACTGCCCTCATGTATCAGAAAAGAATGTGGCAGAATTCCCATTTCAAAACATGAACAATTATTGTCTTGTCTTCCCGAACTCTTAGCAAATTAAGGTAAAAGAAAACATGATGTAAAACAACGAACATGCTACTTACCAGCGGTCTAGAAACATCTCATTGGCACAAATCCAGAATGAGTGCCTTTATGCCGTATTCACTTTAGGTTAAAAAGCCTTTTACTGACATTTTATCTAAAGTATAAACTTGTATCTGTGATCGTGGTTCACGTTTTTGTACTTGCTGGTGCGTTTTTTTTTCAGGTGATGAGATGAGATGGCAAGGCAGAGGCTCTCTGCGGTTCACCAACTGGGAGGAAACCTCATCGGAACTGGTGCCCTTGGATACGTGTGTGACGCTCCATAGCAACACTGGGAAGTGGGGAAACGTCAGCTGCCTGGAAGACGTGGAGAATGGAGTGGTCTGTAAGACCAATCAAAGTAAGCCCGGAATCTTTTTTTAAGTGATATATTCAAGGGTTTTAGGTGAATGTGAGTTCATAATCCAAAACGTGACTCTTGTTTCCTTCTCCTGCAGAGGCAGAGGAAGTCAAGCGGCGTAAGTTGACCGTCGAACCTTTCCTGCAGATTCTTTGCTTATTCCTCTGTGATTTATTGTTCACTGCCGTGACCTTCCTTGCATTGTTGCTTGTCCTCCTCAGAGCCCAATGTGCTGGTGTCTGCGTTGGTGGTTTTAAGCGTGATAGCTATCATGGGAGCCTCCGTAGGCATTTGGTTCCTGTACCAGAGGCACACACTTGGCTCTTCCATCTTTGCCCCGTTTGAATACTACCCTCCATTCCGAGTGCTGGAGACCGACCAATCCTGCTTGGTGGAGGATGAAGAATCCGCCGGCGTACCATAGAGGTTGTCTCCAATCACCCTACTCACTGGGTGGGTGTTAATACATGGAAAGGTCACCTCTACATAATACAGTTACAAATGTTGTCTTGGGTCAACACATGTAAATGCCAGAACTCATCATAATGTAGTGTGAAAAAACAAAGAACTGATGCTAGGCTAACAGCTTTTTTTGTCATGTGGACTAACAATCGTCTGAATACTTTCCAGATCGGTGCATTTTAATCAGTAGCTGTAGCCTCGCCGACATTGAGTTTGTGGTTGGTGTGCGAGGTTATTATCACGTAGAAAGCGCGTGTTGCTGATTATTGAGTCTCTCTTATCACATAAGTTACTTACCTGTGCATTTAAAGAGGAAGCTTTTTGTGCTTTTTGCGCACAGACAAAGATATATTGTTACTGTTACTGAAAATTAAAGGTTGCTTGATGAGGCAGCGGCTGAATCATCCTTAGCTTAGTTTAGCCCATAGTAGGCACAAAGCTACAAAAGTGCTGGATTTTATATTTCAAATTATGCAATCATTAGAATCTCACTTCCTGGTAAATGAAAAATAGTCCATCCAGAGAAGAAATGATTGAATTATGGTGCACAATAATGGTTTCTATGGAAAAGATGGAAGTGACAACCCATTTAATGAACTTTTTATCACAAACCTACATATGTCTAGTATTGGCATACGTTTATTATTTCATCCTCGTGAGAATAATCAAAACTTTTTCTGCCTTCTATAGACTCTTTCACCTGGTGACATTATACTATTTGTATTTGCATATTTGTGTGTCCGCAGTTTGAAATCTGATCTTGGCATTGGTTTGCTTTTAGGATTGTGGTCACAGTTTCGGTGTTGAAAATATTCCCCTTGTGAAATTTAAGATGTGGATGATAACAAGATATTGATCGTATAAAATCGCTACGAAATAATTTCAACAGCCTGAGTGCTTTTAATTGTTTTGACAAGATCTGAGCCCTCATGATTTTAAATGATAAGTATAGTTGACCGAGTCAGAAAGTTTTTGTTATCTAGTTTTTATTTTGATATGTATGCTACCTTTAAGTTGAACAACATATCTCGTTTCTGTTTGATCTAATTGGAGGATTTCTGTTCAATGTAATATAATTGTAAATGCACAATGGAGGAGTTAATGATTAATTGGGTAGGTGAAATTGATGGAGTGTAATTAGTCCTGAGAGGATCTCTAAATCACTGTCATAAGAGAAGTGTCACTCCCACCAAACGTCCAGAGGCTGTGCTGTAATCTCAGCGTGGGGTAAGAGGAAACAGGACTGGAATATCAGCAGGGAATATTTTCATTTCCTTCTATCCTTGGACTTGTATTCTAAGATGTCTGTCATTGATTAAATTCTCTTCAAATCGTTGCAGCATTTGCCTTTTTACTTTAATGTTTCAATATCTGCCAAATTATATGAGAGCAATATTATATTTAGATTATATAACTATAATGTGACAATAATATGTTTCCAGGTCATTCCTAGAATTGACCACAAGGTGGGACAGTGAGTCACACGTCTGTTAAGTGATGTATGTGGTCCTCAAACTTGGAATATCCTCTGACACCGGTGATAAGATTACTTTTTTTTTTTACATTAATCTGTAAGAGCCAGATTGATTTTGTCTAGAGGTCATAAATATCTTAAATGACAAATCTTTAAGTCCTCTTAAAGTGTAAGAAATAGTCTCGCTGTGATGCATATGATTAAGATGTTGTGCATGAAGGTCCAAATGGTAGGAGGATATGGGGAGGTCCATTGTTGGGGGGTAGGAGACTGGATCATATGGCTGGATATGTTGAAAGTGGTTTGTATTCCGACATTATCACAAACACACTCACGTGCTTCACACATGATCAGGCTCATGAATATTCAAAACATTTAAGATGAAAAGCTGATTGCTGTATATGCTGTATTTACGAAGCGTGAAATGTGCCTTTATTCACAAACCAGTGTACACTCCAAGATATAAAACATCCTGTTTGACCTCACTTAATAATTTCAGCCGATCCTACATAAGAAGGTTTAACAGAGTAAAAAAAAAAAATTCAAACTTAATGCTTTTAGGCAGATGTCACCAAAACGTCTTAAGAAAGTGCTTCATCTTACATTTATGATGAATTTAATGAACAGAATGATGTTTCATTTACTGAATAAAATGATGCCGCATTTACTAAACGTCAACTAAAATGTTGACGTTACACACAATTATGTAATCCCAAAACCTTTTACTATTATTACATTAAGCCAATGAAACGCCCTTGTTTTAATTGTCAAAAATGCAACTATTTCATTCTTTCAACACAAAAATGTTGAAAGAATGAATGTTGGATGTACAACAGACAACATCCACGTTATAATGAGAGTGTATGTGTGTTCTATTCTGGTCCAAGGACCCTTAATTGATGCACTCTTGTTTTTATGTGCAAAGGTTGCTCCAATTTGTTTTCCAGCACAGAAAAAAATATTAATATTTATAATAATTATTAACCCTAATATCCTGAGAAGCATTGTAGTTTTGTTTTGTTAATAATTGGATTTAATTTATCTTGAACCTTTAAAATCATAACCAGAATTTGTATTATTATTTGCAAACAAATTGCTGCCGCCTTTTCTATTTAACTAAGCATATGTGCATTTTATTATCACAGTGTGGTTGTTTCCACATCACACTGGCTGTGATGGCCTATTTCCGCTCAATAATTGCTAATGAATCTCATTCACACATCTGCCACACCGCCGCTCAAAGCAGGGAGAGGTCTGGCCTGACCCACCATGACTAATCTTGCATTGCAAATGGACATTGGTGTGGATGAGTGAGACGTGACAAACAGTAGAGTGACTCTTAGAATGAAAATGAGGACCATGCTGGATCATTAATTCATAAAGCCTGTGATTATCACCTTGTGTCTCTATGACACAAACAAAATGTGCTTTTCCTGTTTTAGAGTAGCACGGAATGGAACCCCTCCTGTAAATACAGGGAAAATCTTTCCTCAGGGAAAATTGCCCAGGAAAATTCCGGTTTATGGAACATGTTCTGATAGATAGAGAAACACAGCCACTATGTAAATAACGGCTACATGAAAGGCATCTCTAGATGAAACGCATGATAAAGTTCATGTCACTATATTTCATATGAGATGCAAAACGAACCCAAAGCAATCACTGGATTACATTTTTAATTTAGTCATACCTATTATATTCCTTTCAGACCTTTTTTTTTTCTAGTCGGCGAAAAATACAAACCCAGATGACTATATATATATATTTTTTTTTTCTATCTTCTTTTTGTCAGCTAGAGATTTTATTGGATATTTTTAATGTTAGATACAATTGGATCAAAACTAGATAAATGTAAAATATCAAGAAGTCTTGATTATTCCGTTAGTCAAGAATGTGAGATCATCTTAAAGATATTGAGGGGGACACTGTTATAAAAGGTAACCTTAGAGTTACTAATGATCAATGAATGACCTAGTATTAATTACATTATGAGGGTTTAGAGCAGGAAACGTATCATGTCCTTTACAATGGAAGCAGAGCTTAAGGGGTTTTAATGCTTGGTAACAAAAAAATAAAAAATGCAGTTAATGTATTTGTATAAGAAGATTGAGTGCATCAAACACTTCCTGTGGTGCGGCCCACTTTTAGGATTGACATACCGAAATGATCATGTTCACACAGCTGCACACTTCAGTGATGAACATGCTCCGTTTTCAGCTCAGACAGTGTGCCATTTTCTAAATCAAATGCATCTGCAGTGCTGGGAGGCTTTTGCGTTAAAGGGATCAGTGCATTGTGTGCTGACATGATTAAAATCTGTATTATTTAAATATGTCAGGGGAAAAAAAAAAAAAATCAATGACAACGAATCCAACTTTAAGGCCTTTGGGGGTATGCTGAGCTTTTTCTGTGGACTGAAAGACAAAATAATAATTAAAAACAAAAGCACCATCTTAATTTGTTTTCTGTCAGTCTCTGGGGAGATCATCTTTGCAGGGTCTTTGGTATCTCATTATACTTTCTAATCCAGACTCTTTAAAAATCCCTTTAAAGGGGACGGACTGTTTGCCCTTCCCCCAGCACGCTGCTGCATTGCAGCCATCGACTGCCACTTATTATGTTACAAATGACCAAGGTGTGGGCTGACATTTTGATTGTGCAATGTGGAGAAACCATGGCAGGGAAAAAAAGGCTTTAGAATGACATGTTGCCCATTCCTCATTCTCTCTCAAAGAAAATGTTCCATTACAATTAAAATCCAAAATATCCTGTGTCTTCACTGACACATTCATCAATCAGCACCCCCACCCCTCTCTTCTAACCAGACGTGTTCATCCTGCCACACGTGCATATCACCTAGTTTAATATTGCCTGCCCATCGCTCCTGAGAATGCAGCTATGAAATGACTACAGAACTGAGGAGGGAGAAAAATCAATGAGCACCAGGGATGGGGACCGAGCAAATAAAGCTGTTATAAATTAAAAATGCCGATCACTGATTTGGTTTCTTCCAGATCAATGTGTATTTGTGCTTTAGTTCCTATATCTTAGATTGAATTCTGCTTACACTGCTTCACAGCTTACAATCGTTCACAGGTAAGTTAAAAAAAATACTTCATTTGACAGGGGAAGTTATTTTTGAAAGCAACAACGGTTATCTTTTTACAGTGTACACTATTGTCTTAAAACGCTGCAGGAATAAAAATAATGTCAGAATCATGAACCCATAACGTAAATTGAATTGAATGTAAAATCACAAATAAATGAAAGAGATTTTAAAAAATGTCCGAAGCTGGAACTTCATCTTTTTATGCTTTTGTGGTCTAATCACGTACTGTAAAAAGAAACTTGTTGCTGTTTTTAAAGAAATTACTTTACATACACTGTAAAAACAGAATTGTGATTCACATCATCAAAAAAATTATGTCAACTGGTTATACTCATGTAGATAAAGTATTTACAACTCAAATGAATAGATCATTCTTCAAAACACTAATTTCAAATCTTTTTTCCTAGTTTTGCCTTCCAAATGACCTCAGACATAAAGACGTAAATAAATACTTATTAGTATTGCATGGCTCTGACATTATTTCATCCCTGTAGCTTTTTACGACAAATTTTGCCCACTGTAAAAAGAGAATCGTTGATGATTTAAAAAAGTGACCTCCCCATGGTGGGACAATTAAATATTTAAATACTTTCAGCTTAAAGACTGGATAAGACTTCATTTGTGTTACCAGGGAACAATTCTCTTTTTACAGTGTAATGTGGATTGATAAATGGGGCAGTAGGAGTATCTGAAATCCACTCTATCCCCTGAACACATCTTTCAAATGAAACAGTATAAGACTGGATCACTCCATCAGTCTTCTTCAGCGCTATATTATTGTTCAATTATTTTAATGACACAGTTGACTCAGTGTTTGTTTTTGAGTTTAATCATGAAATGCTCTGTGTTGTCTGTTGCAGACTGTTTGCTTGTGTAGTAATGGGACGGTGGTGGTATTTATCTGGCGGGAGTCACTTTGCCAGATGAACAGTGTGCACTGCATCACTTGTTTAATTTCACCCATCGTAGTTAATGGTTTCTCTCTCACATTATAAGCTCCATTTGGTTGTTGTCTGACCTGAGCGTTTGCCACTTTCAAGCGGTTGTTGCTCCATTTGAGACAGATGGATTAGCTCCTCAGGGGCAGATACAATACTTCCAAATGCTTAAGGTGTACGGAATAATGAAATACTCTTTCATCCTGTAGATCAGCGCCGCTTATTCTCATTTACTTGTTTGCCTTTTTCTATTGAATAATTGCTATCTGTATTTGTCATTACTGCTCTTGCCTTTTACCCTTTTTTAATCTTTTACAGGTATGTTTGTTGTTGGAGGAATATATAGAAAATTGTCTGTTTTTCCACATTTACTTATGGAACGCTTATAGTGAATTTGCATGTTACAGGTTATAAATGTAATTTTGACACCTA
Organism: Lophius americanus; assembly: GCA_037951165.1. Classification (NCBI taxonomy): domain Eukaryota; kingdom Metazoa; phylum Chordata; class Actinopteri; order Lophiiformes; family Lophiidae; genus Lophius; species Lophius americanus. The sequence continues at coordinate 5,785,359 of JBBDHG010000054.1, read as the reverse complement.
CCCCCGCCCTCCGCCCAAAATTTAAAACTAAAACTAAAAACATTAGCGGGAGTTTACAGAGTCATACTGAGAATGTGTTGGAAACTGAAATCTCTTTAAAAAATGATGTTGCCGAGGGACTACCCACCGTTTCAGAGTCTCATCTCATTTTGGCCCAATTTATGAAAACGGATCTATATTTTAAATTGTTTGAACATTCATGCGTAGGAATGTGCGTTTTTTTCCATGTAAATTCTCAACATACAAGGTTTGTCACACATGACTGATTTTTGTGAGAAGTAGCCCACAATGCCCTTATCCAACTAATCCCAAATGACCGGCCCTATCAAAAGGCACGAGGTTCGGAGGGAAAATTACATCCGCAAGAATGTCCCCTAAGGGCATGATGAAATGGATTGTGCTATTGTCGTGTTAAAAGGACTTCTGGAGTTCTGAACCAGCCGGTTAGGAGCACCAACTTAATCCCCACTGAACACGTGTGGTCAGATAAGTGAGCATGAACATCCTCCTCCATCCAGACTCATCAGCTACTCTGGGCAGCACTGACTGAAGAGCAGGCCACCATCACACAAGATGATCTCAAGACGTTGTCTGAGTCCATGAGGAGGAGGATTAAGATAAGATAAGATAAGATAAGATAAACCTTTATTAGTCCCAAAAGGGGGAAATTGCGGGGTTACAGCAGCAAGAGCATATTACAGAATAACATTATTTACAATTAAATAAAATGTGCAGCTGAAATGTGGACATGTTGAATAGTATACTGTACCATAGGGCAAAGTGCAAGTGAGGCTTGTGTGTGTGTGTGTGTGTGTGTGTTACTAGCAGTGCTGGTTGAATAGTCTGACTGCTGCAGGAAGGTAAGATCGGAGATATCGCTCCTTCACACACTTGGGGTGAAGGAGCCTGGCGCTGAAGGAGCTCTCCAGTGCAGAGACGGTGTCCTGCATCGGGTGGGAGATTTTTTCCCGGAGAAATGACAGCTTGGCCATCATTCTCCTGTCTCCCACCTCCTGCTCTGAGTCCAGAGGACATCCCAGGACCGAACTGGCCCTCCTGATTAGTTTGTCCATTTTCCTCCTGTCAGCAGCTGAGATGCTGCTGCCCCAGCAGACCACTCCATTACTGCTCTAACGATATTTATGGTGGATGTTGTGCATATGTATTTTATGTTATTTCCTCTACAAGAAGTTTAATTTTCACCATTATTGGTAAGCTGGTTGGGTTACAGAGAAACTTCTCAACAGAATTCAATGAAATTTTGCGGCAGGATGGGTCTTGAACTGGATTAAATGGTTTGGATCTGGATGAAGAGGTTGATCCAAAGGTCTCTAGTCCATATTCTTTGATATTACCAGAAAGAGATGAGGCTTGACTGCATTAAAGGGGACTGGTAGAGACATGTCCTCCACTTAGTGCACCTCTAGTTTCCCCTGCCAAAAGGGTAACATTTTCACCATGTCCATTTGTTCACTGCAGAATTATGGACAAAAAACGACAACAACCTGGAACAAAACTGAGTGGGAGGGTGGGTTTTGGGTCAGATTAGGAGCCGTTGAATTTTGTTGCAGATCAAGTATTTTTGAAAAATGTTTTTTTAACGTTGTGACAGTTTTTTTCTTTCTTACATTTTCCTCAATTATGCAAAACCTACTGAACTAATTTCCAGAAAACTTTGTGAAGCGTTGGAATATGGGCTAGGAAAGCTAAAGGATTGTCCGTCATGTACGGGAGTCATTCCAGTTTCATTCTCTTCATACTCGCTCCGAGTTGCCACAAACGACATTCTTATACAGCATTTTTATTATTTTATTATTTTTATTATTTGCAAGACATGGTGATACGATACAAGTTACAAATAGAAACTTGGAAAAGGGACAATAATAATAAAATTAAAAAAATAGTAGTAGTAGCAACAAGTTAATTGAAATAAATGGGTTTTAAATAAGTAATTCTGTTAGTATGTTTGATACCCCAATTTCTATCTTGACTATAAAATAAATCTATATTTGAATTCCTAATTCAAATATAATCCACTGGTGACCAATCGCTGGCAAACCCCTTTAAACCTCAGTTTGCAACTGGGATTCAATCCCAATACAGAATTAAATGGATTTAGTGGAACATTATTGCCAAAAAGTTTCTTTATTTCATTCTGGACTGACCATCAAAATCTTACATTTGTAGGGCGTAACCACGTGAGAAAACAGTCAGTCTTTATAATTCAACCCTTTGAAATATTAAGTTTTAAATTCCTTTGACAAAGTTGGCAAACATGACATAAACATGAGCAACAATTAAACTTGTATGTACATGAAGTGCCTGTGGAACAGGTGGAGGAAACCAAACTACTTCTAGTTACATTAGACAGTAGACTGAAATGGTCAAACCACATTGAAAAGATTGTCTTGCAGTTATGGGGAGAGGACTGGCTGTTATAGAGATCCGCTAATTTTTTTTACAACAACAATATACCGCTCACACTGTTCAGACATTAGTTTAACTCGTTTGGATTACCGTCCAGTGGTGTGGTCAAGTATATCAAATACAGATTTGGAAAAACAGTCCGGAAAAGAGCTGCACGAATGGCTCTTACCTGAAACAGTAGAGCTAACATTGTCAATGCACACAACCTTAGGTTGGTCGCTAGTGAAGGACAGGATGATAATTTCTTTGCTCTGTACTATAAGAAATATTTCATTTCATAAAATTGCCAGTGTCCTGTTCCAACAATGTTCATACAGTAAACACAGCCAGATCTTTGGCACTCATTGAGAGGTTGTTTCTTTATGCCTGTCTAAAAAACTATGGCAAGGCAAGATACTAATCTGTACAGATGTATGAAAATATGGAATGTTTGCCTCCAGATATCACACAATTAACAAATAAACATGTTTTCAAAAAGAGTTTAAAGAAATATCTCACTAGCATCAGATGTTTTGGTGGCGCTATTTTCATTTTGAACTTGTTTTACTATTTAGATAATATTTCTTAGTTGTTATCATTACACCTGGGATTTTAATGTTGATTGACTATTGTAGTTTTTAATTATATTTGCAGTTTGACTCCTTGTTGGTTTTTTGTTTATCTTGTGCCTATAATCTAATTACACAATTGTTTGTTTTTTGTTTGTTTTCTATTATGATTATGATTATGATTATGTGGAAGCCAGGAGGAGTAGTTGCTACATTCATAGTGATTAATGGGGGATGTAAATAACCAAACAACCAAATAAATGGGTAAATATTTCTTCTCTTTCTTTCTTTCTTAAATAAATAAATACAAATTATATATGTTGTTTGTAACTATAATGTTCATTCTGGACAGTCTAGCCGATTGATTAATTGTTAAAAGGCATTACCATATGCTCTTTTACTTTGGAACTTAATGAGTTTACGTTGTGGTTCTTACCGTGACGTCATCAGTGCTCCAGAGATGTTGGAGTGAAACAGAGGACTCTCTTCAATCTGCCATCAGAGATGAGCGCGTGCCCAGCCTACTGTCACTGACCAACTCTCCATTCATCTCCTCTTGCGCCCTCAAACACCGCAAAACCCCGAGGAGGATAATTAATAATATTCGTCGGTAAAGGAATACATCAGTTTTCGACTAAAAGGTAAGTTTAATCGTCTGTTTAGTATATTTAGCCGTCATTCACCATCACTTATTTTCCTCCACTCATCTCTGCGGCTAACGACTAAGCTAACCGTTAGCAACCGCTCTCATTCACTCTCTTATGTGACGCGTCCAAAAAAGTTTACGTCAAAGTAGATGGAGCTTTTTCGAGTGTCATCGATGGGAATTTTGCTCACAATTTGACAGCTGACATAGGTGAAGGGTAGTTTAGTCCTAGGGAGAGTGTCGGTTAAGTACCCTTAACGTTTCACCGAGTAAGGGAGCTCAAGCCCGTCACCTGCAGCATCGATGCGCATCAACCGTTCGTCCTTAAAAAAACTGTAAAAAGCAAGCAAGTCAAATACATGTATTTAATTTTATAAATACATGTGTTTCGAAAACATTTCTGTTTTGAGAGACATGTCAGAGTAGTATATGTGGCTGCCAATGATCGTTTTTGTTTACTTCTGTGTCATTAATCTACTAATAGTAATAATAATAATTAATAATTATAGGCCAGGTTGTTGTTTTTATTAGCCTCTTCGTTTTCACAGTTTTTAATATCAGATCTGGGGGGATCTCCACTTGTTTCTTCCCTATTACTTGCTTCCTCTTTATTCTGCAGCTGGGCTCAGATCTTTTCTGTGAAATGACAATACCCAACATTCCTCTGCTATCCTACTAACAACAGAAAACTCGTCATGTTGTACTGGCTATATCTCAAAATCTTTAACTAAGTTAAACAACTCTGCGCTGACTGATTTCTATCTAAGGACAATCTAAAACAATAAAAAATTAATGTTGCCATTTGATGTATTGTACCATTTTAAACGTAAGACTTATTTTCATCTGCAGTCCCATGGCAGCATTTAGACATCCAACCCATCATCATTACAGTAACAAATTGATATTGGATAGATTTATTACACAAAGTAGTAAAACATAATATATAGCATCACATGCATACACACATTAGGAAATCCAGCATGAACAATTGATTTTCCAGGATCTCTAAGTATGTGAAGAAATAAACTCAGAGCTGAAACCAACAAAAGTCAATGATTCAACAGTGTGTTGAGAGGCTTAAAGCAGTTTTTTTAAAATTTATATTTAAAGCCTTTTTCGATTTAAACTAAGAGAAAGAGCTGCAACTCTTTATTAGAGTTTGATTTATGCTTGGGAGATTTCAAAATGGATTGGATGTGATATAAAATACAAGCACTTTAATCTTCCCATGATGAAATGTCACAAATCTAGTTTATAGCGATGCAGTGGCTGACATAATCAGGATACATGAAGTACAAACTAGGTCTACCTTCAAATGCAAAAATCAAAGCATTTTCACTTTGGCCTGATTTCTTCCCTGAGCTCATCAGTTGTTGTTTTTTGCAAAGCTAGGCACACTCAAAACATGAGAAATATTAATTTAAATGAAATATAAACATCTTCTTGCAGTGCATTTGTAAAGATATAATGCACTTGAAATGAGTAAAAACCAGGCATCAGATAAGTATACATCAGCATGGCTTATTGCAGAGCACAGCAGACATCCTGTCATATAGTAGGATGGATTTCTTCTATTTAAGTCACCTGGTAAGCCATTACAGTATCGCATTTATACAAGGTGCCTTAAACAGAAGCATCAAAAAGAAGTCGCTTTCAGTCATCATTCATTTTTATCAATGTATTAGCCTCAATTAGGTGCTATCAAACATCATCAACCACCTTCATTATATGTAAGGTTGATTTCTGAACATTTGTACCCACACAGTGTATAATATATACATTTTATTGCATAAATGTAACTTGCAGCCTTTAGTTTGCATTAGTAAACATTGTTTGTTTATTATAGAACTGATTTATCTTCACTGATATTATTTATAGTATTAAATCTGTGTGTGCCCTTTGTGCACACACAAAAGTGAAATGGCAGTAAACATGATTCCTGCTGAAGTCCATTATTTAAATGGCTTCAGTAGCCAAGGCAGCTAGATAAATCACATCACAGCCTTGATGTGTTATGCATGCATCAAGACATCCAGGCATCCAATGAATCAACACACAGGTAGAAGGTCTCTGAATTTCCCTCATATTTGTTGAGAACACATGTCCTTGAAAATCTCTGTAGCGAGGACAAAGTGTTGCGTACCAGTACTCTAAGATATGGACTATAACAATGAGAAACTAGGATGGCCAACATTGGGCCATTTGAATATTAAAATATACATTACTTTTTGTGCACTTTTTTTTTTAATAGAAATAACCAGATTAGAAGATAGCAAAGTGCCTTTTCATGGAGATTTGCTCTTTTAAAAAACGTTTTTTTCCCTTTAGTAGCTTAAAGAAAACAAAGACCGTTAATTTTTTCACCCTTTCTCTTCTCTTAACCTTTCCATAAGTTTGCACTCATTAATCAAAGGTTCTATTCTCGTGCTGAGGGCTGAAGAAGTTCATCAAATTGGTAGGCAGTTTTCTATGAAAAGCAGTTCAGAGGTTTCTAATAGACAACCATAAATAAATATTGGGCCTTATTTGCAAGCACTGAAGGTTAATACTGTATAATTCAGTGTACCCTCTTTGTCTGTTATGATTGATATTATTAAACATGTAAGACCTGACGGGAGTCCCTTTTTGTAGGTCAGTGTTGACACCCTATGATTGGGTGAGCTTGTGGGGTGAGCGGCACGAGGGAGGTGTGTTATTAGGAATATGTCAGGGAGATTACTCTTTTTTTTTTCTGGTTTATTTCCTGTCTGCTTGGAGATGCCTGCCACAGTTAATGGAACCAGTGTCTCCCTGTAGATATTTACAATGCCAGTACTGTGGTGGATTTTGTTTGGCTGTTCAGTATTTTTTGGTTTTTGCCCTATAGGAATGCATTATTCCTTGTCAAGTAGTCAGGTGGCTACAAACCCTTTTCTAGTTTTGATTAAGTCAATTCTCAAAGTCATTGGGGTACCTATACCCCAACGTTGGTATAGGTACCCACGTTGTATCTTAGTTATTACTAATGACTTCTGTCATTGAAACCATGGTGACCTCTTGGTATTGAAAAAAATGTTAAAGTTCAAAGACAACTATTACTTTTCACTCTGGTATTCACACAACAAAATTACACAGATAGAACCGTTAAGTGACCTACGTGCACAGGACTGTTGTTGCTGATGTGCGAACAGGCCCTACTTGTGAATTATAACAGGTCCAGAATCTTCATGTTCATCCCATTTTCGGCTGTTCCCTTTAGTGATTGCCACAACGGATTAGCTGTTTCCATCTTGCCCTGTCCACTGCATCTTCCTCTGTTACACCAACCAACTGCTTGTCTTTCCCAATCACAACCAGAAATCTCATCTCTGTTCTTCCGCTTTTTCTTCTGGCTGGCAGCACCATCTCCAGCATCCTTCTATCAATATATCCACTATCCCTCCATTTCACTACAGCTGATATTTATTCAGGGCGGATTGAAGAAGCATGGAGGCTAAGTTTAAATATCCATTTTCCCCAATTGTGTGTAGACATTTTAAAAGGATCAATCTTGATCTTGTGGGTTTTTTAAAGCTGTCTACAATCTAAAATAGTTCTGAGGCCTTTCACAAACACTGCACAGATGTTGAAATATTTCAGTCTTCTATAGCGGCAGTTCTTTTGGATATGTTTGATAGAAATTAATCAAATTTTACATAAATATAATTGCTTATAAAGTTTTGGTATTGATGAACCCTTACTGCAAAGTTACTGCTCTTATAACCATGGAGATAAAAAAACATATTTTCCATGCCTTATTGGACATTTACGCTCCGAAAACAAAGTCTTGGTCCTCATGACTTCAAGAAACATTAAGACAGAAATTGAATGAATTAAACAAGTACAAGTGACTGACAGTGCAGGAGTTTTGGTCTCTACTTATGCAGACATGGCTGATGGTGTTTGTCAGTTTTTGTGAATTATCCTTGTTGGATTGTCTTCCTTTTAAAAAGCTCAACTTGACAATAGCTACTTCTTATTGCTATTTCTTGCATTTCATAGCAACCACAAAATGCCTGGTTTCAACTGGTGATTGTAGATTCAGATTGTTTTGTAGGAAGAAGAACGACATTGTGGTTTTAAGCTTTATGCATCTAATATAGTTTTATATGAATAATAAATATTTAATATACAATTGATATATGTGGATATGCAGCTTTTGTAATATAAAATAACATAACCTTGTTCACAAAAATTAAACATCAGCCATGGATATACATATGAGGACTATACATTTTATTTTTTCTTTCTATAAATATTCTCTGAAAGAGGACTTTTTGGAGAGGGTGGTCTACAGAGAATGTAAAGTGAAAGGTAGGTTGTTTTGCGATAAGATTAATCACAACTTCTCTGTACAATACTGTTGTTAAGTGATAATTTTGAACTTAATAGTAATACGGTTTAAGCTGGTTTAGCTTCCATTTCCTTTAAATTCCCGGATGTAATGCATACATTTGTTGTTGCTTGTCAGATACATTTTCAGCATCTCTCATTTGTACATTATTTTATGAAAGCAACTTATGAGGGTATAAGTTTGAAGGATAAATGTTGAGTGATGTGGAATATTTTAAATTGACATTTCAGAATAAAATATATTCATTTGTTTTGGATTCTGAAGGTCATTTGATTTCTGCACCGGCCATGTGTGCTTGTCATAAAGCAGACCATAATCCAATTTCTCTGAAGTATTTTTGTCATGTCCCGTTGCCCTGTGGTGTCTCTCCATCAAGGAGTTTGATTTTCCTGCTGAAGTTCAGAATGAATAACTCGTCTAACCGTGGGTCCATATATTACCATTTTTATTTCATTTCCATGGAGCTTTCAGATGGGAACAATGCTGAACGAGTAAATCTATAAAACTGGGTAGTAAATCGGACTGTGCTTGTCTTTTTTTCAGGTGCACAGCAGTGACAGAACTGAGGACAGTGTCATGCAGTGAGTATTTTGTTACATCCACTACCCATTGCCAATCTCTTCCATTAGGCTCACAAGTTTGCTTCTTTTGACTTTGTGTAGGAAAAACTGCTTGATTTGCTAAATTGGAAAAAGGAACTCGTAAGTGGAAATGAGGGGCTAATCGGAGCACCTCATTTTGAAGTATTATTCAGGATTAAAATTTTCCAATTAAGTTGTGATTTAGCTAAGTCCTCCTTTATGAAATTAGTTTGTGCCGCCTTACACATTGCTCCTATTTTTGTGTTCTAATTAATTCCTGTCCTTCTTAGAATTAAAGTGTAATGCCTTCAAAAAAATGTAATCTCCGGGGAAAGAAGGAAAACTTTTTTGACTGTGGGGTATGTTAAGGAAAGTTGGTGTGAGCTAAACAAGGGTAATTGGTGAGGTTGGAGCCATTTTTTGCTTCCATTTATTTATAATCTGGTTATTCTACATGCACTGACATTTCCTTGCTGATATTTAATAGTATACTGTTGCCCAATGAATAAGCTGGATGGTAGATTAAATTCATCTCCCTATAGACTGAGAAAGGACATGTGTGGTTCATTTTTCTGTTTTACATGTTGCACTATGGACTGATGTGTTTCTTGTGACACAGACCGGCGCTACAGAAAACCGTTTGCCAAAACTACCAGACACAAGAACAGTTTTACCCACAGGCAATCAACCTAATGAACAGTTAAACCAGTTTCAGTGTTTTACAATAACCTGGTTAACCCCATTACACAATAACTACCTCAAACTGTCATTATTCTGACATCTTTGCACTGTCATATATATTTATATATACATATCAATACATATATATTTAAATGAATATAGCCTGTACACAGGAACATCTCCACATTTGTTTATAGCTTGTATATTTGTTTATTGCCTTGTCCATTTAATTTAAAATTATTTATATGACGTTCGTACTGTGAGAGCTCAGTTAACCGGAGTCAAATTCATTTTATGCATATGCATGGCCAATAATGCTGATTCTGATTCTGATAAAGCTGATTCTGAAATTTGAATTGTTCTCCAATCTGATATTCTTCATCAATCAAGTCCTCTAATTACCTTCTTGTGTCTTTACCTAGACTGTCTTGTAAGAACCTCTCTTCTTGGAAATAAATATCCAAGAGGGACTCAAAGCATTTAGTTCAGGAGCACCAAATTACACCAAAATCCTGCATCATGAAAGTGAAAATGTCGACTATTGTTTTATAGCTGAGGAGCACAGAATTAGTGAGCCGTGACACTTGTAGCTGTACATAGGGAAAGTGAGACCATTCAATAGTATTCTTTTTATTTTATCAAAACACTTTTGTTAAAAAAGTGCATTCTCATTACTTTCCTCATAATATTACTAAAAGCCCATTAGGAAATAGTTTAGGTGAAATTAAAAGAAATTCCCAAATTTAACCAGTATGCTTCACAGAAAACCGCATGTGACGACTCATAACCAGATCATAGTAGTGTGACAAAATGGGCATCTTATTTCTCTTTATATTTATGGCCTGAATGTTAAAAGCACAAGCATTCTCTGAGGCATATACACCGTCCAGGAACATGTTTCTCAGGAAATTATGTGTGAAGAGCTGCTCCTTTGATCATAAACACGCACATAGATACTTTATTACAAAGAGGTAATGCATTTGCCAGTGTAGTATCTTTTGTTTGAAAGTTAAGAATGGCTTTTTATGACACATTAGGTGGGTTTACATGGACAGCCTAATTCCGATTAGATTTGGAAAAGACACCTTGCCGGAAAGAAAACCTGCATGTAAACCCCCCCATTTCCGAATGGAAAGAACCTTTCCAAATGAGATTTCATTCCTTTGAAAGGAAGTAGTTTAAATCCTTTTGGAAAACCTTTCCGATAGCGATCCGCTGCATGTAAATGCTGTATCGGAAAGCCTTCTGTTTGAGTTGTATCTGCCTGCGCATGCCCAGCGTCTTGACGTAATGCTCCAGCTGAGTTTTTGCAGTGCCGCAACGCATTTAAAATATGGCGACTTCAAAACAGTACCGGTCTGCATTGGAGAGTCATTTATTCATTGCAAATTTGAAAGAGTTGAACATAGTTGGCGGGTTAGATGGGCGAAAAGTCACTTCTGTGCATGCCGTCTTTGTTATATTCTTCTTCTGGTCGCTTGTCTTTGCTGCTTTTCCCCCGTCGGCAGTTTTTTCTCGCCATTGTCGCCAAGTGCTTGCTCAAGGAGGAATTTGTTGGGTCCTGTAGATGATTATATAAAGAGTCTGGTCTAGACCTGCTCTTTCTGGAAAGCACCTTGAGACAACTTTTGTTGTGAATTGGCGCTATATAAATAAAGATTGATTGATTGTAGGCGGTTTGCAATCAGCTCTTCGTAACATTATCACCAACTTATGAACGGGACTGTGGATCATCTGCGCATGTCTGAAAGCGTTTCTGATTAGATGAATGGATGCATGTAAACACTGGGTTGGAATAGATCACAAGTAATGTTAAGAGGCGACCGACATTGAATTTCGGAAAGTTGTAATTCGGAAAGGAGAAAAGTGTCCTACGTAAACCCACCTATTGAGGGTTAGAATGTTACTTAACGATCACCCAGAATTATATTTGGAACCAGAATTTTTTTAAGGATTCTTCACAATCGCATTAAGGGGCAGTTATAGAATTTTTTCTTCTATCTTCATGCTTATAATGATTGGAGTGACATGCCCATAAGACCTACCACACATTCAAATTTGACCTGGATCCAAGTAAAATTTCCGATCTAGTGAACCAGAATGCTCAAATTTATAGGGATCCTGGAAAATTTGCCACTGTGAGATGGCAATGAAATAAATGCTTCAGGCTTGAGAGTAAGATCCAATTGTAGCTGAAAGGTGTGCTATTTCAGTTATGTGTCAAATTTGAGCTTTTCAAAAGTCACTGAGGTAGCTCCGGAAGAAAACCACAATTAGTGAAGAGTTGTTTGTCTCTCAACTGTCCGACTAAAAACTATGATACTAATATGATTTGATTGATATGAGGGGTTGCTTTTCAAAAAGTAATTTTACGTTGATCAAACTATCTTGGGACTATTGCTTGAAAAGACATCATGGCGAAATGAGCTGCTTTTGTGGAGTTGTATTTTATCGTATATCTTCTAGTTTAATGAAGAGACTTCCATGTCAGTATTAACTTCAATGCATTTGACAAAAGATCATTTCTGGTTGTTAAACCGCGGGAATTTAGTCTTAAGGCAGTATATAGCCACTATGCTTGCAAAATTATTGTTAGTAAGGCATACACAGTCTTCCATAAAATTTCAATTAAAATACATCACCAATAGTTGAGCTGTGGTCCGAGACTGGAGGTGCTAAATTGTGCTGGGGAAACAGAGCAAGGTCCTTCCATTTGTTTCTCAGCTTCCTCATTAGGTCTTGCTCAGGAGCCATTTGTCAGAGCTGTGTCTTGCGAGAATCCTTTGAAATTCTTAAACCCTTACAGCTGCCTGATCATTGATTTCGACCTCTCAAAAATATTACCCAAACCAGGGAAAGGCCTACCCAATTCTTGGGTAGCATTATTCAGCATAAACATGTTACTCATCTCTGTAAGAGCTTCACTGGTAATCCACAGGATCTTTGCAGAGACAATCTGTGGCATCTGTGTTGAGACGGTTGTAGGGGTCATATCAAGGTGGATGCTGTTTTGCAGAATAATTGAAATCATTGATATTCTGACTCAGAAGCTGCAAATGGCCTGGTGGCAGATGGAGTCTTTGTCAGGGAAGAAAAATGGCAGCTTGGGTGCATTAACGCCATTTTCCATATCAGCTTTGCTAGCGGGCGGTGACCTTCTGTCGTTCACAGAGGTCCCCCAGCACATGATCAATTATCTCACTCCCACTATTTACGAAGGCAGTGGAAAAAGGATTTATACGTCATTTTTTAGAGAGAGATTACATTTGTAATCATGAAATTGGTGTTAGTTGCTGGTGCATAATGAGGAGGCATTGTTATGATTGAGCAAGCTTTTTTTCCGACAGCAGAAAATAAGTGTTGGATTTCAAAAAACAATAAATGGCAGCTATGTAGCTACAATTATTACTGTCATTAATTTGAGATATAAACAATATTATATACGAAGGTTATTGCTGTCTTAGGTTGCATGAGCGAAAATAAATAATTTAATAATGTCAAAATGATTATGCAAATAATATCAATATGGTAATGTCTCCTCTCATTACACAATAACTCAGATGGTATGTAGTAATCATTCTTGGTGGTAAACAGATGCATGCTAGAATAAAATACTGAATGAACCTGGGGAACAGAGGTAAAAGAGTAAAAAATGCAAAAAGCAAATGACACTGAGACCCCAGTTTAATATGTATGTATTTCAGCTTGATGCCTGATTTCACAAACTGATCTCATTGTTATGCATTAACTGTCCCCCTGATTGGCAATGAATATAGTATTCACATGTTTCTACTTATTCAGGAGGAAACGTTTGGATTTGAGTGTCGTCCTTCAGAAAAAGTGAAGTGTTGTCAGAAACTGATTATTCATAACGTTAATTTTGCAGATGTTTATATAATTATTTTCAGAATAGTATTATTCGTATCATCTTACACTCATATTTCTATTTTGCATGAATGGTAGCTTTAGCATTAAATGTTAATATCAATAAATAATTTGTCAGTTGGATATTGGTACTTATTTCATATTAGAAGAAACTATAAAATGGTCATAAATAATAACTATAAATGCTTGCTGGTCAGCTTCCTTAGGATAGCGTAGGATAAAAGATTCTGTAGATGGAGAAGTCGGATGTCTGTTTTCAGTTATTCATCAAATTATAGTAATGTAGAGAATTGTTTTAGTAAGCTATGGCAACAAACTGGCTAACTTGTTTTGTAAGATACACACCTCTATAAAACTACAGTGTGTGCCACCAGCTATGATATGATATTCCATGTGGACTGAATCCAAAGCAACTGGACTTCTGTTATGGCTTGAAGCGTTTCATCTCATCCAAAAGGCTTCTTCTGTTCTTAAGAACTAAAAATAGGATGTAGTTAACATAATTTCCCAGTTTTGAGAATAAGAAAGCTACAAATAATGTTTGTTTTATTTAAAATATTATGTATTGATCAATATTTCACTTTAACTGATATAATCTTTTTAACTAACTAAAAAATGTCCCTGTTTTTCTTCACATAGAAAAAACGTTCTACATATTCTAAATTCAGATTGGATCTGTGGTTTTGTAATCTGTCTGGGTTCTGTCAAATAAAGATTAATTTGGATGTATTACCACATTGTGTACAATATTAGAAACATTTAAAAAAAAAAAGTATGTGTTATGTTTATGTTTTGTATTATTGACATATAAGATCTGAAATGAAAGGTCAAAATTACCCCCTCAAAATACCCAAACTTTCACAAACTTTCACAGTAACTGAGACAAAATCACTGAAGTTTGGCTGATTCAGCTTGTGGTTCAACAATAAGCTGATTTACGAAACTCCTGTTGATGTTGGATTCCGCAGCAATGGAAATATTCTACATAATCTCAGCCGAGCGAATTCACAATTATCTGTATCTGTTTGGTAAACAGAATTCGCTGCAACCTACATGGAGTTGAAAAAAGCAAAGAAGGTCAAAGTCAAACTAAAACGATTTACTCAAAACCTTCAGATCGAGGTTCCGATCAATGTTTTGATCGCAAGAACTTTATAGGAATACGGACATTTTTTAATTTTCCATTAATAAGTTTAAGTCAGGTAGTCAATGAGGTTTTTCCACAAGAATGGATGCAGACACATTTTACTCACATTTAAAAGATGCAAATTAATAGTGAAATAAAAGTGACATGCTTTGCTCTGGATATTTAACCATTGTAGTAGAAATGTTATCATGTTTTCCCACCATCTACCAATCATGTAATGAAAGGTATTCAGTATACAGATTTTTATTATGTCATACAATAATATAGTCAACCGTACTCTGAAATACACTGAAGTACACTGCAATGCGAAAATATTATTCAGTTGACAACCTGAAAATGTTGACATCAGACTTTTTTTTTTTAAGTTGATTTTCATCATTCAGTGTTGGTCCAATCACAATAGTGTTAACTAATAAAGCTCTCTTCAGGTGGGAATTATTGATCCTGTGGTGTGTTGCTCTGTCTCCACCACTGCTGATAAAGATATATCATGAAAGTATTTCCCATGCTCATTATATTCGCCAATTTTTTACATTCCAATGCTTTCCTGACTTGTGACTAAACTTAATAACCACGTACAAAGATACAATGCCTAATTTTGTATAATATCAGCTAGTGGCCTAAAATATCCTCCCTTATTCTTCTCTATCTGTGGGTTCTCTTGAAAATGACATTGCTATATCAAGAGAAAGCACAATGATTTCTAAAATTCACTCACTATTGGTTTTAAAGGGAATTCGTAGCAGTTTTTCCCAATACATCCTTTTGCTAGTGTGGTATTTGTATAATGAAAACTTGAAAAAGCAGAGAATTGAAAAGACTGTGCAGCTCATGGCTTCCAATTGGCAGCATAGAAATTCCTCACCTAGAAGCTTAGGCATAACCTATGAGGTAAATCACTTAATATTTTTTGAAATCATTTTTCTTTTCTTTTTCTTACATGCTACGTGTCTCGCCTTCATTATGCATTTTCACTACAGAGCTGGCTTCTTTGGTAGAGCGGCCTATCAATTATCTGAGGTTGGTGGTTCGATCCCTGGCCCCTGCAGTCCACTTGTCAAAGTATCCTTGAGCAAGATACTGAGCCCTAGGTTGCTTCCAATGGCTGTTCCATTGCTGTGTGCATGATGGCCTGAATGGTGACTGCTCCTGATGAGCAGGTGGTGAATGGGTAAATGCTTGCGCTGATTATTCCTGATTATCTCACTTTTTCTGTTTTTGACCTTCATTTAGAACAATCAATGTGTGCACAGGTTTTTGTTTGAATGTAAGCAGCATCGTCTGCTTCAATAAAGCAGTGGACATATGGACACTATGTGACTAATGATTTGAAAGGACACTCGGGATCTGTTTTATTGCTTCATTTGGCACACTGCAGTCCTGTTTTCCACTACGGGTGTCTTGTGATTTATGTTGTACTCTTAATAGAGTGAAACAGATTGAATGAAAATATGTGGGACAGCGATGTTTAGCTTGATCGTGCCACCTTTTGTTTAAGTTTAGACATTGACAGTTGAAATTTTGTTTTCCAGTTAATGCTTTTTCTTTGAGGATTATCTGAGTTTTTTGAAATGGTGATGGCAAGCCTTTTAGACTGAGCTATCTGTTTTACTGATATATAGCCAAATCAAATCATCATCAAATATAAGAGGAAGATTTTTACATTTATGCAGGTATTTTTTAAGTACAATCCATGAAATTGACTTCTGAGCATCTTCATCAGCAAATCATCTTTGTACCAGCACCGATACAAATTCAAACTTTACACAACCCATTAATAGGGCATATGTATTCAACTGCTGAATTTATATAACGTTTGAGTCACAGTCACACATAATCACTACTGTATGTAAAGAAATGTTATTTAGTAAAAGTTCTAATATTGTCATACGTAAATAATGTTTTCCAATAAAAGATGTGGACTCTTGATTACGTGCATACACGTAAAAGGAGTTTAACATGCACTGGGAAGTCGTACAAAACTAACACCAATACGATTTGTTGGCAGCATAGAACGCCACAAACGTTAGTGAGTAACAGTCAATTAGCCAGTACAACAGTAAAGTTGTACTTTCAAATTTAAAGCTTTATTTGTATTAACTCTGGCATTCTATTAGAAAATATGCATTCACAATGAAAATATCATCAGAGGATGCCATTCTCCCAGTTTTACCTGCATTTTGTGATGCAACAACATTAATAGCAGCTGATTGCATGAAATTATTTGTCCTTCTCTCCCTACTCGCCGCTCTTCCTTCTCCGTATGTGTCTAATTAAAACCGCAGGCTGAGCTACACAATTTATTGTTAGTGGTCAATGCTGGTGGGACAGAAGTAGGCAGGAACTTTGAGAACCTGTTCATGATGGATGTCACTCCGTGAAGAACATCGAGCAATCCTTTTTCCGGGCGCTTTGACCCACCTCCAGATATCTCCTCATGAAAATGATCCTCATGCAAAGTGCCAACTGTGCAAACACCGGTGTGAAGGACAAATGCATTTCTTGAAACAATTGTAATTCAGAAGCTTCACATCCTTCATCAGTCTGTTTGCCTCTTTAACTACCAACCTTGCCACTATATTTATGGTTGCATTTAATACTAGTTTGAACCAGTCGATACTAAGAGACGTTCAGTTTTCCTCCTGAATTTGAAAGACAGATTTGGCCTGAATAAATGTAATAATCATGCACTGGGAGCATAGGTGGATTTCTCTGGTTGAGGGATTCACAGTGAGTGCACTCTCTTGCATAGGAGGTCAAAGATGTCATTACACTGTTGAATAATAGATGATAGCTAAAGACAGGGCATTTTGGGAATAGATGGTGTTGGAAGGTAATTTGTACCACAGGAGAAGACTTGTCTGTAGATCACATTGATTGACAGTGGGAGTCCCACTGTAGCATAGATCATCCCAGGTGTTCTTTAGTGTAATTAACACTGCTCTGCCATCTGCCCACAAAAAGCAATAGTCAGAATATACAAGTAACTCCTTAGATTCTTAACAGTTCTTTCTTTAATGGTAACTATCCTTCTCCACTCTACACTGATGAACACAACACCTAGAGAACAAATGGTTTATTTTGTCTGCCACTATGGTCATAAAAACGAGGCCCTCATTGCAGAGAGTCATCCTGAGATGAATGCTAATTAGATATAAAGAAATGCTTGTTTTTCTTCTGTTATCACTCCCCATTACTTTTCTCTCACCAGCAGATCCTGAATTCTTTGGCAACTTTCAAAAGTGGTGCACCAGTAGCAATGCTTTTTACCTAAAATCAGTTTGCTAAACCTTAAAGGGAACAGCATTGCAGAGAGGTTGAGCTAAATACTTTGTTGGCTACAAAGGATAGTTCTATGTGCGGTTCATAAATTTCCCGCTGCATCATCAAACATAGCATTAGTCAACATGAGTTGGTCTTGAAATTCCCTTGTGAATAATGCTGTTCCACTGTGGTATGGCCTCTGGTGAAGGTTGGTGTGAAGTTTCACCCTTTTGCTGCTAGGATAGGCCAGACAGAACATGGGCTAACTTTAAAGGCAGAGTAAGAGTCAGGGCCAGGTGCAGTTGCAGTGCATTCAGCAGAAGACATGGATGAATTGAGGAGCTGATGGGACTCATATAGTAAACTTGCTGACCTGTAAAAAGCCCACAGTGAGCTGACATCCAGCACATCTCGAGTGTGTTCTCTCAAATGAAGCATGGAGGAAGAAACACAGGTAATTGCCTGTGTTTTGGCTGGCCTGCTGAATGACCTCAAAAAGACAACATCAAATGTCTTTTTTGGATTTGTTTAATTGCTGTCAACCATATGGGTGGTTTCAGTCCATCTGCTTTTTATATCATTATTTTCCTCCCATACAAAAAATCCTTCGTAGTGAGTGACACACCTGTTTTTCCATTGTAGCACAAGTTAATTGTGTTGAGTGAAATGCTGGACAAACCACAGCATGTATTAAAGCAAGCTTATACAGAACCAATCAAGGACTCCGTAGAAGTTTACGTCTGTGGATGCATATTTAACATGGTGATGTAATGTTAATTAGTAGGCCTTAAGGAATGCATGTCAAGTATATCCAGAGCTTGACATATTTGTTCTGTCTTTCTGTCATGTTCTCTAGTTTTGTTTATTTTGATCAGAGATTGACGGAGGACATCAAGAGTACATTTAAGTGATGCAGCTCTCCATCTCTCTGACGGTCTTATATATATATATAGTACTTCTTCCCGTGGTCTCTTATATATACTCTCCATTAGCTGCAAAGACACAGTGTTTGCACTCTGAATACTGCTGACCCATTCTGATGGCTCTGTTACTGTATGTCCTTATTTACATCAGCCATCTGTTGTGCAAGCAGGTAAAATAGATAATGAAGAACACACTGTGGGGAAAAAATGTTTGTATGTGCCCAAAACTTAACAATACTGTGAAAGGTGCACACAACTCATAGAAACAAATCTTTATAATTTGCACCAAATTTTACCTGATGATTAATTGTCATAAAAATAATCGCAATTCATTAATTGCCTTTTCTGACCATAAGTCTAATCGCCGTGTAAAAACAGATACATCCTATGAAGTAGAAAAGCTATTTATTGGCCAGGTCACATTTATGTTTAGAATGTCTTCTGATGACCAATTTCGTTCAGTGAATTTGATGAAATGGTTGATGCACGGAGAGTTGCTGATTCTATACAGATGGATGGATGATAATGAAGAAATAATCATTTGAATGGACCATTAATATGATTTTTTTTTTTTTATCATATATCTAAAATATTTGCATCAGACAATTATGTAATAATTGTGAGTGGCCTATCAAAAATGTTTTTGATCTAATTTGAACTAAAATAGCAAACCAAAGTAAAGCATCCTCGAGCCAATCAGAATATGTGTTTGAGTTTATTTTCTTCAAAACAAAAAAAAAGAATGCCAGCTTGTTTGAAATATCAGAAGAATGAAAGTGGCTAACTAATTGGACCCTTTTTTCAGATCAGTTGATTTGTAAGCTTAGCTCTTAGGTACCTTATGTGTTTTATGTAGAGGTGCACTGATTGCAATTTTCTTGGCCGATCACCGATTTTTATAAGGTGTGACCGACCGATACCGATTTTGGCCAATTACGGGTTTTAAGCTTAAAAACTATAATGTCTAATCCATTTTAAGAGCTCCTATTTTAAGAATTACAGTGGAAGTGACAAGGCTGGTCAGCCTTGTGAAATGTGTAAGTATTGTGGACTCAGTACCTGTTGAAATGAATATACCCCAAACCTTCCTGCGTTCCATAAACCAATTGTATGAAATTTCAAGGTGAAAATAAAACGTTCTAAGGCTCGTTTAGTCGATTTTATGTTATATGTTGGCATTCTTCAAGGACATCAGGCTCTGAGCACACGCTAGCTGTAGCCGCCTTGCTAACTCTAGCTTCTAAACTTGCTATGTTCCTGGGATGATTAAATTTAAAGTGTGTGATTAAGTTCGATCTACCGACTGTTCCACCCCACTTTCTTTTGTCCTTACTTTCTAAAACTAGAAATTGCAGCATATATACATACAAACAGCTGGCTCGTGGCTGACTCTTAGCTCCCACCAACTTTAGCTGCTCTGCTAACGTTAGCTTCTCAACTTGCTGTTCCTTGGGGTGATTAAATTTGAAGAATGTAACTAAGTTTGTTGTGCTGAGTGTTTTAGGGGTTGAAGAGATGGCTCATTTTGTCCTTACTGGTGTTACATATTGCAGTCTTTGGGTTTTTTTGGTTTAATTGTGAGATGTTTGGTGCTGTAGAAGCTCATGTTTGGTGTGCGTGTACGGCGCATACGTGCAACCGGCCTCAAGTGAGGCTGCTCAGCCGATTTAACCAAACTAGACCTCCCGACGCCGATTTAATCAAACTGGACCTCACGGCGCCTAGTTTTAAGTCCAGCTTAAAACTCTAGATTTAAGTCAAGATGTTTTTATACTTAAGACTGCGTTTTGCCTCAGATGGTTAGTGTTGCTTCTGAGCAACAGGGAATTAATGTATTTGATCATTTCCCTGCTTATTTGCATGTGTCTCCTGTTGGTATTTCATTTTTTTCACTTAACATCACACAACACATACAAGTTACTGTCTTCGTTTTGTGTTCAAGTAAGCTGTTAATGGAACATTGAATTTACCAGACCTTTCTACCTCTTCTGATTTGTTCATGAGCACCTCTCTTCTAGAATGCAGTTAACAAGGATATTAAAGTGACCAATTACACAGCATAAAACTGTGGTGCACTGCTGATGAACGGTTTAGGTAAAAGATAGATAAATCCCTTTTTAATGTCCAAAACTTTGAAAAATAAAGTAAAACTCTCTCAGAGCAGTATCCATTGTTTATTTCTACAGAAGCTGGGGCTCCCCAGATTCTCTGCTTGAGAGCTTCTCTTGTACATCACAGGAGCTAATGTCCTCTGATGAAAACTTCCCTCACATTATTCTGTGATACCCTGCCACACAGGAAACTTTTTCACTCAAGTTGAATATTTCTTTAACTTGATTACGCTGAATTTATGCTTAATTGGACCACAAACGTTGCTTTATGTTTGATAAGAAAACATGAGAATATTTTCAGACACAATCACTGTTGAGTTTTACTTATGTGTAATTCTACTGAATATTCTTTTGGGGAGAATTTTATTTTCAAAAGTGGGATCTGCACAAACATACACACTATTAGGCAGGTGGTGGTAATTTTAAGGCTGATTGTTATATTAACCATGATATGTAGTTGTGCCTCTTGATTTTGAATTTTCAGCAAATATTGCAAATATTTTTTAAGGGGACTGAAACTGTATGGAAAAGCACAAACATCAGCCATGTAACGTCCTTGTGATATTTTGACTTCATTTTAATTTCGTTTTGTGTGGTTTCGAGAGTCACTAGAATAATTGTTGTTTCTGGTGACTCTGATGGGTTGACAACTTGGTCCGAGCGTACAAACTTCACAAAAATTAACACGTAACATCAACACAAATAAATTAGTCATGATAAGTGGTTGTGCTTTATAATATTTTATTTATTATGGAGAGTCTGAAGGTTTGTCATCTTTTCTATAGAATATATCTGAATGATTTACACTTGTAAATTGTACAAGTGTAAATTACTGATGTGTAATGTGTACTGATGTGTTTGTTGCACAATTGGTGTCGCAAAATTGATCCTGCGCAATTGATGTCGAAGGAGAAGTAGCTCATGATTAATAGAATAAACTCAAGCTCATTCATACTCATTTAATATGTAATCCTGAGGACGGTTCTTTTAATAATGCAAAACAGGTGTTCCATCAAGAGCAGTTTTGCTTTTTAAAATCTTTATTTGGTTGCAGTAGTAGAGATGAATAAGGATGTGAAGTGTAAACCAATTCTTACATCTATAAAGGAAATCTTTGAAACCATTTCATGGGTTTTGTATTAAGAGAAAATGCCAGTGTCATGGAGCAGTAGGTGATATTTACCCACTGAGAGATCAGCAGCATATCATCATAAATTGAGGAAAATTAGTAGTATAATTAAGAATATTTATTTTTTAAGTCACACAATTAAGCTCTTCATCTTGCCACTATATTGAGTATTTAAAGTAATTTGTACAGATTCATATTCCAAACCGGATTTTCATTAGCGTACTGGACATCGTTTCACAGACAAATTGAGATGTGCCAAGGTCAAAATTGTACAAAATCTCTTCTTTGCTATTAATATTGCAGCTTATTTGTTTTCCTATCCACATGACAACAGGAAAGAGTGGCCTTTGCAGTGAAGCGTAGCTGAAGCTTTTATGTCATTTACATCTCATCACTGCTGTTCCTGTTGAAGGATGATACTTGATATTCAGAGGATAGTGTTGTCTGCAGAAATTAATCAGGTGCTGCTGTTTTCTTGTACAGAGTAGAATCACCAGGGAGATGCAGGGTTTGTTGTTGCTTTGTAAAATACTATATAACAACAGCTCTGGGTAGGTCCAGAAACGTGTGATAAACAGCACGGCTTTCATAGGTGGGCTTTTGTAATGTGTTGTATCAAAATAAATACAATTCCAAGAAATGCAGAAAAAGTACAGAACAGTATTATCTCTGTGTCATATTATCCCTGTGTCATAGCTGTGTTTGATGGCCCGATACATGGGAGGCATCAGAGAAAACTGTGCAGAGTTTGATTGGAGCTTCTGTTTATTCATCTACAGGGATTTAATATAGTGATTGCTAAGGGATCGATAAAATTGTCAGGCTGAAGGTTGCATCATCTATTAAGGCTAGCTGGGCTCCTTCATTAGACGATCACATCTGGTATGACAGCAGTTTTGCATAACAGAGCTCTGAAGTCTTTTGATAAGACTGGGTTTTCATTTACACCTGTTTTTCACTCTGTATTGTAGGTTTGGTTATCAAATAAGTAGTTTAAAACCTAAACACGTTAATGCTGTTATACCTTATACTTACTTTAAATGTGGTAACAAAACCGTGTTATATTACCGTGTTATATTTTATATATGTAGGGTTTTATCTATGTTTTACCTGGGAAATAATTGAATAGGGGCATCACCCAAAGTTAATTTGGGAAATTATGAAATCTAGAATTGAAAAATTCTTAATTTCATTAAACTTAAAATTCTCGCATCTGAAAGTCATGAACTCTTTTACAAAGTACTCTCATTTCTCTTCAAGAAGGAAAGAAAGGACACCTGTTATGCTTAAATATAAATATGTTTATTCAACTACACACTAAACAAAACAGGATAAATATGGATAACTGATAATGAAGGGGATAAACAGTTTAATGTATATACGTGTGTGTGTGTGTGGGCTGATGGTTCAAAAGCTGGGAGTTTGAGAAATAGGTAATGGTGAAAGAGAGGGATTATTGACGGTATTGAATTCTCTGGAACTTAATCATTGATAAAGGCATGATAGAATTGAATGCATCAATACCAGATCATGAATGAGCGTGATAGAACGATCTTACTGGTGCTGTTCAACAATCACGTCCGTGGATCGGGTGCTGCAGTCGATCAGGCAGTTTCCTCCTGCTGGACGAAAGGCAACTTCTCAAAGTTAGGGGAAGACTCCTCTTTACGGGACCCTGTCGTCGCTGCCGTATTGAGACTGGTGGTTGCTGCGCGCACACGTCCGGCTGGACAAGAGATGGACCTGGCACCGATCGTCCTTATTGCAGGATGCAAAAATAGGAGCAAAAACTTTGCTCCAGCGTGCAAACTGATTTCCAGGGAGAGTCGCAGGCCTTGTGAAACTCCTGAAGGAAATTGACCGTTTGCAGCTGATAGTCTTGAAAGTAAAGGGATTACAAATTGACTCTTAGGAGCAGGTTCAAACAGAAGTCAAAAAAAAAAGAGGTTTGTGTGCCGTTACTGAGCTCAGGGTTCTGAGGCTCAATAAACCATCAGTTCAGAATACGAAGTATAACTGAACGGCAAAAAATCAACAAAAGCCGAAAAAGCAAACGACTTAAAAAAAAGAGAGAGGAGAAAGCAGTAGAGAAAAAATAAAAAGTATAAGCGAAAAAACAAAAGTGAGAGTGGAAGTCAAGCAACAGGACTTCATCCCCCTTTTATACCCGTCCGGGTGTCCCAGTAACTTATTTGCATGAAGGGATGAGCAGGGAGTCAGGTTTCTCTTGGTATAATGCAAATAGGGTGGACAGGGGTAGAGATAAAAATACAGGTGTGATAGTAACACGTTAGAATAGTAAAATGACTCTCTCTCATCACGGCCAAAGAGTGATCAAACTTATGAGGGATATATATATATATGTATGTAAATACCATGTATTCTATATGATGTGTTCAGGTAAAACAATAATCAAAATATAAACAAATCTAGTTTAACTAGAAGGACATCTGCGTCAATAAGGCATATCCATTAAATTCGTAACAGACAGCATCAGTACATGTGTAACAATCCATCTTATTGAACTGGACAACTGGTAAGACAAACATGTTCAAATATTTGACAGTAGAAAAAGGAAAAACAACTTTAGAAGTGATGTTTCTATTAATGACCGGTAGAGTAATTCATTCTGAGTTTCTAACTGTATACATTGTGAAATTAAATAAGAAAAACTTAACATAGAAACAGTCTTTTTGTTGATGATGTTCCAATCAACACTGTCCTTCTTGAGTTTTAAAACTTTAACATTCCAATGAGCTCTGGAAGGTCATAAAACAGCAGGATGGGTTGAGGTTTCGGTCATCGATGTTTCATTATACCTCAGATTCCAACATCAAAGAACTCTTGTCACCACGAGATTCTCCCCTTGTTGATTGATTGTTATATGAAAACAAAATCAACTCGTTTGCCTGACCCGGGAGAGCAAATGGTGAGATAAGCCCTGTCCTCCTCTTGCTGTGAGAAAAACCAGAGATAGAGATGTCTCGCTATATATAAAAGTTCCACTAACAATTTTTGTTTTTTCAATATTGTTGTCTGTAAAATGTCAGAACACCCTTGTTTTGACCAAATCAATTTAAATATCAAATAAACATTGTCTGTAACTGTGACACTGAATATGGTTAAAGCAACAACAGCGTGTTTGTATTTTAAATAGATTGGTTAGACAAAAGATTATTTCAACGTTAATCATTCCATCACAATACATCATCTCCCAATACTGTTGAATAATCCACTCTTGTTTGTAGTAACAGTGAGCAACATCTTGCTTTAACAAAGGTCGTCTCACAGACTGTACAGAGTAGAACTCTGGGGTTCCAGATGTTTGTGTTGTGAGAAATATGTCTCAGTTGCGTGTGTGACATGATTGTTTATCTTCTCTTGCATTGCTAAGTGTTTATTGGATTGTGTTTGACAGATATGGAGTTTGGAGAGCGGCTGGCCTCCCCATCATCATCCCCATCCACCTTTCACATGGCCTTTTCTTCAGCCAGCTCTTCCCCGGCTCCAAATCAGCCCACCTCCATCAAGAGCAGCAGCCTGGCCCCGAGTCCTGCAGGCAGCTCCCCTCTCACCACTTGTGGTATGCAAACCTACCACTACTGCTACTACTTAGATGGGCACAAAATCAAGGCCCAATATGTCAAGTTATTCATAATTTATTTCAAGTAAATGTAATTTATTATTATTGTGCCAACATTTTGTTGTTGCCACAAATTGTTTGAAATTATTTATGGTATGTTGGGTTCTGAGTATTTTTTACTGCAGTATTTATTAAAAGTGCACCGATGGATCAGCGAAAGAAGGCCTAGTTTAATGAAATCGGCTATCGTCCAAGCAGCATCACTTGAGGCCGATTGGCTGATGGTTACATGGATGCGCAATGTGCGCACACTAAACATGAGCTACAATGGTTGCAAACATGCTACACATTACGCAGTACCGACCGGCCTTGTTACTTCATCTGTAATCCTTCAATATAAGAGCAATTCAAATACATTACTAGTTAAAAAAAGGCCAGACTATTTAAAAATTGTGATCAGCCCAAACATTGTAATCGGTGCGCTTCTAGCATTTGTAGTTACCTACAACAGCCTTACAGTCACAAGCTATTAGTGGATGTAAATATATACACCATTCTATGGACTTGCCAATCATCACACGCGGGCAGCGTCTTAGAGAAGAAAAAATATGGAAACGGTAAATCAATTTGGCACAATTTTTATGAAAAATGGTGAAATAAAGTTGTACAATGAGGAGGCTTAAGGCACTTTTTCCCATTATTAACATGCAACAATGTTGGGGAATGAAAAAGCTGTTGATTTAATGAAAGCCAACAATTAGAAATCTTTTTACACCCTTGTGGATGTGTTTTGACTTGATTTTCGACTTTAGCTCCAGTTTATCTGAGCAGTTTGACATGTCTGTCAGACTCACAGTGTGCAAGCAGATGCCAGCATCCTCTTGTTTTCTTTGAATACTAATTGTGGTCAGATTCATTATGCACTGAGCAGCGGTGATGCATAAACTGTCAGATTAACCCTGACCACGAAGTAATATGCAAATTTACATACTGAGGTTTGTGAATATATATTTTCTTTCTTTTCCTTCATGATAAGTTGCCCCAAAAAGTAGTGTTTTCTTTGTCATGCTATCACAATAAAAAGCCCATTAGAGACATTCTCATACATTATTCATTTTCAGACCCCCACATCAGACGTGCACAGAATTTCCTACATATTTTATTTTTGACTACACACTAAATAGTGGAAGGACATTTGCACCTCTGTAGTAGAATTGATCTTTTGAGGGATTAATTTTCCCCTGTTGGAATCATTGGGAAGAGATCACACAAGCAGAGACGGTAACCGCCCGATGGGTAGAATAGAAAAAAATAAAGCTTTGTAATTGGCTCAACGAGATGAGTTTAACAAAGAAAGAGATCTATACGTTATATACTATTTAACTTGGTACAAGCCAGTGGTTCTCTTTTGAAATGGGAGAAAAGGCACAATTGGATTCATTCAAAAGTTTGGGAAAGATTTCAGTGTTACAGTTTATTCAATAACACCAAGTTTAAAATTTTCACATATTCCTAAAGAATAGCGTATGTAGTTTTGTTAAATACTAACCATTAATCCATATATAAATCAGTAGATCATAATTTAACCAAGCCAATCCCACCCATCAACGATTACGGATAATGAATGAATAAATTAAACATTTTAAAACTGTTGTTTGTTCCCCAGCTAATTTAGGAAACGCAACAAAAGATGAACTTCTGAATTCGCCGAGCAGCTCCAAGGGATTTCCTGTTGTCAGTCCACCAGCTTTTGGACTCTACACATCAGGTTCCGGTCGCTCTGAATTTGGAGGTCTGGGAAGTCTGGGCTTGTCTGCCTTGGCTGCTCACTCTCAGTATGGTGCACTTCCAGGTAAATTACAGATATATTGGGTCTTTTTTTTATATCCTCTTCCCTTATAATATGAGCGCAGAGGGATGTTAATAGAGGATGATTATATTATAAGAGGTGGAATGGTTTAAATGGGAAGGATAGTATTGAGCTTTTTCTGGCATTCTTTATTTGAATGTGGAGTTTAAAATCAATTCATCATCTTTTCTTATCTTTTCCCACTAAAAATTGGTTTGAAATTTGATTTACTTGTAAATGATCAAAATAAATGTATGAAGTTATCATTGTTAGTTGACTGATTGTATCCAAATGAGATGACACTGTGCACAATGAACAGTGAACATACTGTATGTTTTTGCAATCTAATTATGTTGGAGTGCCTTGTTGTAGTTGTAGAGATTTAAATACAAATAGTGCAATGAAATTGCGTTTGTTGTAATACATGGGTTGTCAGTGCAAAACAATATTTTGAGCTGAATGGTTAGTGCGATTAAAAAAGCTTGACATAACAGCGACTCCAACATGTTGGAAGATTAGATTTCCTGGATATCGAAATAATGAGAGGCTATTTGAGCTTAGCAGAGAAGCATCTGTATCCCCCACTCCAGATTGGTGGCGGTCTTCTGAAGCACATACCATAGGAGCAGCAACCTTCTTACCTCCACTTATGGGTCTCCATCCAATATTTGCATCAACTTTCAAGAGCCATGACCCTGCTCACTTGAAGTCATATACCCCAGGTAAAAGAAGAGCTGACTCTTGCCTAAAGTCATACATTTTTAGTCTAAAGTCCTTAGAAACATATTTATGTGAAACATGAATTTACCTATGTTGATATAATTGACATGATACTGTTTTTTACTCCCATTGCATATTGACATTTGTATCCTACTGCACAATATGCCAATTTCTGTAGGTCTAACTGGAACAGGGAATGGAAGTAGTGTTTTTTCTACTGGGAACATAGCTGCAAACAGAAGTTTTTTTCAAACAAAGGGAAAGATAGAGAAAACTGAAGCCAATGTTGGTTGGAGTCAAAATCGCAGCCAGGGCAAGCAACAACGGCACCAGAAGAGCATTCATATAAATATAGAAAAGGTAAATAATGGATATGTTCAAACTCTTAAGTACACTGCATGCAAACTCAATTCAATGATATATTGTTCTTGGGACACTTTTCTCTTGTTTTTACTTAATTAAAGAATGTGGTCTTTTATTATTATTTAGAAACCTAATGAAAGCCCACAGGAGACCTGCAGCATGAGTGGCAGCCAATCAGGATCACTGTCAGACAGCTCCAGTAATGGTGTGGAGAGCAGCAGTGATCCTGATGACATGGAGGAGGAGGACATTGATGAGGAGGAGTATGATCAGAGCAATGACAGCGAGGACTCAAATTCGGTCAAAGATGGTTTTGAGGAACAGAAAGTCAAGGTTAGTGAATTTTGTTAGAAAGGCAAACCAAAAAATGACAAATAAAAATATTAATTTTCTACTGTTTCCTTACAGAACAATGCATAAAAGCATGTTGCTAAGATGGGATGTAATTAGTAAAATGTGTCAAATAGAGAAAGTGACTTTGTGTAAAACTCTTCTCTGTTCTCTGTTTAGTCAATATTATTTGAGATTGTCCAAAGCAGCTATGGTGGAAGTGGGTGTTAAACAGGATTTGTGTGTTAGCTGACAGAACTGCCACTGTGAGACTAGCAGTAGGAGCTGACATTGACATGCTGTCTTCCTCCCATTTCCCTCATCCTCCTACTCAGCGACTGACACTGAACCCGTCTGAGACTAAAAAGAAGAGGCCTTCCTCAACTGATGGAAATGCAACTCAAGACAGACATTGTGACAATGTTCCTTTGACGTCCTTGTACCGTCTCCACTCCAAGACAGCAGAGGATGAAGGCCAGCAGCACACCAGTGTCATCCAGGCCATAGGATTGGCTGCCACCAACATACCCCTAACACATACCCACAGGGAGGCCTCCTTGCTCTCCAGGTCTTCAACCGAGTCCATCTCCTTCTCTAGCTTCTCTTTACCAAAATCTCCATCCCTGTTTGCCTCACAAAAGCCCCGACATAAACCTCAATTTTTGATGCCCTGTCCAAAGCACACAGAGTTAGTTGATGACATGAAGGAGAGCAGTGGAAGCCTTTTGGATGGAAGATCTTTACACTTGAACAGTTTTACACTGAAACAGGTGAGTTGTGTTACTAATTCCTAAGATAATAAAAAGACAAATGTCTTTAATCAAGCATAAAAGCATTTATTATCATGGGAGCTTTTGTTTCTATTTACTGTCCTTTGTTGTTTCCGTTATGGAAAAAAGAAACTATACTTGGCTTCCCAGGGGGTAACAGAAAATGAATGCTTAACTTATTATCAAACCTTTTATCATACCAACTGCGAGTCTGACCACTACATGACTAAATATGACAATGCACGTAGTTCTATTGGGAATGCATCACAAAACTGACAAGCAGTTAGTTCTATTGTGCTTTGGGATGTTTATCATCAAGAGAGAGTAATTAGCCTCTTTTAAAGAACTCATTTGTTGTCAGTATTTTGAAAAGAAGGAACATGTAGCAGACAGATTAATGTGATGTCTGTGCATTAAACATGAGCTTTTGATTTCCAGAGCATAACAATGGCAATAAATAAAAGATGACTAAGGTTGCATGATGGCACCAAGCCAAACAATTTTAAAATATTTTACCCAGAATCTGTTTTTATTTACTTCCGTTGACAAGCTTGAACCTGCTCTTCTCTGTCCGTAACTGCACCTTAAATTCCTTCTCTCATTTGTTTTCGTAATTGCTTTCTTTATTTGTTTAATTATTTTTTGTTTTTTTACCTCAAGCCCAACCGTTCCAAAGAGTCTGGGAACCAAGCTCTCCCACTGCAACCTAAGAGCCACAACTGGTAAATAGTCAAAAATAATTCAGCCTCCTTACAATTTTCAACACAAAAACATTCAGCATAAATGTTTACCAATCATTTCTCCCACAGCAATAGAGTGAACCATAGTGCAGATCAGGAAACCCCCCTGGCCCTCATCACTAGACCTCGCAGCCAGAGCAGCACACCCAAAAATAAAACCCTCCTGGCAGCCTCCAGCCATCCCTTTCCTATGCCCATCAACCTAAGCAGAGGCATCAAGGAAATATCAGCCACCTCCGCTTCTCCTCTTAAATACTCATCAGCTTCATCAAGTGTTTCTGACACATCAAGTACGACACAGAGTCCCATTTCTCTATGTGCAGTGAAGAGACTGCCTAAAGACAACACATCCTATACACCTCTAGACTTGGTCAGAAGTAGTGAGTCTGGGAACAACAGCAGCAAGGACTCAGACTCTTACGGAGACGAAGATGAAGAAGATGATATGGGGGATGACGATTCTAGCAGCAGCCTGTCAGGTTAGATTTTTTTTAATTTAATAAAGACAAACTCCATTAATAATGTTATAGATAAAAGCTGTTAGACAAGGCTTCAACAAACTAGCGGTGTGCTGCTGTTGTTATGGGAAGAATATTAATTAGGATGTCATTTGACACACTCTGTTTTCCTGGAATACCCTGCAGAGTCCGAGAGCAATGCGAAGAGTGACTCTGATGGCTCTGAGGATGATGCAAAGGAGCATGGTGAAAAAGAAGCAGATAGCGACACAAAGAGGACTCCTCTGAAATGTGCAAAATCTCCTTCATCTATTCACAAGTTCTCCTCCCATGTCTCATCCGGCTGCTCCCTGCTCG
Source organism: Lophius americanus (assembly GCA_037951165.1). Lineage (NCBI taxonomy): Eukaryota > Metazoa > Chordata > Actinopteri > Lophiiformes > Lophiidae > Lophius > Lophius americanus. The sequence goes on along the minus strand of JBBDHG010000054.1, from coordinate 5,754,475 downwards.
ACCTACAGATCATCAAGCCTCCAGGTTTATCTAGTAACATACTCCCTGGCACCACAGTCACAAGCTTGGGGGCGCCATGTAACCACAGCACTCTCACGCCATCTTTTACTTTTGCCACACTGCCAGGTATCAAACGTGTGTTCGCTTTGTTGTTAGTCCTTTATGTTCAGACTGTACAAATTTGAAAGAGTTTTCAGTTTAAAATCAATTCACTGGAAGAAACTGATTATGGCAATGATTTAATGGATACTTTTTCAAGAACCTAGTAACATGTGTAACATGTTAAATACAGAGTGAGTCATGGTGCATAAAATAATTCTCAATAAACTAGTATGGTTAATAGGCACTCTCCATGGTGGTTTATATTTGCAATAATATGCCTAACTCCTTATTTTTTTAGCAGTGTATATATTTCTAAAGATGGTTATCTGTACTGAGTCATTTATCCTATCTCTAGGATCAAGAAAGAGGAGGAGAGTGACCGATGAAAGAGTTCTGCGTTTGCCTCTTGAGTTTGGGTGAGACATTTATATTAATGCAATTAGTGATAATAATAGAATATCAACACACTGAAGGAGTTTCCTGACAGGTTATCTGTGGTCATCTTTACTTTGTGGAGCAGACTAAGACACATAATCACCCATGGAAAATGTATATAATATATTATAATTTCTGCATGTGGCCACTTAAAACATGATAAATTAGTGTCTTGGAATGCTTTCACTGTTGACAAATTCATCCCATTAAGTAAAGTTAATAATAAACGGTCCATTTTTCTAACAAGCTCCGTCATTGGCCCATGCGCAATAAGCTAATTTGTTGTCTGCTGAGTAAGAAGTGAATGAAATAGGGCAAGAACACAACAATCCTTCTGTCACGGGAACTGCTAGAGGTCTTAGGACAGTGGAATATATATCAGGAGAAAAATAGGAGTTTACTTTGAGCGTGTAGCCTTCCTTTGAGAAACCTTAAACACTCCTATCATGAGCAAGTCAGAGGGTTCAGGAAAAGAATTGAGGCCCAGCAGCTACCCTGCTCCCAACACAGACATATGCAACATGTGGCTCCCCTCCAACAAATTCTGCAAGCTTAGTTCAGAGTACCTTTCATCTTCAGGGGATGTTTTTAATCAGTAGGTTCACCGAAAACTGAAAACTGAGACCATGGGACTGGCCCCCTGCTCTGTCTGGGAATCTCACCTACATGTCCTCTCTATAAGCCATGTCTGCTCTGCAGCAGAACTCATGAGAACTAAATTGTTGCTCCACTTGGCACAATGCCATTCAATGGTGGGACTACTGAACTACATGATGCATACCTGCAGAGTCATTTTTACACAGGTTATATCCCTGTTTGCGTTTAAAATAACATCTTCTGAATGAGAGGATGACATCTGACTGTCTCAATATTTCCACCCAAAAAATAAAAAATTAATTCTAAAACATTCAATTCATCAACAATGAGTGAATATAGTTGTACAATGGTTGTGACATTTTATGACCATCTTAGTTATACTCTTTCTTTTTTTCTCAGCTGGCAGAGAGAGACACGGATTAGGAAAGTGGCAGGCCGCCTACAAGGAGAGGTCGCCTACCTAACCCCATGTGGGAAGAAGCTGCGTCAGTACCCTGATGTAATGAAGGTAAATCAACAGTGTGCAGCTGTAAATAACTACACATGTCATTATAGCATTATGTAATTCCTCTACGGTGAGAAAATAACAGGTTACATAGGTGAGGCTTCTTACCTATGCTTTTATTAAATTACATGTCATTATTTTGTCTGCAGTACTTAATCCGCCATGGGATAACTGACATCACGCGGGATAACTTCAGCTTTAGTACAAAAATTAAAGTTGGTGACTTTTATGAAGCCATGGAAGGACCAAAGGTAAGTGTTTGTGTGTTTGTTGTAATAAATGAAATTGAAGGACTAGAAATTAAAACATTCACATATAATGGTCAAAACACTTAAGAAATAGCCACATTATAATTGAGACCAAAGCGTATAATTTACCTTTCCATCAAAACTTCTGTATATTAAATGAAAATGCCATTTGACATACTTCCCAAGCATTACAAATGTGGCTGTAAATGCGGGAAGAATACATAAATACATCCTGCGATATGGTGTTCATTACAACCTAAATGATGTAGTGAAGCTAGTACATAATTAATCTAGTCAATTTTGTTTTGTTAGTTTTAGTTACTCTTTGTTGATGTGATCCAGGGCTTACAGTGGGGCTTGCTGGCAGAGGAAGAGATCGCTCCAAGGATCGTAGCCATGGATGGGAGGCGCAGCCGCTGTTCAAAGTCTGAGCACCAGTCTGTTGGTGTTGGTGCTGCAAGCAGACAGTGGAAGTCTCATCCTATAAATATGAGTGAAAATAAGCTCCAAGATGTCAGTGATGCCAAGCTGCTACGCAAACTGGAGGCTCAAGGTCAGTTTACATCTCAAAGAGCAGTCATTAGCACTTGTATATAGGAAAATGAAATGTCGTAGAAGTTATTTTGACATGATGAATGGTTAAGGACATTTACACTCCTTTTTAGTTCGGACAGTTGGTCAAATTGAATTAAAGTCGTATTACTAAATAATATGTGCCTCAGCTTAATATCATTGTTGATTGCTTTCCTCAAAATCATCCTGTAAGAGCGTCTTTTCTTTCCAGAAAATGAAACCGTATTTAAGTCATATAGTCCATTTTCCGTTATCACAATCAAAATAGCTAATCGTAAAACTCTTTCTCTGGAGCTTGTTTGAGAACTCTTTGAGGATCTGTTTTTTTACAATGTTTGTTTATAGAACAATGAGAGTCTGATTCATTCACATATTCTATCATGTTCCAGAAATAGCTCGACAAGCAACTCAGATCAAAATGATGAGGAAGCTTGAGAAGCAGGCCATGGCACAAGCAGCGAGGGAAGCAAGGAGGCAACAAGGTAAAGCGCTGCACTCCAGTCGGACTTTTCTCTCGTACATTATAAGACCAGATGAGCTTGTAAAAAAAAAAAGAAAGAACAATGGCATTCCAACATTTTTTTTTTTTCTGTAGTGCCGTATGAGAAACATACCAGAAATTTGACTGGATGCAACCAGTGCTCATACTTTTTTACCAACCTTGATGGGCCTTTCCTCTTTTAACAAAGCAAATCCCCCTTCTTATACCAGTTAATTAAGCCCTCAGTCACCATTCCGCTCCACTTATATGTATGATTCTGACATTTCTAACAATACTTAGGTTTATGTTTAATCTACTTGATGGAAGATAAACAGGATTAAAATCTACCAACCAACTTAATAATAGAGATATAAAGAGACGTCTTTAATAGATTGATCATGGAAAATGAGATTCCTGCATATTTATATGCAGATCGACAAACCTAATACATCATAATGTTTGTTTGCAAACCTAGTTTGGTTGTGTCTTCCAGCAATAATGGCTGCAGAGGAGAGGAGGGAAAAGAAGGAACAGATGAAGATTCTTAAACAGCAAGTGAGGATTTTCTTTTACATCAATGTTTTGATGTTCAATGATTTTCTTAGAAAAACAGTCTCTGGCTGCTCTGCTCATGTTCAGTGTTACTGTCCTCCAAGGTGAAAAGGATTTAAACACAGTTGAATTGCTTTGAAATTCTTAAAGGAAGTTGCTATCCTTCAGAACAGCCCACCTTCTTCATCTGCATAGACCCACTCTACCCACCACCTCCATCACTCTATAACATGCATGAGTTAACAGTTAATTCATTTTCTTGCCCTCATCCTTTTTTCCAGGACAAGATCAAGCGCATTCAGCAAATTCGTATGCAGAAAGAACTCCGTGCACAGCAAATTCTCGAGGTTCGTTCTGAAGGTTATTGCAGAAACAATCTGAAAAACATCCATTTCTGCTGTTGATATGATTTTCTATTTAAAAAAACAAACAAAAAAAACATCAATACACAGGTGTCTGAATGATGTGGTCCCACTTTTATTAAGTCATGGCAGTAATCTAGTGAGTACATGTGACTAATGCTTGAGTGCCATTGAATATGAATGTCTCATCAGAACATGATGGAACTTGCAGCCCAGAGTTTAGCATGGCTAGGTGAAGTACCTACTTTGCATTCCCTCACTAATAGAAGCTGTGAAGTGTTTTAGCTTTTCAACTAACACGGCTGGCAAGCGGCTCTTGATAGGATTTATTGGGAATATGATTATTGAAAGTAATTATGGCAAATTTATTCTCACTGCCTGCTGGTGTTTCATAGAAAAACTATAATTTGTCTCTCAGTATTAATGTGAGTGAGTATTCATGTCAGTGCTTGAGATTATATGAAGTTAGACTTGCTATTTTCAGTGAACCACTAGTTCTGTCTAGCTCTGTGCAATATTACATAAACTAAAACTGTGTTAACACATATCAATCATAAGTACAATACTTGATTGAAATTTATATATTGTATTGTCGGACTCTGCACCACTCTTACTCACCTTCATACTGTCAGGCCAAGAGAAAGAAGAAAGAAGAGGTCGCCAATGCTAAAATACTGGAGACCGAAAAGAGAAACAAGGTGAGATGACTGTGAATGAATCAATCAATTTAAACTGATACCGCTCGTCTGACTACTTCAGTCAACCGGCCTCACTCGCCTGTATGAGGGACGATAATCTTCTCCTCTCTTGACCTTCAGTCAGTTGACCCCTATTGTCCGTCGTCTAGAGTTTAGATCACCTCCTCTTGTATTCTTCATGTGTAAGACTTAATATTAGCTAGATATCATCTTTAGCACGATGGTATACTTTTGTGTGTATGCATGTCTACTATATCTACTTTCACTTGTAACAGAGTTAATTCTTTTCTCAAAGGAGAAGGAGATGCGAAGACTGCAAGCTGTCATACTGAAGCGCCATGTAGGTATTTTCTCCTCAGTCTAATTAAATAAAAGCCATTCTTACTTTGTGCCTAAGCAAAATGTTTTAGAGGTGACCTTAAACAGTGATCATGATCCTTATTTTGTTCACTTTATAATGCCCAGTTTTACCTTTGGAGACAGGGTCGTAATTTTATGTCACCTAGCGAAAGTTTTGTTTTTTCCTGTTTTGATTTTCTCCTGTGATTTTCTATTTCTTAATTCTTTCCAACTATTTCCACTAGGAGTTGGAGAGGCATAGACTAGATATGGTATGGGTATGTGTGTTTCAGTGCATTTAAACGTCTTCTGATAAATGGATGCCATCATAGAAGTGCATAAATTCTATCCTCTGCTGCAGTCTCACTGCTTCCCTTTGCATGGCTTTTCCAGAAAAACGCAATGCTTTCTTTGTTATCTGTCTGTATGGGAAAATGCATCCAGTATTTGGCCTATAAAAATGGCTCCTAAAAAAGTACCAGAATGCAACGCATGCTAATATCCTGGAATTGCATTGGCATGGATTTGGATAGATTGAATTTAGGTTTTCAAAAACCTTTTTAGTCTGCAGCATGTGGGTCAGGTGCTTTCACCTAAGGGAAGTAAATACACACCTTATTTTGTTTTCTAGTACTTTACAGCACTGACTGATTTATTCCATTTAAAATTTAATTAAAGGACACTTAATATATATGACATTTAAATTTAATCTTGAGGATAACCTGATCACCAGTAGTTTGTAAATTCATTGGCTTGCTTTATCTTTATAAAGGTTTATATTTGCTGTTTATATTTCTAAAACTCCATTCATTCTGCTGCTTGCCAACATAATCAGATGAATAATTGCCACTTCTATGAGTTTTTGCTTTGTGTGTCGCATCACTTCCTAAAATGTAACTTTTTGTCCATCATTATGTTCCGTTTGGTTTATCTGTTCTGTGTTTAACTCTGGTCCATTGTGCAACATGTGATGTGCAATGCCTTTGACAAATGGTGATCCGTGTTTCCTCCTCTACTGTGCATGTCATTGCGTCCATACAGTGTTTTGTACAAATGAGCCAGTTTGTCTTTAAACTGAATGGAATTGAATCAGTGTGTCTCTGCTTTACCAGGAGAAGGAACGACGCAAACAGCACATGATGCTCATGAAGGCTGTGGAGGCCCGTAAGAAAGCAGAGGTTGGTGCCACCTTGTCTGCTAACATCTCCTTTTCTCTGGTCATTCTCCCTGCTCTATTTTCTTTCAATGGGCGCTCATTACACAGTATATGAAAGTTCTGGAAGCTGCATTGGTGGGTCATTATATCACAAACGTCAGTGATACTGTCTCTTGGTTGTAGGAGAAAGAGCGTCTGAAGAAAGAAAAGAAGGATGAGAAACGCTTGAACAAAGAGAGGAAATTGGAGCTCAAAAGACTGGAGCTGGAAAAAGCGAAAGAGCTGAAGATGACAAATGAAGACATGTGTATAGGAGATCAGAAGGTATTAACAGTATGGAGCTGTTTGAAGATTATAATGAAAGTCTATAATAATCATCTTTGTGAAATGTATCTCTGCATTTAACCCATCCCTGATCTATGTTATCATCTGTAGAGTAGATTTTCATGGAGAGTGTGATTGTCGCTCAGCACACAAATTTCTGAAAATTAATGGTTCCATTGTTTCGCTATCGGATCCACCAACAGATTTGTGAAATCCTCAAAATCATCTGAAATTTATTTATTTATTTATAAAAGCAGTTTGGGGTTAGAATACTGCCACCATGTGGCCTTTGGTGTCATAACACCAATCAGAATGACATTAAGCGGATTTATCCTAAGCCTGCTTGTTTAGCTCTCTCCTAAAATCTAAATTAATTTTAGGAGAGAATTTAATTTGGAATTTTTTTTCTAAACAACTTTAAAATGTTTTATCTGTAGCAAATTATAATGTTGTTTTGACTGTATAACTATCTATATTATATTAATTGAATAGTTTGTAAGTACAGCTAGAAAACAATTAGTGTTTTACACAAGGCATTAAGAAAACTAAAAAACAAACAGAATTATTAGAAATAAAATTAAAGCAAGATATAAAATTGGATGAATCGAATCGTTGAAATGTACAAGTCAATAAAAGTTAAAGTGTATTGTTGATAATTAATACAAAGTCTGATTGTTTAATACAAAGTCTGGGTTTTTTTCTGAGTTCATTCCAGATATGTGGACCATAAAACTATATTTTTAACAGCATAGCATAACCGAAATATGTTTTGATCTTAAACCAATCAATTATTGGTTAACAGGACATTGGTATTTTAAAATATTATCTATGTCCTGCAGACATAAGCTGTAAAACTGTTAATTCTGAAGAAAATATCAGCCAGATTTTTTTTTTGTTTTTTGATTTTTCTAATGTGTATTCGTTTTGTACAGAGACTTGGCACAAATTTGTGTAAGATAATGAATATAATGCAATTTACTTAAAGATGGTTTATATTTTCTCCAGCCACTTGCGGAGTTGTCCCAGCTTCCTGGTCTAATCTTACCAGCAAGCACCGTCTCTGACTGTCTAATGGTGCTGCAGTTTCTACGGAGATTTGGGAAGGTCCTGAGGTTAGATTTAAATCCAGACATTCTCAACCTAAGTGAGCTTCAAGAGGGCTTGCTCAACATTGGGGACAGTAAGGGCAAAGTACAGGATCTACTGGTGAGCGTGCTCTCTGCAGCTGTGTGTGATCCTGGTTTACCTGCAGGACAGAAGGTGAGGACCTGTCAATGCGCTTTACATTTTGTTGGGTTGTTGGGTTAACAGTTTCTGCATTGTACTTACGTGTGTGATTAGATATACAACCAAGTCCATCATTTTGATTATTGTTCTGTATGTGATTTTACATTTTTACATCTCCTTATATCAAGAGGATGTTGCAATTTGTGTGTATATCGAGTGAGATGTGTGTGTTCAATGAAAGGAGATTTGAAAAACATCAACTCTGTTTAATAATTCTCCATGTGTCCTAGACACGTCACATTGTTAATTTTATTACTTACAATGTTTAAATTATTTTTAATTAAGTAAATGCTTAAAATGAGTGACTACCATTTAACTTCTGCTTTCATTGGTTATGGTTCATTAACAGTTTATTTAAAAATATATCTCTTTTAATGCATTTTATGAAATTATCAAGTTGTTTTTTGGTTAAATACTGTAACTAAATTTCAGTTTGGAAAAACTACTTCTCACAGAATAAGACCGCCTTAGGGGACCACCTGACTAATGTGGAGATAAACCGAAACAACGTTTCTGAGATCCTGCAAATCTACATGAATGGACACTGTGAGCAGACAGAGCAGGCTTCTCTGGCCTTCAGCCTCAGGACCAAAGCTTTCCAGGCACACAACCCATCAGAAAAGGCTTCCATGTTAGCATTCCTTGTGAATGAGCTCTGCTGCAGTAAGGCTGTCATCGGGTGAGACTACTCAACTAATCCTATTATACCAAACTACCACTGGAATAAACATTCTATCATTTTTAAAACTTATACACTTTTGTTAAATTAATCATTGTTGGCCTTTGTAAATGATCAAGTAAAGTGTGTTAAACTGTTTTATATGTTTCTAAAACAAGTTGATCAAAGGTCTATGAAATAGTCTTATAGTGTTGTCTGATACTTTGCAGTGAGATTGACAAAAACATTGATCACATGACTAACTTGAGGAAGGATAAATGGGCCGTCGATGGAAAGCTTCGCAAGTGAGTAATTGCCTCATTTAAGTTGTCAATGGAAGATTCTGTGCTGACCGTGGAATATTTTTTTAGTGAATGGGTTGAAGATGCTGAATCGGTCTGACTTGCACAAGTAAGTTTGAAAAGCTACAGATGTTCTTTACAAACTGCCAATATTTGTCTTCAAAGACTGAGGAGCATCCACACCAAGAAGATGGGGAAGAGAGAAAGTAGTGTGGGGGGAGACAACGGCCACATCTTTGCCGTCCCCTCTGTTAGAAACAAAAGCAAGAGGAAAGAAGGGGACAGTGAGGAGGAAGAGGATGAGGAAGATGACAGTGAGGACCAGGGAGACGATGATGATGAAGAGGAAGAAGAATCGGGGGGAAAGAAGGTGAAGAAAGCAGAGATATGTGAAGAGGAGGTGGGTGATGGCATTGTTCTTTTTTGTTCAGCCAGGGCTTAATCATTTTTGGTTTGTTATAGACAGATAGGCGAACAGACAGAAGCTTAATTAACCCCAAAAGGGAAAATTAGCATTCTAATTTTGAATATTATGGTAAATATCAGCCTCTTAAATGACAACACTAATGAGTCTTATTACTCTAGGATGACTGTGTGCACTTGGCAAGCATGGAGGAGCTCGAGAAACTGATAGAGAAAACAGACAAGGTAAATGAAACGTCTTTCTCTCAGCATCAGCTCATGAATGATTTTAATAACTACACCCTCTGTCTCTTTAGCAACAAAGTCAGATCAGGCAGAAGTTATTTGACTCGTCCCAGTTTCTGCGCTCAGTGACGATCGGACAGGACCGCTTCAAGAGACGGTATTGGCTCCTTCCACAATGTGGGGGCATCTTTGTGGAAGGCTTGGAAAGCAGTGAAGGTATAAACAGAAACTGAGAGCTCATGTTTGTCTCTCTTTTGTTCTTCTTCAGCATGTATATGTGTGAGCTGATGTCACCCTTACTCACTCTTAGGTCGTGAAGAAGTTGAGAAAGAGAGGAAAAGACAGAAGACCACTCAGTTGAGCCGAGTAAAAGAAGAGCAAGTGGAAGAGACAGTGAGGCCTCTGGTCTACAACCCAGAACCAAGCACAGACACTGGCACAAACGCTCAAGAGCCTCAACATTACAAAGACAGTCTTAATCTATTCCTCCAAAAACCTGACTCCTTCGCTAAGCTCAGCAAACTCCTTGTAGGGGCTAATGTAGCCCAAGATACAGACATCAATTCTCACAACAACCATCCTACCAAATTACCTACTTCTGCATCTTATCCCTCGTATTTTGCCCGCCAGACAGCCGCTTGTCAGCAGGGACTACCAGATAAAACAGACTCCTCTGTACCATCTCCGCTCAAAGGTTACCCCTGGAAAACTTGCAGTCCTCAATCTGTCCTTCATGAAGACCAGCTTTCCAAGATGCTGATGGAGAGGAGCAACCAGTGGTTTAGCCTCTTTCCACGCTCTCCTTGTGATGAGTCCTCGGTCACTGCTGGCTCGAGGTCTCGGACCTCCTCTCCTCCTCCACAAGCCATCAGCACCAAACATCCCACCTCCCATTCACTTGATCTTGCAGCTACAGTCAATCCAAGTTTTCCTGCTGGCATCAGTAACATGCAATCATTTGTCTTTAAGGTAAGCCCAATATTGCCATTTCCAAAATACAATAATTTACAATATAATACTTTTAGATGCACTGTGCTTCTTTTAAAATATTGACACGTTGCAAGTTTTATTCCATATTACATGATGTTTCAAAAGCATGAGCACTCTTACACATGTTGCAAGGTGCATTGCACGAAATGGAAAATCTAAACAGTCCTACCCCGTGTCAACTTTCCCAATGAATGTGAGAGTTGACACTAATATTTATCTTGTGTATTTGCCTTCTCGGCATGCAGAGTCTGGCATTCATCAAAGCACTCAGACACTGACATGATCAGCACAGCAGCAAATCCCAACCTGCCTTTTTCTACCCCCCTTGCAGGATCTAGACTCCCAGTATACACAGGATAAAGGGAGCGGAGTCTTCTTCCTGGCAAGTAACAACTCTTCAAACAAGAGTGAGACCCCAGAGCCCCAGAGTAACAAGCCCTCTGCTTCATCCCCTGCTGCCGATGTGGCCAAGCCCCAGGATTTCTCATGTCCCCAGCCCATCCCGGAGGGTAAGAGTGGTTCATTGCCACTATGCTTAGATGAAGTCCAATGCACTAAAACATTCACTGACCAGACGTCAACATCCTACAATGATTAGTAGTTAAAATCCCTGCTTGTGTGTGTTTGTGTGTGCTGGCAGAGATGCTGTCAGGCTGGTGGAGAGTGTCTAACATAGAGGAACTGCTCCATCTGGTCAAGACCCTTCAAGCCCGAGGCATCAGAGAGAAGGTCTTGCAGAAACAGATCCAAAAGAATATGGAGTGCATGGCCGAGCTCTATGCAAACAGCAAAAATGGTGGGTCAACACTTACCAGGTGCAACGTGATCTTTTGTCATGTGGCCCCCGATCATGAGTACATCAGATAAAATGTAAGTGCCCTCAGTATAGGGCAGTTTGCTGTGATGTTTTTTTTGTGTTGTGGTGGTAGGAATTCTTATGGCAAAGCTGGAGGGACAGCAGGTTAGTGAGGAGACGGTTGAGAGTTGGTGCGTGGAGGACCAGGCAATGGAGGATGACATCAGTAAGCTGCAGCAGGTTGAAGAACTTGAGAGGAAAGTCAGCTCTGCCAGCCTGCAGGTCAAGGTACAGATAAAAGGCATCCTTTTCCTTCGTTTCTTTATTTCACAAAATGTGTGTACGTGCCCTCACTCGCCTTGTGTCATCAACTATTGTGAGTCATTTTCCATATTTTCCATATTTCCCAATGTCTGTCAGGGCTGGATGCATCCTGAGCCCCAATCAGAGAGAGATGATCTGGTGTATCATGAGCACAAGTTCTTCTCTTCCTGTTCTCCAGAGACGAAGGCACAGAGAGAAACCAGTCAGGAGGAAACTCCTGGAACTGTGGTGCGGCGGCCCAACAACCCCCTTGACATAGCCGTTATTAGACTGGCAGAGCTGGAAAGAAACATCGAGCGCAAGTACCTTAAGAGACGCCTCAGTACAATTTCAACATTTCAGATCAAACTAGATAAAGTCACTGTAACTGCTGCTGCATCACTCTGATGGGAAAAGTTCCTCCAATGCTGTTTCTTTAACCAGTGTCTCTTTAGCTGCAGACCTTATCTTCTTGTACTTATTTTAAATGTTATTGTTTAATGTGCTGTTAATGTTCTCATGCTTTGTGACGATTTTAAAGCCTTATGCCGTATCTCTGTGTGTGACCTCGTAGTGATGAGGTGGAAGCGGCACCTGGGATGAGGCTGTGGCGTAAAGCTCTCCGGGAAGTCCGTAGCTCGGCTCAGCTGTCACTCTGCATTCAGCAATTGCAGAAATCCATTTCCTGGGACCGATCTGTTGTGAAAGTGGTTAGTCACCAATAATTTCTCTCCCAGAATCACAGATCTGTTCATGTAAAAGCTCTTTGTAGCTCATGTTTAAGATGTCCTACTTTATAAAGCACAAGCTCTGGCTTCTCACATGTTCTCACATGTTCTGTTCTTTTCACAGTTCATTGAAAGTATTTTATAAATGCTTGTGTTGGTGACTTTATTGGTTCCTTGAAAAAAAAAACATTAACCTCTTGAAAAGAATCAAGGTTAGCACAATAAATCTGCACATCTTTCTGTTTATCATCCCCCTACATAAAGAATGACAGCAGGATAGAATAGTATTTTTTTCTGTTGCAATCATTCGTATCAGGACCCTATCTCTCAAATTATTTATACAAGGTTCACCAAACCTTTTGCAAACAAAACCATGATATTAAGATATGTTTTTAGATGTTTTGAACTACTGTACTCTTTTTTTATTTCTATGGAAACATGAGATTTAAGGTGAACCTTAATGGTGCTCGTCTTGTCTGGAGCAAAATACACATAATAGCTTCACCGCATGTTTTAACCTAAGCTAATAACAATAAGTAGTCATACTTTTTAATATAGGGATTTTTCTATGCTTGGATTTCCATTGAAAGATGATTTTAAGGGGACAGGGGGCAAGTTGTAAACTAATGTGTTTGTTTTCAACGTTTGGTAGAGCATGTTGAGGTTGTGGAAATGACCTTGGTTTGAAGGACAAAATCTTAAATAAAGTAATATCTGTTTACGATACATCATTACCAGGCAACAAACCTATTAGATAATAGTTTAGTGACTAACAAATAAAGATTTTTGCTGCTGAGTATCAAATAAAAATGTCTTTCAGTGATTTATCTCGTTTTAAATAAAAAACACTGTATATTTTGTGTGTCCAGCACTGCCAGCTCTGTCAAAAGGGGAACAACGAAGAACTACTCTTACTCTGTGACAGATGCGACAAAGGCTGCCATACCTACTGCCATAAACCCAAGATTACTACGGTACCCGACGGCGACTGGTTCTGTCCCAGTTGTGTAGAAAAGGTAGTTCTAGTATGTCTAGAGTCTTCGTTCACAGTAATTGTACTCTTCCTTTTAATTAATTCTTATTTTACTAGTACTGTACATCTTATAAGCCTCAATATACATATAATAAGACACACATAAAATGGTCACATATAATAGTAAATGATAGCATAAAGGTATCAGAGCTTCTCAGATCCATTAACTGATTTGATTATATTTTGTGCATTTCTACACCAGTCCTCTGTCTGTTCTTTCATTCAGGTAAGCGGCCAATCCCCTCATAGCAGGAGGCAACAGAGCCAACCAGGGGGAGGAGGGAAGAAAGGCAGCGAGATAAAAAGTAAAGGTAAACCATCTGCACTGGGAGTGCCCCCCCGAGAAGAGGCTTCCGGCTGTAACAGCGCACCAAAGAAGGGCACAAAAGAGTTCAGGAAGAGGAAAGGAGATGACAGCCCACACAGATCCCAAGCAAGCCATGACAACACTGTCTCAGTTTCGAAGAAAGGAAAAACCTTGAAAGACGACAACAATGGGCTAGAGATGTGCAGGTAAGCACAAACGCACATTCAATGCATTCATATGGGCTCTGGTCGCTTCTTCTTGGCTTTTTCTTACTGTCTGAAATATATTTTATGTGTTTCTTTGCATAAAAATACACCAACATGTACAGGATGGGCATCGTTGTGCCAATATGAACATGAAACAGTCAAATGATCAACTTTACCACATAATTTAAGACCTACCACTACCTTCACCTATCCTCTCCAGAATGTTGCTGGCTGAGCTGGAGGCTCATCAGGACGCTTGGCCCTTCCTCACTCCAGTCAACCACAAAGCTGTTCCTGGATACAGGAAGGTCATCAGGAAGCCCATGGACTTGTCCACCATTAGAGAGAAGCTCATCAATAACCAGTACGTCTTCATCACTCCCTCAGCTGTAATTATGTTTTCATGAGGATTTTATGTGCAAAGTACTTTAAATTAAAATAATTTCCTAACATTTACAGGTACTCCAACATAGACACCTTCATCTTTGACGTGAACCTGGTTTTTGAGAACTGTGAAAGATTTAATGAGGATTATTCAGACATCGGACGAGCCGGACACCGGATGAGAAGCTTTTTTGACAAACGATGGGCTGAACTGCTGAAACAAAGAATCTAGAGTGTTGAAGGACTTCTCTTCACTGAATTAATGAACAGTTCTAGCGACACCATGTGAATGGACACATTCTCCTGCTGAAAAAACACAACATGGATAAAAGTGCAATACTGCTTTATTTATCTAAACACCCTGTTTCTTTGAGAAACAAAGATTTCTGCTGTAGATAGTTGACTGGCTTTCTGAAAATCAGTACTTTAGCTTAGCGGATATGTGTTTATTTATTTTCTCAGCTATTATGTTAGTGTTTTGTAAGAAAAGAGGAAACGTCACACAGCTTAAATAATGTAAGTAATTTTTTGGACTGTTGAACGAGCCAATCAAACATGTTTACAGCTTTTTGACTTTAGATTATATCAGTTCATCTGTTCATGTGTGTTTCTGAGTTAAATTAAAGGAGACATCAGCGTCACTAGTGTATTATTTATAACAAAAAACTACACAGAACATCCTTTAAAAGTAAAGGCAATGAGACGATTGTCTCTCATTCTCTACTGTGTGCTGAAAATCACCTTTTCTCCATGTTGCAGTGTCTGGCCACCTTAGAGTTAAATGTCTTGATAAGTAAACTTGTAATACGTGTTATTTTATTGATTTTAAAGGAATATAAACAGATTGGCATGTAGGTTAATAGAGTAGAAAGTTCAGGGTTTAATATCTTGATGTGTAAAGTATCTGATATCTATTCACAGGACAGGAAAGATAAGATAAGTGTAATCTGAAAAATAACCAGTAACTACGGCTCTCACAGAAGAAGTGGGGTAGAAAGTACAATATTTCTGAGAAATAGTGGAGTAAAAGTCAAAAGTAGCAAATTATTGATATAATCAAATTAAGTACAAATGATTTAATGTACCTGAGTAAATGTACTTTGTTTTCAGCAGCAGTGGACAGAAACTGGGCAGTAATCGTTGTGTAACTGGGAAAATTGGTGTCATGTGACTGATAACGGATCATACGGCGTCACGTGACGCAGGTGTGCTGGAGGAGACGGTTTAAAGTGTCATGTATAAAGCGACAGGTAGTTCTGGCAGTTTTTGGTAAGACGTTCAGTGCTCCTCCATAAGTGTTCACACTTTACGCTTCTCCCAAAAATTCTACGCCACAGTGACCTCTTGGCCAAAATGGCGTCATTATTGGTCACTCTTCGTCAGCGCACAGTCAAGGTGAGCAGCTGCACCTTCTCTCCGTCCCTCCTGGCCTCCTCCGGGGACAAAACCCTCCGTGTTTACCGGACAGAGGGCTTCTCGGAGCTCCCCTTCTCCCTGCTCAGCGGACATGGATACGGAGTCCACTGCTGCCGCTTCAGCTCGTGCGGAGGTCTCCCGCTCTTCTGCTCCACGGACGGCCGCGTCATCCTCTGGAGCTCCGGAACCGCAGAGGCGCTCGCGACGCTTAAGCACCCGGCTGACAGTCCGCCCCGAGTCTGTGCAGTGTCGCCATACTTGTTGCTGGCGGGGCCTTTGACGGAACCGTGGCCCCGTGGGACCCCTCCTCTAAGACCCTACTCAGGTAAAGAGACCAGGGTTAGATGGTCGAGGGTACTTAGGTGGACCCAGGTTCCAGAATGAATTTAAATACTGAAGTATAATTCCTGAGGAATAGACTATATTTCTGATGAGTCATAAATCATCCTGTTTAAAGGGCTACTGGACCAATCAACACCAACGTCATAACCAGGACAGGACGTGAAGACAGACGGACATTGATGACATCCTTACAATGGCACCTGTCAGTAGTGGGATATTTTAGGCAGTAAGTGAACGTAAACGTACCCAGAGAAGAGTTGGCACCTAGGTGCATTATGGAAAGAAGTCAAAGTGATTTTTTTGGGGGGGGGTTGCTACATAACGGTACATAACAGTTGTCCCTTTCATCGGCTAAAATTTCCCCTGTCACACTACAGTAATGGTTCAGGGATGGTTTGAGGAACAAAACCAGTTCAAGATGTTGTCTTGGCGTGCAAATTCCCCAGATCTCAGTGCAGTCATGCGTCTGTTGGATGTGCTGGACGAATACGTCTGATCTATGGAGACCCCACATCACAACAACCAGGACTTAAGGGGTCTGCTGGTAACATCTTGGTGCCAGATATTCCATCACACCTTTCAGAGGTCTGCTGGAGTCCATGTCTCAGAACTGTTTTGGTAGTAAAAGGGATCTACAATATTATGCAGGTGTCTGTAATGACAGTGCTGATCTGTGCATACCTCAAAATTCACTTCTCTCTTCTTGGATTCTTTCTGATGTGTGGTTGAAAGGTGCCACATGTACCATGTCGAGTCGTAGGGTTCAGCATTATAATATCCTGTCAATACTTGGATTTGTCAGGAAATCACATGGCCAAAGAATACCTCAAAGTCTTTATGAATGTGAAAATTTTATTAAGTCATACTGCGATTATAGTGGATAATATAGCGATTGGATTGCGATATAGTGGTTATCAAGAAATTGCACGACTCACTGATTGTTTTGAAACGTGTATTTCTCAGTACAAACATACAAAGCTCAACTTGTAGAGAAAAATACAAGACTAAACTACTTGTATTCAAAATAACTAATATTAGTGAAACATTAAGAAAAAATGTACTTTTCAAACCCTCAGTTGTACAACAAAATAAAATAAGTAATAAAATGAAAATTTTCAAAATAAGATATTTTGAATGATTTTCATGGCATTTCTTGTTGTGATAGCGACCTGGAATTCCTGCAGATGGAGATATTTGAAGACCTGGCCTTAACAAACTCTACATCCTGAGTGAATGTATTTTTCTACAAATATTGTGTGACAAGGTGGCGGAATGATATTGAATGGATTTTTTTTTTTTCATTTATGGGCACTAAGCACACATGAATGCAGCTGAAAATGACACAAATAAACAGTAAATCCTGGGTCACGAGATAATCTGGGTCCTTTAGTTCTCTCCTGTAGTCAATCTATTGATATGATAAACAGTTGACGGACTAGTCACCGCTGCAGCTCTGCTTCCGGCTCAGACAGAGGAGACGGGAACAAACTCAGGCGTCCCTTAAGTTAACCTGCCAGTGAGCAGGTTAGGTTAACCTAGTGAGTTACCCCGGGTTAGGTTAACCTAGTGAGTTACCCCGGGTTAGGTTAACCTAGTGAGTTACCCCGGGTTAGGTTCACAGAGTGAGTTAGCGTGGTAGCTGAACATATCCTGCTTTCTTTAATGGAAAAAGCCCTCTTCCTGAAGTACCCCCAGTTCTCCGCTGTCGTCCTAGTCAGGGGGACACTGACCTGCATCACAGACACTGATTGGGGATTCCTTTATTGCGGCGTAGACGAGGAGCAGACTGCCCTCAAACAGAGAACAGATAGTCATGAAACCGTACTGCATCATGTCCTGCTTCTGTCACCGCTCAAATCTTGCTGACGTATACCTTTATCGTTTTCAGATGCAGTAAGGTGAGTGAGGCGAGTGTCGTGTCCTGCTGTTTCTCTCCCTGCAGCCAGATGTCTGTGAGCGGATGCACCCAAGGACACTTCAAACTCTGGGACACTGACATCAACCTCCTCCATACTAAGAAGGACGCCCATAAACTGGGACTGACCTGCTGCTGCTCTGCACCCCATTTTAAAGTTGGTGAGTTCCTCTGTGTAAAGGGTTACTTCATTCAAATCACAAACCATCACATCTTCAAACATATCAGTGGTTCTCAAACTTTTTCTGTCAATCCTCACTTAGGAGGGGAGAGAGTTTGGTTTCAAACAATGGTAACAAAATAGGCCAAGTTTAAAATGTATTGAAATGAAATCAAGGTCTAAATTCGCTAAAGACCTAAGACAGTAGAGAAAGTAATATTTATATATTCATATATATGTGCATTTGCATTATCACTCTGCATCATATAACATCAAGAATTAATTCATATTTATTTAATTATGTTAAGTGGTTTGCTTACAATATCTGAATATGTAAACGCCTTAACTTAAGAACTGGCTCGGTTAAGGGTCCTATATGTTTTCAGTGTTAATATTAGCTGACCTCGTGACAATAGATACGGACCAGCATGCAATTCTATGCAATGTAGCTTATTAAGCTATCTTAGATCTGTCTTTATTAATCTGTCTTTATCTGTCTTAATTATTAATGCATAATGGATACATATAAACAATTCTTTGTCGGCCTGTCAATAGACAGACATTTATTAAGAAAACCCTACTTGTCATGGCTCTATTGCCCACCAGTGGGCCCAAAACCAACTATAAGACATGCAAATAGTTGGTTAGTTGATGTTTCCGACTTTTTCTCCTTCAGTGTTTAGAAAATAATCATCCCAATCCAGTCTAAATCAGTGAAAGCAAATATAACTACTGCAACAGTTTATTCATGCTAAATTAATCAGCCGATATTTTGATGCCTTATTTGAAAAGATTGTCATGTTAGATTCCAGGTGTTTGCTTGGCCCTGTTTTCTTTCATGTGGAAAATCTAAATATGTTTTTGTTTCAGAAGAATAAAAGCAATTTGTAGCTTAGGATCAGGAAGGGATCTGGGTTTTCTTTTCCCACTTTTTTCTGACTGTTCTGCAATGAAACGATGAAGTTTAGATTTATTGGATGACTATAGAACAATAAGAATAAACACAAATAGTAACCTCAACGATAGACTGCTCCTAACTCAGGATGTAACACAAAGACATTATGGTGATGTAAGTGATGCTAAGAGTCTGAGGGCAATGGTTAGAACACCATTGAGTAGGAAATGTGTGGTTAATGTGCAAAACTGTGCATGTTTGTTATGAAGAATATGACATGTGAGGCATGTTATAAGGTAGAAAAAAATAGACAATAATTATGAATAATAAACTGTTACATAAAAAACATTTAATGCTAGTAAATATGTGATGGAACATAAATATCACAAAATAATCAGCATGTAATGTATATAATAATATTATTAAATAATTTCAATATGAACATTTGTACATGTATTATATAAAAGTATTGCAATTAGGTTTAAAAATAATGAGGACACCCTGAGGACAGAACAAATTTCATTAAAATAATCTTTAGCCAGAAGAAAATAATGAAAATACTACTTGTTAAACTCAGTGTTTTCAAAAAACTGCTTAAATTCAGTTTTTGCCTGCAGTGGGAGAAATACTCAATATTATTCATTATTCCTTACCTAAAGCAAAAGAAGAACTTAACTGAAAGTCCTTACCTTGAAACGTTGCTCTACTATAAGGATGTACACCTATCATATCAGCCATAACATTAAAACCAAATATTGTGTTAAACAGGTCTATGATGTACGATGTTTGTTTAGACACTGTTCTGTCAGAACCATGCATTAATCATTTTTCACCGTTTTGTGCTACAGTGGCTCTTCTGTGGGGTTAGGCATCAGAGCTTCAGCTTGAAGAACACAATTTCCACCTGCTGGCCAATTGACCCCACCCACCGACAGGCGCCATTGTAAGAGATTGTTTTGACTTCACCTTTGGTGGTTATAAAGTTATGGCTGATCGGTGTGACGTCTATATTATGGATGATATGGCATTTTATTGTTGTATATTTACGGATAAAAAGGATTATAAATTCTTCATATACTGTTGTATTTAATCTACAGCAGTACTTCATATCCTATAAGAGTAGCAGTACATCCTTCACAGTTAGTTTCTCCTCGGGACAAAATAACATTTACTTCATGTGGGATAAATGATACAGCTTTATTCCAAACACAACATTTACACGCTTCCCCGTGTGTCGTCACATTTCACAAAAACGCCATCAGATTATCTTCTCTCACTGAAGTCAGCCGAGCAGGAGCAGTAAGAGAGAGAACGTGTGTGTGTGTGTTTGTAGTGAGGGACGGCTGTGGAGTTGGACTGGCCTCCTGTGGTCAGGACAGCCAGCTGAAGATGCGGATTGTTTCCCAGCGTGAAGGAGCGGGTAGTTCATTATGAGAGAGAGATGGAACCTGCTGACTGCTTTACCTTGAAGTCTCTCAGCGGAATAGAAGCATTTTATTAGTTTGTGTGGAATAATCCAGCTGCAGACCGACTCATTACTGATGGATAAAGTAGTGAAGGACCAGAACAGTCCGGGGAGGAAATGAGGAGCCCGTATTCACTGCTCATTCATATCTGCTCCGATTTACAGCAGAACCGGAACATTTAGCTTTTCTTTTTGCAGGTTCCGTTACAAGCCTGCTGACTGTTAGTGTGTGAAGTTGTTAGTTCCTAAGATATGTTTCCGTGGTAACCGTGGTTTCTGGGGAGAATGAGATGTATTCCACATGGTGACCCGCTGTGGCCCGTGAGGATTTGTCTCCGAGCAGCTAGTGGAAGAAAACAATATCTGTCCTTGTTTTATTACTATGTAGTTTTTGATACATGTTCCTCTGTGGAGGAGAGCAGCTTTCTGAAAAGTGTCTTTACTGGTCTTTGACAGAGGATAGCATCCATGGCTTTTTTTTACCTATTCATGAGACAGTGAGTCAATTGTGCTTAATATCATTCAGAGAAGGCAAGAAGACAATTCCTCTGTTAGCTTTAGTGGAAAAATACCTCATCTTATCATCGCCTCTTATTGACTAAATCACACAAGGACACATTAAATACTTCAATGCAACTGATTTTCTCCACTTTAAAAAGCAAAATGCAACTTTTAATGACCACTCCATCAGTGGCATCCCCCATAAAGTCACTCATTTGCAAATCAGATGTTTTCTAAACACGACGCCAACCTTCATAGAACTACTTTAGCTGTAGCATCTGAAAGTTTTTGTTTTTTTCTTTATTAATTATTATTTTTCTTTTATTTATTCTCACTAGGCTCTAAAAAAAGAAGCATCTAGATAAGCCACAGACTTTTGGTAGCTGTTCTGTGGAGAGATTAAATATAACTTAGGTTTTGGGTCTAAGGATGTGTGACATGTCTGCAGGAGGAAGAAGAACCAGACATTCGCTCTATAAGAGCATCTTCTCTACGGTGAAGCAAATTAGTGGGATTTTTTTTTTTTTTAAACGGTTTTGCAGCATTTAAACCAAGGAATATTACAGATTTGGACGCCTTTGCCAAGAGGGACGTATTAAGATTCCTCAGAGACGCTGCACTGAACTGAAGCCCGGCTGTTCATCGTGTCTGCAGCTGATGGGTCTCTACAGAGCACCAGAGACTCTTGTCATTTTGTTTAGTTTTTGGGAATAAAAACGCTGAGGTAGTCAAACTGCTCTCACTTGATTGGTTTATTGCATGTCAGACTATTTTCACGTCGTCAGTTTTAAAAAACCTCTTCCTTCCGTCCAGCAGCCGCTCCCGCCGTCTTCTATATCACAGTTGTTGGATTCTGAATCTCTGAAGTATTCTTTAACAAATTGTAAAGGTTAATATGATGTTTTTATCCCTTTTACTTTGATTTAATGGTGTTTCATATCACCTCATGAATATGCATGCAAATAACAAATAAGCCCCCCGCCGGGATTGGAAAGACTATTTCCTCTATAATGGAGAACAGATTAACTGTAATTCATGTGTTTTAAATGCTGGGACACAGGAA
This sequence comes from Lophius americanus, assembly GCA_037951165.1. Taxonomy (NCBI): domain Eukaryota; kingdom Metazoa; phylum Chordata; class Actinopteri; order Lophiiformes; family Lophiidae; genus Lophius; species Lophius americanus. Next base: position 5,732,704 of record JBBDHG010000054.1, on the reverse strand, counting down.
TTAGTTTTGGCACGATGAGTTATTATAGTCTAAAGTGTTTTAGTGTGTTTGTATTTGTGTCTGGGTCATGAAGATCCTTCACACTCTCATCAGCCAGTCGGCTCCACTTCTGTCCCGTTCCTTCTCCTCTGATGGAGATCTGGTCCTCTCGGGGTAAGACGCACTCAGACAGCTTCCTCTCACCTCACAGGTGTGAGCAGCACTAATTAACACATTTGGCAACTCAATATTGACTTTTGTGCCTCCGGCTGTCTGTTTTGAAGAGTCATTTATTATTTGCCTTGAAATCACCTGCTAATCTAGGACAAATTAAGTTTAATAATCTGCTCTGTGTTTAAAAGGCTTCCGTTTTCTGTACTGACCCTCAAAGGCAAAATGCAGTATCTACAGCAATTCTCTTTCTAGATCTTCACATCAGTCCGTCAGGGAGCTGCTGGTATACTAGTACATAATTTTAGTTTTTATTCATGCTATAATTTTCATTCTTACACGTATTGAGAGTAAAATGCAAGTTATTTACTCAGTTTTTTATTGAGTGCACTTTTGTTGTCACTGCTGAGCTCCAGCGCTGCTGTTCTCTCGGTCGGCCACACGAGGAGTGTATTTTGCTGCGTTAAGCTTCTTTTGGGTCCCAATATACTGGAGCTTCATCTGTGCTCTCCCTGCAGCAGACAATTACATTTTTATTCTGTAATTACTCAACAGCTCAGTGGATAAAAGTGTTTCAACATATGACACGGGTGTTTTGATCTCCGTTTAAACTCACAGAATGTGTGAATCTTAGCTTTGCTGCTTCCTGTTTGTTCATGTGTGTTTACAGAACTCTGAAGCCCTACTTTACACAAAAGCAACACGTCAGGTAAATGACCCGACCTCCCACCGCTATGAGATCTCTGCAGCATTCAGACAAACAGAAGAAACAGAGGCCCAGCGCTTTGCTTCAAAACTTGTCTTTTTTTTTCTCTTGCCTGATTAGTTTCTCTTAGAAGCACTGGGTAGAGTGGCGCAATTGTAATTTTGCAGCTCTTCTTTGCAGACGGTCATTGAAGTAGCACCTCAGGTAGGAGCCAGCAGAGCTTTGAAGTGCTTGAAAGGATTTATGACACAACCATCGAAGACTGGATTCATTTTATTTTATTCAGGGTAGAGGGAAGCTGACGTGTAAAGCCAATCTCTCCAGTTTTAGTCATCCATACACACCCCTCACATTTCTGCTCTTCCCCCCTCCTCCCAGCAGGTATGTGACGGCTGTTGACCTGTCTCCCAGCAGGCCGTGGATTGCAACCAGCTCCATGGATAGAACGGTGAATGTGTGGAGAATAGGAGATGGAGTCAGCAAAGCTGGTAAATATTTAACAACAAATTGTTCAGGTTGGCGCCTACGAATGAACAATCACTCCTCCATTTAAATACACCGTTTGAAGCGCTTCAAAGCCCAGAAGCCAAAGAGTGTTTTGGGAGATATTTAGCAGGAGAAGCTCACATTACAAGTGTATCTCTGTCTGGCTGCGGACTATACAGCAGGAATAGTGATTGATGTTTATTCTGCAGCGGGGCAAACTAGCACTAAGCCTCAGAGAGATGTCATTATTGAGTCCAATCCTCTGGAAAGAAAGTCCAATCTGAAAGAAAACATTTGGAGTGCTTAATGAAAAGGTGCATTCGGCCAACATCTGGAAGCCATGAAGCTTCATCAGGGCAGCATCTGCCCCTCGTGAGGTTGATGTTGACAAAGCAATTTCCCTATCAGTAATGATCTGCCTTTTTTATCTTCTACCTCCTCCTTGTCTTTCTCTCTGTATGCCTTTAATTTTTCCCTTTCTACCTCTTCACATAATTAACCTATTCCCTTTTATATTTTCCTGCAGCAGCTGAATCAGAGGAGATGCAGTGCCAAGGTAAATAAATGCATCCCTCACCAGTCTCAAGTTCTTCAGTTATTTACTCTGAGGTCTATCTGGATCAGTCTGGTACGGGTGTTTAGAAAATTCTTAATGTGTTTTCTCTTTGAGTTACTTTTGTGACACACTGTTGTATTTGTTGTGCATGGTTTAATGCTCTCTTTGTGCGTTTGTTTGTTTTGTGTCTCTAATCTAAACAGTGCTGTGTGAAACCTTAAAAAGATGCTTTGATGAAGAGAATTTGATAAAACAAAATAGTCTGTCTTCATTTAAATGGCGATGCAACCATTATTCACCGTAAGTCTTAATGTATTTAACGTAAGGCCAATGATATGTTGTTTTCTCTGAGCCATAGTGACTCAGGAGGATGATCCGTTGTCAATGTATCTCAATTTTGACAAAAAGTAAAACGTGATCCAGGATCAATGTTGATTCCCTAACTGGCCTGAAATTCAATGAATTCTCCCTTTGCCCAAGATTAATCCCCAAATAGAACTTTTGTCAAATTGTGTTGCCTTTTGGAGATATTTTGCCGAAAAACAAATGGTCTTATTAAAACATGACTGTGCAGTTGAAGAGTAAACTGGGTTAGGGTTATTAGCTGGTGAATAGACCTCACCTGTACACATTTCTCATCACTCTCCTGCTAGATTCATAGTGTGGCCCCCATTGAGACGTGTTCATATTCGATCACTCTTAATCTTATCAGGGGACAGAGTTGATTGATCTCCAGTATAGCTGTACCTGTCCTGACCAGGTGACTAAAAACACACAACTTTTACTGATTTTTTCTTCCATATACCTATCACAACAACATTTCCCAGATGACCTGAGAGACTTGGTAAGTTTATTATGTGGTCATACATCAGAAATATATGTTAGGCCCCGATCATCTATTACTTTATAAACTCATGCTAATAAGTACACTCAAAGATCCCACAGACGGGAGTAAATAGTGACTTTATTTATGGTAATGAACCCCATGTCGATGTATCGTTACAGATTCTGGCCTGTAGCGGTTGTTTGCAGAGCAATGAAATATCAGGCTCTAGCTCTGCAGACATTGTTAGTGGAATCATGTCTTTACCTCCAGCCAGGACGATATGTATTGACCCGTGTCCGTTGGTTGGTTTTTTGACCGCAGGATTATGCAAACAGATTCCCCACAAACTATGTGAAAGTTTGGAGCATGGGCCAGGACAGGAAAGAGTGTTTTTTGGACACTGTTCTGGATGTCGGAGTCAATTTAGAATTTTGCTCAACTTTCTTAAGCACCTTTGGGTGACTTCACAAAATGTACAAAAGAAAGAAACTTTCCCAGTAACCTCATGGAAAGGTGGGACAAGGTTCAGGCAAACTAAACAAGCGTTGGTTTGTTCCGACAGTTATGCTCTCTACTGGCTGCCATCTTTTCATGGAATCTGTTGACCATAAGAAAACTTAATATGCTTACCTTGTAGATTATTTAGTTTTTTGCTGTGAGGGTCACATCGGACAATACAATACATAAAAACATGGAGAATAAAAACCACTAAACAAGTCCAAAAAGTGCCCAAGGGTTCCAATCAACCAACAGATAGATAAAAACATACAATGAACAGATAGATAAACTAGCTAATAAGTTGTTCATCAGACAGTAAAAATCTAATAAAAGCTCCCTGGCTGCTGGAACAAAGTTATTTCTACAGATATCAATGATTCAATAAAAGCACCATAGAACAAAATCTTCTTAATTTTGCCAATCTGGAATCGGAACAATTTTCTCAAGCAGCATAATCGCTGTGGCTCCTTTTTGCATGCAACCTTACAATTTATTTCAAACTCCAATTGTGAGTTAATGATTTATCCACAGTATTTGTGAGGAATACACACCTGACATTTTGGATCTTAATAGATGGGACATCAAGTGTGTGGAGGCCCTTTTTTTCTGAAGTCAATGTGCACATCTCTAGTGTTGGATATGTTTAATGGTGTGAGAAGAGATTCCTCACACCATTTGGCAAAGTCGTCAATGACTGGACCGAGGCCAAATTGATAATCCAGTTGTAGGCTGACTGTGACCGTATGATCTTCGGCCTGCACTGGTCCTGGATGGTCCTGCTTTCAACCGTGCTCAGACACAAGTTCATGTAGGGAATGAATACAAAGGCGGGGATGAGGTGAGAGGCCAAACTAAAACACGGTTACAGCTGTGAGGATCAAACTTGCCCAAACTCCAGATTTATCAGCTTCTCGGGAGTAATGGTGGATGACAAGAGCTGGGAGGGTGCTGTGAGATGTCATTCAGGAGGAGGAGTCACAATAGGATGGATAGCAAACATCCTATAAAAGTCTATACTCCTGCATGTTTTGCAGGAAGGAAGTTGCCTGGTCACTTCAGTCTGCTGGTCGGAGGAGGATGTGCAGACTTGGCTGTGTGAGGAAGGACTGCAGGAGCTCATCAGCATCTTCAAAGCTATTACTGTTTGATCCTAACACATGACTATCGGATAGTGCGATTTAAGCTGCTTTTTATCAAAGCTTTGATTTATTTTTTTCCCCCAGAATTCTCCCCAAATAGCGATCTAATTCAGGGACAAGAGGCTGCAGCTTTTCTCTCTGCTCAAACACATATCACGCCGCAAGGACAGAACCCCAGACAACTTTACGTTCCAAACAACAATAATCCCTCTCAAAACAAGATTAGTCCATTCAGGGTCCTCCAAGGTCTCAGGTAGGAGTCACTGAACAAACTGCAACGAGAAAAAATTAGATTCAGCTCCCTGCAGTGATGACAATCGACCCCATCACATGGGCACAGCAGTAAAGCGTCCGTTGGATGAGTATCTGCAGCGTTATCATATTATTTTATCTAGGATAGTTTTTGGAAATACATATATTCAGATGTAGAAGCAGTGTCATACCTCTAGCATCTGTCTGCATATAAGAGTTTTTTTATTTATAATTTTGATTGATTCTCTGTTTTTAAAACTTTGACCTTCATGTGTCTTTACTACCTGTAGCTGGGAAGTAATTATCAGGAAATGGATTTGTCACCCACCTTAAAAGTTTTTTTTTAAGCAGGAGCCACTTAAACTTTTGTACTAAAACAAATCGAACACTCCCAAAGAAGAACTAAACGTTTTCGACATTAAAGTTTATGAATGAATGAATCAGTCAATGTGAGCTCCAGAGGTCCCTTAGGTTTAGGATAGCACATTCCCTACATTTCCTGTCTCGATGCTATGCTAAGGTAACTGAGAAGTTCAGCCTTCATTATAGATGCACAGATTTGAGAGTGCTTCCAGTGTCCTCATTCAACTTTAAGCAAAACAGGGAATAAGCATATTTCCTAGAATATGGAATTATTCAGTCCTAGTCCACATATTGTACTCATCAGCACGTACTGTACTTATAACTTTGAAGTCACCTGCCTAATATTATGTTGGCCCCCCTTGTTCCACCAAAAAAGCTTTGAGATGCTCGGTGTGTTCCGAAACATTTCTCTCAAAACCAGCAGTAACTCTTTTGGTAGGTACTTACCACAGAAGAAGAAGAACTTACTTAAACGTATCTCTCCTGATTCCAACAAATTAGCTTCAGGACAAAATGATCACTCACTGTTAGTACATTCAGCCCACTGACGAGTACTATTGTTAAAAAATAATCAAATGTTATTCAGCCTTGACCAGTCACTGGTTATAATGTTATGGCTCATTGTTGTTATATATTGTCTATATGATGCAAATTATTGCATTTAATGGGTATTTCAGGTTAATCTGATAACAACCACTTCACCTACTGTTGTATTAAATCTACCAAAATGCACCAAATCATTGTAACACTGACATCGCCTGTCACCGGTTATAATGTGGTGGCTGAATTTAACTCGGTGTGATGGGCCAATCGGCAAAATAGGAGTTTTTAGTTTTAATAGCTGCACAACAGGCTCTTATGATGCACCTCATGTCCAGCCTCATTCACAGACTTGCAGATCAAAACTTTTCCCCGCCATATTTTATAGCTTCAATTTATAGCAAAACCCACACGCAAATATGTAAATTGACTAATAACCAAATTAAAAGATTTGATCGGTCATCTTATTTCTTAGTCTTCTCTACCTAATCACTTTCTTTACAAATAGCACCTTAAGTGGATCGGTACTAATCCTTTCAGTTGATATTTCAATTTAATTTCAATTTAAGTCTTCACTCTTATTACAGATACTTTGTGCTGACTGTAATCTTGTAAAAAACTGGACCGTCCTGCTCCCAGCCTTAACCAAAAAAAGAAATCCTTGTGTTTGATTGAATTGGACTGTAGAACCTAAAAAGAAGCCCAGAATCCCTCGCCTGCAGCTGCTCAGTTATGCAGAACTTCTCGACTGGACTGTGCTTCTTTATGGAGGACGGTTCTCATCATTACCACAGAGTGAGGTTAGAGGAAACAGCCGATTGGCACATTTCCTTTCTGCTCTCAGCTGCGCAACCAACAACGATCATTTTCCGTGCATGCATCCAGGTAATATGTGCATGTGCAAACACATAAAACACACACTCACAGGTAATTAGATTCCAGCACTCCACTTGATGAAATATTCATGATTTCTTTTTGAGTAAGGAGAGGAAAAGTAGTTCCTCAGACATAATTCATAGCGTCGCCGTGGAGACAGACTCATTCTGCAGTTTTATTGTGGCGTCTCGTCAAATGATCAATCATAATATAAAGTGAACAACTTTAGTTCTGACAGCTTGTCGGAACTTATGAAAACCTCAAGCCCTGCACAAAAGCTAAGAGCGGTTTGTCTACGTGTGATTAGTTTATTGCCTCACACACACACAGAAAAGACGTTTTCATGAAGCACCTTCATTTCCCTCGCTGAATGAGGGCAGGATAAAGGACTAGCGACTCGTCCTCCAAAGCAGGAAGAGAAGCGGCCTGTCCACCGTCTGCATTTACTGAATGTGGGGAGGACTTCAGTCTGTTAGAGGATGAGACTGTGCTCTAGAAACCAATGACATTTCTTCAGAACTTACTGCTCCTTTGCATCAAAACACACCGGCGGAAGCATGTGAGTACAAGCGCACCTGTTCAAACATTACCCAGAATCCACCTATTCATTGGACGCAGTTTTATTGCATGTCCTAAAAATCATCCGCTCTCATCGGACTTTCCTTTCCAAAGTCCGTAACTCAGGTCTAGAACCACTTTTTAAAATGCATTTATTATTTATCTTTTTGGAACAAGACTTTTTGACAATGAAGAATAGATCAGTTTAATGCATGATAGTCTACTTATACATTTCTACATTTATCAACTGACATCACCCTCTCCTCTCCCTCACTCATTCAGCCTCTCACACACTCTCCTTCGCTCTCTTTCACTCCTCTCTCTTGCGTACCCTCATCCTCTTCCTTTATCACACTCACTCTTTCCTGCAATCTCTCTCCCTTCCTCACACTCCCTCGCCCTTTCATACACTCACTCTCCCTCTTTCCTGCAATCCCTCGCCCTCTCCCTTTCTTGTATCCCTCTCAGACACTCTCTCTGCCTCTCCCCCTCTGACTCTTTTAACCCAAACAGTCAAGGCAGAGGGCTGCCCACCCTGAGTCGGGATCTGCTCAAGGTTTCTGCCCGTTAAAGGCAGCTTTATCTCACCACTGTCGCCCTGTTCTTGCTGAGAGAAAAGAGTAAGTTCGGGACTTTCTCCGGAAACTGTCTTGAAATAACGTCTGTTAATTCCTGCTATATAAATTTGATATAAGTTTGTTGGAGTAAAGGAAGTCCTGGAGGAGGCTTCCACCTTAAAGTCCTACATTTCTGGCAGATGTTAGACTTTATCACCATTAATTGTAGCATCATTAAAGAGTATTAGTTCCAACTACCTCTGATTAAATCTGTGTAACATTTGACCAAAAAAGATTCACATCTGAATGATCCCACATCAGTAGTAAACCGTATCCCACTTCTTCATCTATGCATCCTTTGCTATTTGGGTTGATAGAAGCAGATGTTTCAATGCTGAGCGTGATTCAGTGACGGAAAGCACAGCGTCACATTCCGAAACTTGGATCTGGAGGAGACTGATTGCATTAAATGTTAACTTATCTTAGGCCAATCTGAACATCTTTAAATCACATTTAGAAATTTCTGTTTTTAATTGGAAATCATTTGGCACAATCAATGATTCTATATTTTATTTAAATAGATACGTGTGTGGAATATTTTGCATAGTATATCCAAAAAGTCTGTGGTTGAAGAATGAATGGATACACTTTTTAAACAGAGTAAATTTTTAGTCTCAATAAAACACTTAATAACTAATAGAACTGAATATTTAATTAAATACATTTTTTTTTTTTTAATGCCAATGTTATCAATAAAATGTGATTTACAGGCCACATATACCTGCTCTGTTGGATGTCGATGTGGGAAGACCACAAACAAGGGCTATGATAAAAATGTAATTGATGAGATCATTGGTGAGATGTTCTCCTTTAGGGCTCTTAAGAAGCATTTGTGAAATTCATAGGAAGTTAATTTCACTGACCTGCAGGGAGCGATCCACCTTTCCTGGCAGAGGGTCATGGGCACAGATTTGGAGGTGATGACTCATACAAGGAGCTCCACACTCATCTACGCAATGCTCCAGTGCTGCTGAACATCACCGTGGATCTAGAGTATATCATAGCCTTCACCTGTGATCTTCAGGGTTTCCATTTGAATGCGTCCAGTGCTATTTGCTTTGAAGGTTTCCCAGGCACAACTAGCAGACCTCAGAGTTGACCAAAACTCTGTTTCACATGGGCTAGGTAATTCCCAGGAGGAGTTAGAGAGTTTTGCTCAGAAGAGGATTAACAGGAATACTCTCCTTGGCTTGCTGCCATCTCAGCCCGACCCCAGATAATTGGATAAGAAGGGCTGGAACGATTGTTTGTGAAGAGATGTGAATGTGAGAGAAATTACATCCCCTCAGTTCAAATAAGCAAGAAGAATCCCACCTTTAGGGCCCCTCTGAAGCATGTGTGACACTTGATTGGACAGAATGGTGGACAGGGGCCTTCTTTGGCAGGTGCATAAAAAGTTTGAGACCTTTTTTTTTTTCCCCTGCAGTAACTTTCTAATCATGAACAGGCTGCTGGCATTTGGTTGCTCTCAGATATAAGGATTTGTGTGCAGCCAGGGTTTCTTCTCTTGGGCCCCTTGTTGGTCTTTTTATTCTTAAATAACACAGCCCACACGGAGTCCTCAGGGCGCAGACAACTCATCAGGGCTGTGAAGCCACAATCTCACACAGTGAACGTGTCTGGTTCTGTTTCTGAACGGACTAAGTCAGATTTACAGAAGTCAGAGAACCGAGTCTGTCGCCTCGCTGGTTCAGTTTAACAGGAAGACCTTGGTGTCAGAACGTCAACGAGTTTATGAGATGTATTTGGTGAAAAGGCTAAGAAGTGGCGCTACATGCGATTTATTCATCTTAGGAACCACCAACCTGCTCAGGGTTGTCTTCGCTTAGAGTCCGTTGGCCTCATCAGTTGTCTCCTGAGGAAAATTGAGGCCCTGAACACACCAGATGAGTTTCTGTGTTCGATCACCAGAGAGCTGATGAAGGATCCAGTCAGCGCTGGAATCCTTCATCCTAAAAAACTTCCTCAGGTCATTCTGCACTGCTCTGTCTTTATTGATGTCCATTCCGCAGACGAATACTCCTACAAGCGGGTCTCCATCGAGAGCTGGATCAGGAACTAAACCAGTCCCATGACAAACCTGCCCCTACCGACCAACAGATCTATGAAGATGGTAATATCACGTTCGAGATCCAGATCTGTCAGGATCCAGAATCTGAGGCAAGTCAGCAGGTATTGGACCAGAAAATCCTGATTAGTAAAATATCTCTAAACAAGACAATTGTAAAACATTTTATTGTATATTTGAAGGTACCATGTAAGGAATTATTCCTAGTAAGACGGCTGATTTTATTTTATTTTAGCAGCTTCTTTCTCCTTAAAACTGTTTGCATTCAGTATGAAGTCAAAAGCGCTTGTTTTAATTATTCAGTTTAAGTGACATGAGTAAAACCTATCACACACAAACTGGTGTTTAAATCAATACAGGCAGGAAATTACTGCCACAGACTGATGTCTGCTGTGACCGGGAACAGGAAGTAGCTAATGTGGATTTGTGCCTTTATCATCAGTCACACAGATAGAATGTAACTGAGACGCCGTTGCACTTCATTTTGACATTTAATAGTTATTGCAATGCTTTTATTTTCTGCTGTAGAAGAGTAAACATGCCAGACTTTGATGAAGGGGTCTAATTCTACTCTGTTTTATGTCTGAGCTATGAAGGAGAGTCACGGTTGATGAACGTGTATTGCTCAAATCAGATGATGTTAAATCACATGTTGGCTACATGATGCTTTGACAACTTATCCCATAATGATACGCAGTGACACAAGTCTCACAAATCCTTGAATTGCTATATAAATCTCCTTATACAACTTTATTTTAGATTATTTAAATCAATCAAGTGCCTTAGGGCTAATCTTCAGCTTAATTTTTTTAACTGAAAGTAAATTTGAATCAATTTAACATTTATATAAAGCTTTAATAAAACCTCCTGTATTACATTTAACCATAATTTAAATAAAAGTGATGAAAATGTTGTATTTTCATGTTATAAATGCCCATTAGCAAAGTTACAATTTTGATATGAGTTGTGGAATTGGGAGAAGAAGAAAAAAAAAAAGTACAAATTAATAACGAGAGTGAAAAATTTATCATAAAATCCTTATTTAACGTCTATTGTATATAAACTTTTTGTACATTTCTGATAAAGGTCAGCTTTTTAAAAAAATCCAGAAATGTGCTGCCTGTACTAGATAGATTGTCTTCCTTTCATGGTTCTGGGTTCTTATGGGTTGATCACATGTGCATGTACTCCCTACATTTGAACAAAAATGTCCTAATCTCCACTCCTCCTCAGAACCGCCTCGTTACTTTGGTATGTTCATTTATTTTTCATCAACTTAAATGAAAACGACGAGATATAGAGAACACAATCCATCAGTTTATCAATTTAGGTGTATGTCACAAAACAGAAGAACCAGAGGAAAGAAACTTCACTACATTTTTGCAACGATGCACTTTGTTTTCCTCTATTCGTCTTTATAACGGTCACATGAATGTCAGAAAGAGAAGGTGGTATAAAGTTCCTAATCCCACTGTGATATCATTGGGAATTGAATGTTTTATTATCACTTAATTACTATTTGTGGCCTTAGTAGCTTTTCTGCTTCTGGCCAAATGTCTGTAAAATGTTTGCCTGCCTGGTTCAGGGTAATTATTAAACGTCCTCTTAGCTTTCTGTCTTAAATAATACACCTCAGCAGACCAGTGTGTCGTTCCTCAGTGGGTCTTTATTTCTCTCTCTCCCCTGGTGGCTATGGCAGTAATGTTATATTACAGTATGTGATCACAGCTAATAAATCTCACAATACTGAAACATGGCAACAGATGCGTTTAAGGTATATATTAAAATAGAGCCTTTGGCGCTGTGCCACAAAACCATTTATCTTTTTTTCCCCAAGTCTAATATAAACTGCAATCGTAGCATGCACTTAAACTGAACATTGAGAATCATAAAATGTCTTAGTAGCTGTGCAAAAATAACTATATAAAATATATTGCTTTTACAATGAACCAAGCCATTGGCGCCGTAAATAAATTAAACTAGACAGCAACGACAAGCAGTTACAGAAAGGATTTGGATTCCATGTTCTATCATGTACAAACACATCGAACAAATGCTTCTTTAGAACATTTAACAACCTCTGAACAGCTTTGTGCTTTAAACTCAACATACACACGTCTGAATACATTTAACATAGACCTTCAGTGAAAAGAAGGAAAAGTACATATTTATAATACTATATACAGAAGCGTGACAGGATCTATATCATCCTTAGTAAAACACAGGAATGCCCGTCCTTTAGATTCTTACACCTTCACTGAGGACTTCCTTCTTTCCTCTCTCCCAGCACCACAGACTTGATGAACCCAGTTCAGACCCAACACGGTTCTTTAATTACACTCTTCTGTAACTGAGTATTTGATCCAAGCACTTAAGTGGCCTAAGTGTGAATAAAGTGCTTACTGTCTCAGCTGCATCAGAGGGGACGGTACAGGACACGCACAGATGCTTCCTTCAGTGCAGCGTCTCCAGCTCGGCTCCACGGCGGCAGAGACAGAGTAACATGCTGGGAAAATGACTCGTCAGCCTTTGCTCTGTATTCACGCAGGACAAAACGGGGGGCACGCCCGCTAGACTTCTGACAAGGCCAGAGTGTGAGACTTGCATTCTTTTAGTGGTCGGTTACAAAGTCACAACGGCTCCTTCTCACCTCAGGTTTTTGCTCGTGTGCGAGTCGTAGACCGCGTGAGGTCATCTCTACACGTTTGACTCTATAAACGATCGCTTTGGTTTCATTGAGGTTACATGGATGCCGGGATTCTCTCGGGCGAGGCCGGGCTGTTTGGGCTTGCCGTCCATGAAATTGTGCGTCAGAGCCAAAGCCGGTTTGGACTCTTTGTAACAGTTGACGGCCTGACAGAACTTCTCGCTGAGCTCCTTGGCATGCATACCGTTTTGTAAACTACTCATTGCCATAGCACCTTGAAGAGGTGGAGGTTTGTGCTGCTCCTGGTAAGTGCTCAGTGTTTTGGCGAACGGCAGCTCGCTGTCGGCGGGCAGCAGGCCCTTCGCTGCCACGTTGTGACACAGCAGACCGTCAGACGGCGGGTTATGCCAGCTGCGGCCGCTCTGATGAGTCTGCAGGACGAGTTGCTGCTGGAAACGGGCCTTCTTGTCAGTGACGCCCATGAAGGGTCTGGGTTTGTACTCGGAGCTAGCCTGCTGGCTGTGCTTGGTTTTGTCAGAGATTTTGGTGCGGACGTCCGGTCCCAGTTTGCAGCTGTCTGATAGGCTGCTGCTGGAGGCCAGGCTGCTGGTGGAGCTGGACACACGCAAGCTGCTGCCTCCTCCCTGTGCTCCTGCTGCGCCACACAAACCTTCCTTTACAGGGTCATTCTGGTTCTCTTGGGGTCCGGGACCAGCGCAGGTTAATGTATCAAGAGAGGATGCAGAGAGGGCTGATAACCTGTCTTGGCCCAGACCCTTGGAGGATAAGTAGGGCGCCTGGGAGGAATGCAGGTTCTCATTTTCGCAGCTGTGAACCTTTGAGAGGGAAGCAGCCAAAAGCGAAACACGGTTCCCGTATACGGGCTCATCAGCAGGGACCGGTAGCGGGCCGATGTCGATGCCTGGACCAGGCTTCAGCATACTGGACATGTGTCGGCTCGGTAAGGGACTGGAGGGAGCATACTGAGATTTGGTCCCAGGTCCACGGCAGCCAACGGCTCCACCCCCGGCTTGCATGGAGCTCATGTGCTGGTTAGTCTTTACTATCTGGGCCTGCTTAGTGGGCTGCAGGACCAGACCCTGTTGGGCCAGTGCCTCCCGGTGCTCTCGAGGGTACCGGTGTGGAGGAGGCTTACTGGGGCCTGGACTCTGATGTCCTAAACTTTTGCTGCCAGGATCGGACGGCCCAAATTTCTTGTATGAAAACCTGTCCTGTGACCAGCAGGCTTCAGACTTTCTGTCATGTGAAACGGTGTCTTCCTGCTCCTCGTCCTCCTCTTCCTCCTCCTCCAGGATGTCCCCTTGTCCTTCCATGCTCCTGGTGAGACTGTGCTCGGAGGAATCAACATGTCCTTCATCCTGCTCCTGGTCAGACTCGTGACCTCCAGACATGTGACTGGAAGCAGCAGCAGCAGCAGCTCCGCTGAGGCCTACTTTATTCTGCGTACGCTGCATCTGTTTACACTCGTCCTCTACACGGGTCAGCAAACGACGGATCTCACGGTTATTGGGGCAGAGCTTAGCTGCTTCGTGCAGGTCTGCTAGGGCTGCCGTAAACTGCCTGCAGACGACGAGAGACACTATTAGCTCCAGATTCTATAATTACACAACATTAACCACAGAGGATGTGCTGAAGATTTTACCTGCTGCTCCTTTTAGCTCTTGCTCGGGCATAGTAGGCCTCGTAGGATTTGGGTTTTAGCTCCAGTGCTTTTGTTGCAAACTCCTCAGCCATCCCAAAATCCTTAAAAAAAAAAAAAAAGGAGCAGGATCAATAACTTACAGCAAACCAGGTGATATTTAAGAACGTGGGCCACGTTTTAGCATTGCTTCGGTCTCCTCAAAGTAACTGATAGCTATATTTTACCCAAAATACATCTCTTCAACACTGGGAAGTGACAGGACAAGCACACAACAAGCAAAGTGCTTAGTGTGCTCTTATTTATGCTTGTGAGATACATTATTGTAATAAACGTAATATTTATAAGAAGGGCCGCACTGGAAAATAGCCTTTTTTCCTTTGCCATCTCATAAATTTCCCTTGTGGAGATTTCTAAAGTTTCTATCTATTAAGTAGTGACACTGTCCTAGATTTATGCCAACTTTTAAATAAGCTTAGAGAGTTGTATCAAAGCAATTTAAGATGGAATTTCTCTTAAAGTTGTTGGAAATACTTAATTTGAGCTTTTGAGATATTTTCAAGATTCTTTGACCCTACCACAAGATGCCTAAAAACAACTGCCTATGTCTCAGTGATATTTTCCTCGTTCAGTGATTTTGTCCTAAATGTACATTACAAACATTATATGACATTGTGGTAGCTTCATCGATTTTCTACACTGTGGTCTGCTGGAATGGAGGAAGTACAGAGAGGGTGATGAAGAGACTTGACAGCCTGGTCATGAGATCCTGATCTATCTATTCACATCAACAAGGTAAGAATTTCTCCCCTCTTCTCATTTTTGCATTTGATTTTTAAACTCCCTAGTTTATCTATTAAATCCGTAATTCTTTTAAAACACTGAATGAGAACTTTAACAAGAAAAGGGACGGCAGACAGGTTACTAAAGCCTGGAGTTGAGATATTTCTCACAAGAAGAATGAAATAACTTCTCAGTACACTTGCATCTTTCTCGTCGCCCTTTGTCGCCATCTGAACTCAACAAGATTCCTCTCAACACATCCTCAGATCACGTCACAGATTATCTTCCTCATGAACGTCATTTCTATCAGCTGAGGATACTTCTCAAACACATTCATTATCAATTTAACGATGGTCGTGAATAAGAGCTCCTAATTTTCAGAGTCATTAAACAGTCTTGCTAGAGATAAAGCGCTGGCAGAGGAACAAGAGGGCGTGTCTTCTGAGGGGCTTACATTGGTTTTTCTGCGGCAGCGGGAGAGGTTGAGGTACAGAGAGACCCTCAGGTCTTTAAAAGCCTTCAGGTCATCGCCGAAGCCTTCTCTAGGAAATTTCCTGAGGGCGTACTGGTACCTCTGGGCAGCTTCCTTCATCTTCCCTTTCTGGAGGACACATGGAGGGCAAAGAGGCAGTAAGGAAGAGAAGGGGAGGGGTAACATCATGTACTCACACAATAGCTGGTCTCTCCCTCCCCATCAATCTCACACACATGCCCACACCAATAAAACACCTGATTTGTCCTTTCTGCCACAAGACGCATGTTAAATGTCAGGCATCAATTATGGCTCCTTTGGTGAGCAGTGCAGGACATACACATCTATTTATTCTCCCATCCCCTCCCGGCTAGAAAACAAATGGTGGCTGTGTGATTGTTGTTTAGAACCAAACTATTTGATTCAGTTATCTTTTTCTCTCTCACAAATAACCAGAGTCATCTGCAGATGACCCGCCTCCCAAGAAAAAAAAGATGAATCAGTATCTGACATATCCTGAATCCTTTTGCTGATGGAGAGAATGGTTAACTCCATGTTGGTATGGAAAACCGAAAAAATATCAAAAGGCTCATTTACCTAACATGGTTAATTTATGTTTAAAGTTAGATATAGTTTGTGAGATAAGCTACGAAAAATTATGAGAGACCTCCCTTCAGTCGTATGTAAGGAGGCTAAAAAACAAAAAGTAGAAGTCATCTTTCCCGTCGTTAATACCTTATAGAGTAGGTTCCCCTCCTCCATCAGCTTCTGGAGAAGAATGATCAGGATATCAGGCTTGGAGGTAGCCATGGCCCAAGCAGCGTTCCCTGCAGGAGAGGAGGGGAATAAGAGAAGTGCATAAAGATATTGTTTCTGCTGCCTAAAGATGGTCACTGTATTCTCTGGAAATTTGGACAAGATAAAGTTACCTAAAGATTGTACCTGATCGATCATAAGGAGACGTTCGGTAGCCTTAGGTTATTGAAGGCAGTTAAAAAAGACAGTTAGAAGGGAGAAGAGGTCGTGCAACAGAAGGCGTAGTCAAATTTTGAGGAGAGAAATGTGCTACAGTGTAAGAATGAAATGACACAATATGATTCTGTGTCAGAGAGCTAAAAACGGGCTTGTGTTCTGAGCAGCAAACGCACGCAGACTGTTAACTATGTTTAAAGAAAGTTTAAAGTTTCTTCCCATTACATTCTTTCTCTGATACGGTAGAGTGCACTGCAGATAAGCTGCAGAGCCAGATAGCTCCATGAATGTCATTTAGGTGATAAGTCACATTCTTAAATTAGCCAAGCAGCAACGGAGGGAGGAGGGAAAGGAACGCACACACACAAGCTGAGCAGAGAGATTCGAAAGTGCGTTTTTCTACGACATTCCACAAAATTAGTCTGAGCTCATTTCTGGTAGCATCAGACACTACAGTGAGCTCAACATGGAGACAAAACAAACTACTAACAGCACCTGAGCGTTTACTGAGATGTGAGTGAAGCCAGCAGACCGAGGAGAGTTTCAGGGGATTAACCTCACTGACAGAAATACAAAGCTACAGACATCTATGTCGGGTCATTAACATGCAAACAGCTCTCAGGTTCCATCTCAACCCTGGAGTCAGTGGGTTAGACTTACCCAGCTTGGCTCCTTTCTTCAGCAGAGTCACCACTACGGACGTGTTCCTACAGCCTATGGCCCGGTCCAGAGGCCTCATCCCGCTGAAGTCCACATGCTCAATCACCGCTCCCCTCTCAACTAGATACTGGACCTGGATGGATGAAACATACCTTACATTTTATTCAGATGACAAGAAGACTTCATTACATCCTCATCAATGGCTTACTAAATATAATCAATCATATTTTGATATTTTTTCTTTTTTAAATTGATTTTACAAAAAAAGTCTCCCTGTGAGGCATTACATCATTGTGGGCTGTTCTATGGCTCAATCTAGTTTCATCTTTGACTCTAGTGGCTTTTCCCTCTGAAAATTATACTGTGTTTGTCGATGAGCCCGAATGATTTTGGCAAACTTACAATCTCTGAATCGCCGTAGAAGGCGGCAAGGTCCAGCGGCGTGCGTCCGTTTTTGTCCGTGTGGTCGATGACAGCACCTTTCTCCACCAAAAACTGCACTACATTCTTATGTCCTTTCAAACAAGCCCAGCTCAAGGGTGTCAGTCCCTCCTTGTCCATCGAACTCAAAGAGGCACCTTTGAGACAAACATCAGTTATTGAATTCTTCGTCCCGACATACACACATTCATCCTGGTGAATGAGATAAATGTTAGAGCTGACCTTTAGAGAGCAGAAACTCCACAGTGCTCAGGTGCCCCTCGCAGGCTGCCACCATGAGGAGGGTCCTGGCTTGCTTGTCGCTGACGTTGATGTCGGCCCCTTGCTGCAGCAGCAGCTCTGCGATCTAGGAAACAGACAGATGTGTTTGACATTTGTTTGTGTGGCTTACGCAAGACTTTTTTTTTTTTTTAAAGTTTAGCAGAGACTGCGTCAGGAAACAATTAGACCAGTTAGCTTGAAGGGTAGAACATAAAACCTTTATGGTTCAACAATAAAATTGTTTACAAGAAGAAACTGATGAGGTCTAATTGTCGCTGGAAGCAGTGTGGTTGGTTGTGGATAGAGAAGAACAAAAACGCCCATGAGGCATGTCTTACCTGCCAGTGTCCCTGTCTGACGGCACAGAAGAGGGGAGATACCCCCCGCCGGTTGACCTGATGCACCACCACCCCCTGCTCCAACAGGAAGTTGCATACCTCCATCTTCCCACGGCCTGCTGCAGCTGTCAAGGCTGAGGAAGGGAGAGAGGAGGGGACACACACACAGACACACACATACATACATGTTAGGAGTCAATAGGACATTTTCATGTTTATTTATAAAAGAGACAAGGTCAGGTGAGGGTGGAGTAAAACCACCAGTGAGAGAGAAAGAGAAGACACACACGATGATAGGATCAAGAGACCTGATGAGCTACATGCCAAGCCTACAGGAACATACTTGTGGAAAAGGGAAACTGAGATGTAAATTATGTTTACAACACCAGAAAAAAATAAATCATGAAATGTTTATTATGAGTTCATTAAACTCATTAAATTACAGCCTCAAGCTGCAATTTAGCTTCACAGACTTGTACAGAAAGATGCATACTCAGACAACTTGTGCATAAGCGGAAAGGCAAACAGGCAAACAATACTGTAGGAAACCCATTCTTGTTTATATTGCATCTTTTAAGACAGTTATCAACTGAAATTAAATGTTTAAACAAGAAGAAAAACATCCAATATTAACTGCTGCTGTAGAGACAATCTATTCTTGAGATATTAATCAGTGGCGGGTGATGAATGGCAGCAAATGTTCCGGTCTTAAACGGGCACTGCTTGTTATAACAGTGATATCCACTGTATCAGAATCAGCTTTGCTCCAAAATTCCCCTCAAACAGATTTAAAGTGCCTCGGAGGCTCCCAGTCAGACCGACGGCATCCGTCTGGATAAACACTCCTCAGAGCCAAAACAGCACCCCTGCCATCTGCTCAAAATATGGATCTGCTTACATACGGCAATGCAGAAAACAATGACTGAACTCGTGCTTCGTCTGTGCTCCCGGAAGCGACGTTAGCAGCACCCGGGACGGCCATAAATTATTATAAAACTGGTATAAAAGGCTGTAAAGTTTGTAAATTATGCCCGAAATGAGAATAAAAGTATCTCACAAACAATTCTACTATAAGATAACATCTCGGCATTAGGGCCATGTGTTTCATTTTGACTTTCTGCTTCGGTTAAAACAGTAAAGTAAGGTTATTTTTTAATCTAATGTTTTGTATGATTTTCATATACTCATGTCCATTCTGCTTTAAGATGTTAACAGATTACATTGAAACACAATAAAGTCCTTCTTCACCAGCACTTAAGCAAACCAATAACAAAAGGTATTTTAAATAAAGCTTTGCAAGCAAATGCTTGAATAAATAAATAATAATATCCAGTAGGAAGGATAGGCTTTCAATGTGTCTTTGTTATCATTTTCTCAGGATATGGTTTAATAGTTGACAAGATGCTGTTTGCAGAGGATTGCTGGTGAATCTTTCAGGCCAAAGTGAGACATTGATTGTTTCTGCATGATGGCAAGATTGCCTTTCGTGGGATGTAGCAGGTGCTCCGTTACATGAGAAATTCAGTTAAATGACCCACAGAGAAAAACTTCATTCATGTAGTCTCATAAGTTTTCTCAACTGCATCATGTTAGAAGGAGAATAAAAATTTGAAATAAATCCCAGATAAAGAAATATCTTCTGCGCTCTTTGTAAGAATTCTGACTTTGTAACTCACTGCTAGAGACTGAAGAGCATTGTTTCCCCCGGAGTTCAAGCAAAGCCACAAATAGCTGCCAAGGTTAGCTCAAACTGCGCTCTGATTATTATAAAGCAGAAAAACTTGTTCCTATTATGCTTTGGAAACACACTGAGGACAATTGTTTACAGAGGAACACACGTGTATTTTATGTTTAGCTAACTCAGAATTGAGACCTGCTGCCACTTGACCATAAAGAACAGCGGGCAGCTATATGATAGTCAGTCTCAGAAATTAACAGCTGTGGCAATAGAACAGAGAGGCAGAACCACTCAATGCACCAATCACGACAGGACCTGAGAGGAGTAATGTCCACAAAAGTTATAGACCAAACTAAATCTGTACTTAACCCCTCTATTGTGTTTCGGTCAAATCCTTTTTCGATCAAAAAATTGCAGTTAAACCATCTGTTTGTATTAAGGTTCAATGACTTTCTTCACACATGGCATCTGCACACGCAAAATACATTTTGAGAATATATTAAATGTTTTGTGTTCTATTGAACTTTTATACACCCTGTGGTGTGAATTGCAATCACATTCCCACACTCCTTTCCCACACCCCAACATTCAGGTGACTTTGAGCAGACACACGTGTACACAGGCTCACACACACACCTTTATGCATCCCTTTTTAGTCCCATGGGAACATCTCCAATAGAAGTTTTACCCCATGGAATCCACACCTATTGGTAGTCCACACAGACAAAAAAAATGCAACGTTGTTTCAATGATGCATACAACTTTCCCGCAGCTCGGATATATAAAGCTTTCTGGGGCATGGTCACAATTCATTCTGTGGCCGCACGATGGCTAGGCGATATACTGTACGTGGGGCTCTGATTACATCTTTGACCATGACACTGACAAGTAGAAAGAGAGCCAGGGAATTGAAAGCGGAGAGTCTTTAGAGGAGGAAGCGTCAGAGGTTGAGGATGACACAGAATATGACCCGGATGAGGAAGAAGAATCCTGTGATGAGGAAGAGGACCCAGCTGAGGTTGTTGTCATGTTTCGGTCAAAAAAAACAGGAATTTGTCCCGGATGTCATCCCCAGCTGAGAGTTGAGGTCGGCTTTCATCTGAAAATGTCATCAGGATGACCCCGGGACCAGCGAGGTATGCAACATCCCAGGCAGATGATATAAAGTCCTGTTTCCAAATGTTCCTCAAAGAGGTAATCGAAACAAAAGTCATGAACACGACAAACTTGGAGGGGAGAAGGGTTAACCGAGAAAGACCTGGAGGGTGAAGACCGGACTGAGATTCAAGCCTATATGTGTGTGTGAATTTTGAGTAGCGTCTACAGATCAAAGAATAAATCTACATTAAACCTATGGGATGCAGTATCTGGTCGTCCTATTTTTCGCTCATCAGTGTCAAAGGAGAAATTTCATGTGTTTGTACGTGAATGTAGATGAGCCTACATCGTGTTTTTAAATGAGAGCCAGGTGGACACAAATGTATTTGTAAATGAAGTTTTGTCGATTGTTGGAAATCCCCTTGTTTCACATAAGGAAGGTGATTACTCAACACCTATCTATGGCTGTGTGTGACCTGGTATTCCAATACTTTATATTCAAGAGGCTGTGATTTGAAATCCACTTAGTAAGAATCTAAAGCTCAAAACTGCAGCAGCTAAGAGTGGCTCCAATGATGTTGATGGAAAATAAACCATATATCAGGTTAAGTATCACCATGAAAGGCTCGACATAAATGTGTGATGTTGTCAGCCATGAATGAGGAGGTGCTTCGTTTGCATCACAACACAGAACAGCAGCTCTACAGAGGAACACTTCAGAGGGATAGCTTCCTGTTTCATGATTGCAACCAAAGTCTGCAGTCCTGCAGTCATTTAGAAGAACACAGGTAACGGAGGACAGCCTTTCCACCACCAGGCTGACCTTCATTCAAATAGCAACACATCTTCAACGCTTAATCCTATTGGTTTGCTGCTGTGCCTGACACAGAATATTTTAAAAACTCTCTTCTTAACCAATTATTGTATCAACTGCATCAAATAAGAGGTTGTGTGATTGAACATTTATAACTCTGGATGACCACAAAGATCATGTTGAGTGAGAGGCAACATTTCAAACTACGCAAGTCTGACCCTGACCGTGTCTGAAACTATGTCTGTTCCTTTTCGCATATTTTTAATATGCCTCAAAATACAAACCAGATAATAAAACACATGAGCAGATAGCCACATCTCAAGTTGCACTGATAATGAGTATAACTCACACTGGATCCTTCCACAAGGAATAATGTCATGTGAACTTCAAAATTCAAGCTAAAATTACTAACATTTACAACATTATTGCAATTTCTATATTCCAAAAAATGTTTTTGTCTTGTTACTTTTTCCACTGAACTGTAAAAAGCACACAAAAAGCGCAGTCAAACTCCACGATCATTGAAAAGGAAACCAGACGCACAGATAAACTTAGGAGCTGTCATTCAAACGTCATGGTCACAATCAGTACCTGTATATAACTTTATATCATATAATATTACCATCACTAATTAAGACCTCGTTCATCCTTGGTTTAAGGATGTGACAGCCGCCTCCTGCAGACCATTAACAACGGAAATTGTCCATATCTGCAAACTCAGATATGAACAATTTCTGTCACACTCTCAACTCAATCAGGCTGGGACCCATAATCGACCAAAACACCATGAGCGCCTTATCAGGAATGAAATAAATCTTCCTCTAACTTCATTAGCCAGTGAAAAACTATGGTTAGAAGATAATGAACATTATGTTCTCCTACAGAAATACCTATGATGTACCTCAATCTGATGTGAACAGATGGCAGAGTAAAACTTCCAAGCTGTTGACAGCATCTTCACACAGAGTACCGAGGGAGTTCTACAGCAGAGATCCGGTAGCATAATGGAAAAGCATTTTGTCAAAGGAAAGGCTGTGTTGACCAGACTTAAAACCCTACAATAAAGAATGCTTTTACCAGAAAGGAAAGCAGAGAACAGCAGCTACATTTGGCATCAGCGACCTCTACATCAAACAGAGAGCATAACTGTGAAGCAGCGAGACACAGGACAGCAGTGTGTGATTACAGCAATGTGAGTAATAATACCAGGGAGCTACATAATGTGAACAGAAAGATAGTTGAAAACATACCTGTCTCTCCCCACAGAGTGTCCTGGCTATCAATTTGCACAGCATGCTCATTATTCAGTGCCAGCAAGCCCCTCACAACCTGCCAAAATAGCAAAACTTTAATGTCATGGTTCTACGTAAGACATTGAACAAACAGCCGACAGGTTTTAAAACATGCAAATTTGGTAGCAGAATAAAAAGCCAATCATTCTAAATAAACGACAGATGACTTGAGAACCATGGAATGAGGTTATGCAAGGTGAGCTAAATCTGATTAATTCCAAGGCTTTGAAAGGGTCTTATCTAGGCCCGGTTCTGTTATTTGGAGCCAGACCCTTAGGGTCCCATTCCAATTAAAGAAAAGGCCAAAATAAACCTTGAGTCTGTATAACACCTGGACAGCTAGAGGCACTCTGATTGATATAAACTTCAGACATGCATGGCTGAACACTTTGAACTTCATCATCACTGACAGCGGGTTGTGCACAAGTTTTAGCTGTTGTTCCCTCCCTGCTCTCTGAAAGTCTTTGTGGAAGGCTGTGTTAAAATGTGTTCTGAGATTTAACATTTAGTCTATTTTGAAATATACAGTGTTTTGGAGCAAGACTACAACTTTATTTGAAATACATATCTTTTCAAAGTGATATAGAGTTTTATGCAGAGGTTGGTTTGCTGTCATTTTCTCAGGTGGATTCAGTTTTTTAGATGTTCGGGGGCTGGTGAGGGTTAGGTGTGTGTTAGTCCAACCTGTGTGTGTCCCATGCTGGCCGCTGCTATCAGAGCCTGCTGCAGAGACTTGTTCTTCAGAGCGCAGTCCTGCTGCTGCCCCTCAACACCCCATTCTTGCTCCAGCAGGTACTGGATAATATCTGGGTGTCCTCGGAGAGCCGCGTGGACCAGGGCACACTGGCCACTCTTATCTACATGATCAACCTAGAAATACATCATGAAATGGTGAGTTTTGGTTCTTTGGCAGACATGGCTTTCGCTAAGACACACTAATTGTTGGCTCCTCACCTTGGCCCCCCACTTACAGAGCAGCATCACTAATCCCAAGTGTCCTGCAGCGGCTGAGAAGGAGAGGGGATTCATGCCATTTTCAGACACCACCTCAAGGCTGGCCCCAAACTCCAGTAGCAGGGAGGTAATCTCCTGGTGTCCAAGGTGGCACTGGACGCAAAGCACTGGCGCGTTGTTCAGAACCTCCGTGCGGTAATTCACATTTGCCCCACCAAGCATCAGCAGACGGCTCACCTGATTATACAAATAGAAAGACAAGCACCGACAGCAAGATTTTAACAATATTATCTACTATATTTAACCTATACTGCATTCAGGAGACAAATATATATATATATTTTTTTCCTTTCAGTTGAATAAAAGATTAATGGAACTGGCAAAAATGAGAAAAAAGTCTTTTAAATAAAAAGATTGGATTGTGACTACGTCATTTCATATCCTGTCAATTCTATACAGGTATATATCACTCAATATCACCAATTTGTCCTTACGATCTGCAAACTCTATCATTTAATCATCGATTTTGATAAGTCAAAACATGAACAACAAGAATTAGAGTTTAATTTAAACAATTTTCTATGCCCATCAATTCTTTTCAAATTTCTGATCCAGCATTGATGAATAAGATGTTAAATGACTAATCCAGACTGCAGCAGGTTCTGGATCTCCGAATCTAATATGTTATTGGTTTTCCTCATGTAACTCATTTTGATGCAAAAGCTTATATCGCTCCAGACCAACGGAGACTCTTCTCCAAATAAAGGTCAGATGCTAAATGAAGTGGTCACATTCTTTATTCTAATTGTTAAGTGTTCCATTCTCCAAAGCGATGAGGAAATCTATCATAAAAGCAAAGTCAAACAGAACCACTGAGCTGAATGAATATCTGACAACAGGAAATGAAACTGTGTTATTTGTTGGATCCGCTGTAGAGTAAATTAACAGTGATTCTCTGTTTTTCCCCATAGGGCACAACAAGGTCATTCTGAGAATGTCTCTTTGAGTGATGTTGCACTTCCCCAAATAACTGGCTAATAGATAATGATGACAACTAGTGATGGAACACCAATAAAATGCTACAAAAGAAAACGGAAGACAATTTTGCATCAAGCAGGAATATATAAATCAAGCAGGAAAGGCCAGCCTTCACTCCCTCCAAAAGAAAGCAAAAACGAAAGCACACGTCAGATGTTTAATAAGCCCTACTACTGACATTATCTTCAATTCATATTTATATTAAGAAGCCAATTTTGTCCTTACATGACTTTCAGTTCCTCCATTAATCTTGTGCTGACCTTTTAACTCCTCACATTTCTTCTTCTTATTAATCTTCCACATATTTCATCAAATATCCACTTTCCAGGTTCCTGAAAACATTTTCATTATTTTCCTGCTTTTTGCATGAGGATAAGAACGTCTGGGCGTATCTGATGTATAAATGTCTGTGAGAAAACAGCAGCAGTCCAGCTGGGGGATGTAAACAGAATCTCATCATTTCTTTCAAATACTTTGTTTTTGTCGTTTGCTCAAATAAGCAGCTATAAAAGTGCAACCCTGCCAGCCATGGTAGATTTATTAATGCAACTTAAACCATCTTTTATCACTGACAAACCTGCTGTAGTCTGTAGTCATTACCAACATGGGACACAAACATCCCACATCACTTATCATTGTTGAGCCACACTTCCATAATGAATCCAAAGCATTTTACGCTTCTCAATATATCAAAGAAGGGCTACCACTAGCAACTATGTTTCCATTAATTAATCTATCGACTATTCTAACGATTAATCGATTCATCTAAATGACTCATTTAACCTGTGGTAATTTGTTATAATTACTGACGGCGTCTGTGAGTGCCACGCCTACAAATTCTAAATATGTAAAGTAAAAATTCCACAGCAAATTGCCTACCATATTTTGTCAAACACAGAGATCAGGTGATAATTTTAGTCCCCTGCGAATCAGCATCTCAGTGATTTGAGGGCGGGATTGGTATTTCGGTTTCCTCTGCCTGTTTTTTTAATTAAAAAGAGACACTGGAGAGTTTGGTACCCAGGGAGCAAGACGGACCCGAGGGAAAG
Source organism: Lophius americanus (assembly GCA_037951165.1). NCBI lineage: Eukaryota > Metazoa > Chordata > Actinopteri > Lophiiformes > Lophiidae > Lophius > Lophius americanus. The sequence continues at coordinate 5,706,912 of JBBDHG010000054.1, read as the reverse complement.
GTCGCGCACACCCTTGTGCCCTGACAGCTAACCTGGTTGCTGCAGATGGTGTTATACATTTGGGGCAAATGTCAGTAAATTCAAGTAAAATATTACTTGAATTTACGCATTTGGTTGTGATAGGTAAAGACATTTACTTCTCACAACATGATAGCGACATTCCCAACCCTCCAGTGTCTCCCGCCCCCGCCTCAGCAGTATAAGGCATTCCTCTTCACATAGCGCTCGTGCTGCTGTGGTATTCTAGGGCCTCACCATGTATGAAAAGTGATGAGTCTACGCAGCCCTTTATGAGAGATGTCGAATGTTGTGCTTTGCTCCTCCCTCAGAAATTGCAATAGCGTGACACAAGCATAAAGTCCTCAATTTTAAATGAAAGAAAACTGTGGTTACTTTCAATACTGGCTCTGTATTCTACATAAAATCAATGTCTCTACTTTCAGCTTTTAGATACCTTCAAACATGTCATTAGACAACAACACCTACCTCTGGTTGAGAAGACATGGAGAACCCATGACCTTTCTCATGCATATGTAACTAGAGGAATCTCACAACCTGTTAAAAGGCACCCAAAAATATAGGAAACTGATCCAAAGACTACTGCTCAACTGCCCCTACCACATTTTCTTCAATTATTAATGACATAAAAAAAAAGGAAAAAAATAACATGATAGTTTATTGAAGAAACAGCAATGAAGAACACTTGATTTCTTCTCTCTAAGCTTGACATAAGAAACAAATAACAATAATAATAATTTGACTTGGTCATCTCAGTGTCTCACTGTGATAGGCAGGACGTCTCAAGGTTTGGTTTATCTCTAAGCCACTTCTTGGGCTCTGCTCTGACTTAGAGACTGACGAAAGTCTGGGTTAAATAAGAACTTTTCATAAAGTTTGATAAACACTAGCTGTCAACGTTTACAAAAACCCTAAAACGCATTTACATGAGCTGGCTTCACACATACACACAGGAACACATTCCTCATTGGCCATGAACGACTACTCCTCTCGTGTTACAACAACTTTTGATCTCTCCATCTACCTGCCACTCCGCTGCTGCCGCTCCAACTGTTTATTGCTACCTGTTTTTTTCAGCCCCATCACCAGGCCCGGCATCCACCGGTAGAATCCCTTTAGGGGGGTTCAGTAGTTTGCTGTGGGGAATGATGACCCCAAGGCCTAGACGCCAAGCTCAAACTTTGTTCCACTGCGTTAATAACATTGCAATAATGAGGTGTCTTGACTTAGTAGTTCACAAGTTCCTACAAGTAAAATTATAGTTAAAAAGTCCACATTCATCACAAATTTGAATAATATTCCTTTTAATAGCATTCAATTCTTGCCTTGCCGACAGCTAAGGACAGCCGTGACTTGAGAAAGATGATTGTGTCTTGGATGATGAGCATCCTTTTGCTGCTTTTCATTTTAAGATCAAGTTCTAGGAAATTCTTTACCTTAACATTTGGTGTGTAGAGATTCCTCAGGGATGCCAATGCTGCAGAAAGTCCATCAGCACTGCAACTGATCCACAAAGCTTGCAGCACACTGGATGATACACCTGTTCTCTTACTCAGGCCCTACAAACATAGACACACACACAAAGACATACACGCAGCATGTATAAATGCACAAGTCATTGAACAAGCTGTCAGCGGTTCTCCTCCCATCTCATAGATTATCCATAGCTGAACTCTACTCACACGATGCAAAAATTAAGATTTAACTCTTTGAATTTGCTTAAAGGGAAGCATTTCAATCAAAGATGTATGACATGAGAATTTCTAGGTCCCATAGCTGTACCTTGAAGATGTGTGCTTTCAGAATGTGGTGCCCCAGTTCCATGGTCTGCTGGCGATTCAGTTTCCCCTCTTGGCGGGAAAGCATGAAAGCCATAAGAGCATGGCCGGACCTGGTTCAGAAAGCAGGAGAGGATATTCAGCTTTGACAGAACAGGTAGCAAACAGAATGACCAAATTGATGCCGCATTGTTTTCGTAAACTTTGGATTGTAGCTTTTTGACATAATCTAAGTTTACATTTTAATAGACAACTCATTCATTACTTTGCTTTTGTAAATAAATCAAAGTAATGCCCACTGAATAATGGTTAAGTTGAGTAACACTTTAGTTCTTTGTTCCTTTTTCACTTCGGCACTCTAGCATTAATTACTGCAATACAGAACTTCATTAAAAGGACATGCATGATTGCAAATCACTTTGCATTGGTTCAAATTCTCTCTATCTGTGCCAAGACACAGACAGAGAAGCAGTGCAGCAAGCTTTTATCTACAAGTGCATCACTCCCTGTGCCAGACTCTGACTCTTTGTTTTTTTAATGAAAGACTTGAGAAGGCTGTGAATGACCAGAATATGAGGCGTGGGTCTGGTCCATTCAGTGATACTGCTCTGTGAGCAGAGGTGATGCTGACGAGCAACAGAGAGGGCGCAAAGCAAGACCGAGTGACATCATCCAATTTATGAAGTGGGAACGACTGAAGTCCCAAACATGAGTGAAGAAGATCCAGAATTACAATTAGGTAGAGCTTATTAAAGCATGCAAGTCTGTACAAAAGGGCGAGAGGGGCACAGCAGGAGGCAAAGATAATTATCTTCAAACTGAAGCCTTTTCAGGAACTCTCCTGAGGATGGAGGGAAAGATGCATTTCAAAGACGTTTTACCGACCGGGACACAAGGGTAGGAAGACACACTAAAAACATGACTTTTACAAAATTAGTCTAATAGATTAATGGATTTGAGCTGCTAATTAGGATGGAACCCGCTGTACTGTGCAGAACTTCCCACGATAAAGAAGATATACTGCTAGATTTTGTTTTTAATGTACATTCAATTATTCAGTCAGCATGTGAGATCTCTGTATTGCAGCATTGCCTTCTCTTTTCTAGTAACAAAACCAGTTGCTATGAAGACCAGTAACAATGGCATCATAAATAGTGGGTTGCCATGGTAACCATAAATGCCTTGAATCTCTTAATACTCAATTTCCTTCCAATGTCAGAATTTAGTTGCTGTATTTACAGATTTAAACAGACTCACATATGTCAGTAAACTCCTCATTCATTCATTAGGTAAATATTCACATTCTATTAACTATGGTGAGGCGATACTGGATACAATGTACATAAAGTAAATTTATGCAAAATATAACAGAATATGAAAATGCTACAGCACCAGCTCACCATTCAGCATCATTCATTCTACAAATTAATCTTCAAATTCAGCAACACAGACATTGCCATGTACTTATCAATACACAGCATTGTTATGCTATTAATTATTCAGAATACTGGTCAAGGCCAGAGATTCCTACTGTTACGAACATCAGTCAAATAAAGGATTAATTAATCTGGCAGGCTAGGCTGATTTCCAAACTGGATATCTTTTTTTTCTTCATGTGATATTATGGGGGCCCCACACTTACTGATGACATTTAAGGTGATTGTATATATTTGTGGAATTACCTTGTGGTGCTGCTGCTGTGCAAGACTTTGCTTGCAATGCACGTGGTATGCTTTTCATAATATATTCAGAATCCAAAAAACTCCACAGAATGTTTTTTTCATTAGAATCACAGTGTTGTTGGTTGGATTCAACTCTTCCTCACCTGTATCATTGGGATTTTTTCCTGGATTAATTTTGCTGCTCTGCATCGCATGATCTAGCACCACATTCTAATTGCTTGAGAGAGAAAGTAGGTGCCCCTTATCGGATTCAGATGCTGTCCCGAATTAAAATGCTACTGAATGGCCCAGAAAGGAGTTTGCAGTAACGTATGGATCGAAATGATTAATTAGCCAGCCCTACTATTAATAATCTTTTCAGAATCAGAGCAATGAGGTGATGAATTTCAAAAAAGTTCTAAGACAACGCTAAGAAATAGTCTGAGAACCACAATAAGCATAATTAGAATCATAAGTTTAATGATATGATATGTTATGATATGTTATGTGTTGGGCAAGAACATTTTCAAGACAAATTACAGGCCTGTCCTACTAGTAATAGTAGAGCATATTCCTAAAGGGAGGTGCTGAAGTGACTGTATTTACTTGAAAAGCAGAGGACTGACCTTGGGTCACACAGGAAGTCTGTACTTTCTCCATCAGCTCTCCACACCAACCACTCTCTGAAGGAGGGGTGGCAGAACATCCGTGTCTTGTCCCGCCGTTTGATGAGGAAGCATGAGAGCACCTCCATTCGTTGTTGGAAGTCCTCCCATTGCAGCTCCCCTTGGATAAAGCCACCATTGATAGCCTGGAACAGCTGTTCGTCAGTTAAGGGGTGCAATGAGGCAAGCGCCACACTGAGGATGGGCAGAGAGCGCTCAAAGGCGGAATTGGTCATAAACTTAATGTTGCACTGCAACTGGTAGAGTTCTGACAGTGAGACAGGCACAACTTTGTAGCTGGCGCTCTTGATCACAAGGTGGCCTCTCTCAAACAGATCAAAGGTGAGTTTAAGATACAGGTAGGAGCCCTGGCTACGTGAGATCAGATGGCTACTAAGCTTTCCAACTGTGAGAGGGTCCACCTTGCCATTTAGGCTAATATTGTTCATGGTATCCTTGCTGCCATTGATGCGGTATTGAATATACGCGTTGAGGTCATTGCTGATCTCCTTGGTGTCAGAACAGTCATCCAGAGAGATCTGGGAGAAGGGCAGAAGGCTGGTGATCTCCTACAGCAGAGACAAGGAAAAAAAATATTTGAGTGGCCATGCTGCTTCATTTTCTTCTCATTGCAAATAGGCTGACATTAAGAAAATGCTCCAACTAAATCCTAATACATACATCAATTAATTTTTCTACGGCTCTGGGATATAAAAAGTGTATTAAAAAGACAACAGGATTAAACAGATGATGTTGATGTTTATTCAATTTAATATGGGAGGGTGACAATGTAGTTTAGCCTTCAAAAACAAAAACAAAACATGAGCTGAAAAACAAAACATTGGTATTGAAGCATTCAACTTTGGAAAAGTTGATTTGGAACTGAAAAAAATATTCATCACTGAATGTAGTTCCACTTGGAAAAACACAGACAGTCTGTATTTTGATTTATTTTTTCCAATGACAAAGGACATCTCAGGTCTGTCTTTTTGAAAAAACGTTTTTTTTAATACTGTCATATTTTTTTCGGTGTGAAAAGTTTTCACTTTCCACTTTCCTTGCTTAAGCGTGGGCGGAAGGGAATATGGTTTGCACAGCTGCTTATTACTGAAAAAGCTCCTTTCCACCAGCGCTCTGTCTTAGAATTAGCATACAAATTCTATGATTCCTTTCAGAACCAGGCTGGGTTGAAACTAACTTGATGGCATCCTTGTTTGGCAGTAATCCACTTGATTAAGCCTCAACATTAGCTAATATCAGCTACCATGACTAACATGGGTTATAATGTAGAAATAAACGTTTCTCCTTCATTTCTTGTGGATTCAAAGTACAGGTGAAAATGCTTCAATGCTGATATTCCATTTTTCCTATTGAATTTCTTTATGTCAATTAAGCCGTTTCACTGATCTCATCACAAACTATCAATGCTGTCTTTCAGCAGAAGAGGCGCAAACATGGTAATCTATCAGCGCAAAGGGGAGGATTGTTACTGCTGGAAATATGGCTGACGGAAACTAGAATCCAAGATTGTAGTTGTTTATCTAATCCAGTGAGTCCTTTTGCTGCTCACGTCAAGTCTCTCCACTCTCATGTAAACTATGAGGAAAAGACTTTGATGCGATTTAAAGGGAATTTAATTCCCCCAGCCCAAAAAATTATGTTATTAATATCCTCACATTTACGATTTCAGGAAATATATTCTAGCTAGAAACATGCTGTATTCATTTTGTGACTGATTTTACGGAGAAGTACAGATAATTTCAAGGAGAGCTGAAAACAGGAATTCAAAAGTGAGCATCCAGGGGTGGGTTGTGATCTGGTGAATTGGAGGATTTCTAGCAGAGGTGTGAGCCAGAGCTCACATTTCAATCTACGTCCTGGGGGTTGGAGAAATCAATGCACCTTAATCCTCCAATCCTCAGTCTGTATGAGGCTGGAGAAACATTCCCTCAGTAAGATAAGACTTGATCTCTTCCTGCATAAAAATGTGCGGCAAATAGAGACACAAACACACGTATCCACACATGTACCGAGTCAGTGGCATTCTAAATATTATTATAATAATAATAATACATTTAATTTATAATGCAGTTTACATTTGAATCAAATCTCAAAGTGCTAAACCATTATGAGGTGAACAATTATGGGTGGTTTCACACTGTGAAGTATTTTTCAAGACTTCCATCAAAAAAAATATTATTATGTGACCTTTCTTTTGGTGCATAAAAAAAGATTTGTCAAATTTAACAAATACTGACTCAGACATTGTGTAATTCCCAATGAGTGCGTAGATTTCCTTCAATCAAAAATCTATTTTCCTTCAATTCAAGCAGAGCGTGAAGAGCCAATCTAAATTCATATTCAAAGAAATGTTTGGAACAAATTCCACAAAATGCATTGAACTATGACATCTGGGAGGAAGTGTCTGATCCTGATGAATTATCAAAGACAAATCTAGAAAAGCTGAATGCCAATTATACAATTCAAAGATTCTGGGCATCTATTAAACCAAACCAGGCACAAATTAAAAGTTCATTCTCACAGTTTGAGTCACATAGGAAAATGAAGAACACCACCACAGCTTCATCTCTGGCTGAGCATTCATGGCGTGTGTTCTGAATGCCAGTTAATCAGGTATCACATTTTTATCCAAGGCTCAGGCTTTATCCCAGCAACGAAAATCAGTCACAGAAATCCCATTAAGGGTCCAGTAGATCACTTTAACAAGTTGAGGTAGTGTCGATTTCTCTCAAAGTTGGTCGGCTCAAATGACTGCTCCCTCTCTGTCATGCAGCCTTGGGTGCTGGGATACTGATGCATGCCTTCTCTAACACTTTAGAAAATGTACATAGTTTAAAAGCAGTCAGAAGGAGAGTTAAATAAAACATTAGATTGTGCTTGAGGCTGTGTTAAATTCTACAGGCGGTACCCTTCTATAATAGAGGGGTACCTGCTGATTGATGACCACTCATACCACCTCTTCCTTCCCCGGACTAAGCTCAGCACCATGGGTGATCGGGCCTTCTGTTCTGCTGCCCCTCGTCTGTGGAATGCCCTCCCTGACCATCTGAGGGCTCCACAGACGACTCACACATTTAAAAAAAGGACTTAAAACTTTCCCTTTTAGCCGAACCTTTAAGTTTAATTAACATTGCTGCTTTTTGGTCATGTTTTTAAATAGTTATTATTATATTTTTCATTGATGCTTTTATCTGCTTTTACTTTGTAGCACTTTGAGATTTGATCCAAATGTAAAGTGTGTTATAAATTAAATGGATGATTATTATTATAATTATTATTTATTCTGTTTAACTCCAGGGAGAGATATGTTGTGCAGGACAAACTCAACTCTGTGTTTTTCATTAATGAGCTACTACTCACCACTAAATTGACCCGGACAGTGACAACCAGTTTAAGCCAGGTGGGAAATTTGGCAAAGATTTTGGTGATGAAGGAGGCGATGGTGTCCCCGTAATCAGGCTTGTGGAACTCGGCCTCGTTCAGCCCATCTATCAAGATGATGTGGTCCTCCTCTGGAATCTTACGCTCTGGCATTGAAGATAGAACAACCACAAAGGTAAGCTCACAACAGGATTACCTTTACAAAACTGACCCGTGGTGATTGTGCAGAGAGGCATGTAAACCTTTTCTCAGTGGTGCGGTGAGAGTGATTATTCCCAAAAAGATGAAGATGTTAAATTGCTCTGCAGAACCAACAGTTAATACTTTTAGTGGAAACCGTATCAGTTACTCTGGCTAAACATTTTTTCTTTTCTTCTAATGCCTGTTAGGTATTCTGGCACGGGTGAGTGCTGTAAAATTTTAAACATTCCCTGTTTTCCTGTGGAATAACATTTGGCTGTTAAAGACTAAACGGCTAATCGAAAAACTTTAGTGACAACATCTGCTCCACGAACATTAAATATTATACAGTGCCGTTTTACCTTTACGAAGCATGGTCAGTGGCTCCAGGACACCCCTCCGGAAAGCGGCCATGGGGTCTTGGACACATGAGCGTAGACTGAGCATGCTCTGGAGGTGTGGCTCTTTGAGCAGCAGCTCCCGGTATGCACTGAGCTGGTGTGCTCGACACAGCAGGGCAGCGATACTATGTACGAACTCTGGAACCAGGCAGGTGTACGTATTATCTGCCTGGCAGTAGTGATATGCCACCACCTGGAAGACAGAAATTTATTGGAATGAAACACAAATTAGATTTACCTATAGCAAGACAAAATGTAAGTCTCCATGCATCAATATCCTAAAAGCATTTAACAAAAAGCACATCCCAAAAGCAATCAGCCTTGTTGACCAAAATATTTTAATATTGAGACTGATGCCTTTTCATATTCTTAACAAAAGCCACATAATAGCTATTCAAACAAGTTGAGAATATGACTTCAACCCTAGTCCACTCAGAGATGATGATGAAGTACCTGGGCGATGGCTGGCCACCTCAGATAAATTGTATTAATATATGGAGCCAGTGAACTCAGGCTAGACTTATAAAAGAAGAATCTCCTGTGTCTGAATAGGGTGCTACATTGTCCAAGTGAGGTCTGATTGAAAAGAAAAAAGGTTGGGAATGTTTGGGAACGAGGAAAGAGAATTCCACTGGTGATTCTGTTCTATTCTAGTGTGAAGGAGCTCACACACTTCCAGGGGCCAAAGCAGGATAACAGGTGACAAGGGTATCAGATATAAAACTGTATGTAAGATTCATGTCAGAAGTAGCATACACACTAAAATAATATGTCAAATGGTTAATTGACTACACCTATATTAACTGTTTACTCTGACTGAGCATTTTACAACACAAGCCAGCATTCCCCCATTTCACACACACATCAGCTGCTCATCAGGAACAAAAACAATTCAAACAATCTCTCACATGCCGCTAGAGCAGCCATTGGGACCAATTTTTGGTTCGGTAACTTGTCTATTGACAGTTGGAGACGCAGACCGCTGGGGCGATTCAATTCCAGACAATGGGACAACCGCTGTACTTGCTGAGCCACTGCAACCTCAGGTCAAGCCAATGTGATTAATTATACACAAGGAACTGGGCTGTAATGCTACAGTCTACCTTGGAAGAACACCATATTCTCTAAGGACATTTTACCTTTCGTACAAACCTTAGGTTGGAGAAATGCAAAAACAAAGAAACAGATGGATGCTGGTGAGTTCTATTCAGTTAATACAGCAAATTAAATTACACCTGTTGCTTGCATAAAACAATAGTTTGGATGGTTGACTTGACTACTGATATAGATAACGGTTTCATCAATGAACTTAATTAAATGATGAAAAATGTGTCATAAGACACCTAAGATTTGAAATTAAACTACAAATATGATGGCCTCAGTGCCCCTGTTGTGACGCCCTGTTTAAATCAATGTGAAAAAAAGAACTAAGAGAGTTTGACAGAAGCTAATGAGTGTTGTATCAGTATTCAAACATCATAGCAGAATGGTTCTGGGAGAGAGACAGTTGGAAACACTTTACACAATAATTGGCCTGAGGGGTATTGCATGGTTTCTTAGATGTTTAGATAAGCCTTCCAGGCATAAGATCATCTATCTGATAAGTCAACGTTCCCAGTTGCAGAGGTATACAGCGTGATAGTTATCTCAAGACCCATTTCACAAACAAAGAGGCATCCAGGACACGGCAAGGATGGTAATGCCAAAAGGGACAAAGCGATATTATCAGTAACATTAAATAATGCTGACTGGGCAGTACCAGTAACTGAGAGCCATTTTTAAGCGTTGCGACACATCACAAGGGCTAAGAACCTGCCATTGCAAAGGTATTCAAATTCAGTGAAAACCATTACGATTAAAAAACATTCTCAAAAACACGGCGGTCCCCAATCCTCCTTGTTAAAACTGTCAGCAATGATGATGAATTGAAATACTGCCATAGTTACTAAATTCCTCTGAGAGTTTCACTTGTTCCAAATGGGCTGAGCATGCAGCTGCTGAGCGGTAAGCGGACCATCACTGCTATGCACTAGTGGTTATGTCTTATAAACAGCACATCTGGTGTCAGTAGTTCATAGACTAACAGACAAACACCCTCTGAAATAATTGATGGTTGATTAGAGTGTATCTCAATGAGAGCACACGATATATGCAGCTATTATTATAAAAAAAAGCTACATGCAGCCAAGTCCACTAATCCAGACAAAGTGCAGAACTTAGAGAACATTTCTGAATGGAAGAGCGGTGGTTTGTCTACCGACTGCTACATTCTGATCAAAATTGGATAATGCTTTGCAGAATTATGGTCCAACTCCTGTTTTTATCTTTGTTGCTCGCTGTCAAATTCAAGTGGGGTTCAATAATGATAGCACTGTTGCTGACTTGAATGCAGGTTTTGTTTTATATCGAGATATTTCCTGTTTGTCTATTTTACGTCATAGTAATTCTGATATTTTGATTGGTGTAATGTTTTATAGCTCAAGTCAGCTTTATAAGTTGAGAGCCAAGTGTTACTAAATGTACCAAATATGCAGAAATTCACATAGATTAGGAATGTTATCACCAAAAGTAATCTGTAGATTTCATTGTTGATTGGCTCTGAGCTAAATGGGTACACTAAGCACATGAGCCGTTTCATATCTTCCTTCTCCCCCATAGCCCTACCCCTGTACCGAGATTCTGCCGACATTAATATTGTTTTTCACGGACAGGCCTTTGAATGTAAACTATGCAGCATTTCCCCCAAAACAATATATGCTCTCACACAAAATGAATTCCTGTTCATTATCACTGAAAATGCACTAGAGATGGGCGGGTGTCTCTGTATCTGCAAGGATGCTGTCATTTGCCTGTATGTTTTTTTATTTTCACTGTATTTCGCTGGGAGTGTTTCTGGGTATCAATCTTGGGAGAGTGGAGTGCAGCCTCAGCCAACAACCATGCTCAAGAGTGTTGTCTAGACACAAGTAGAAGCTTACGTCAGTGTCTCTGGCCCTATTTACACTGCTTATATAACGTGGGTGCAACTTTTTTCCACTCCTCTGTTCTGTATTATTTAATAAAGCAAATATAGTGAAGGAGTAGTGGGGGTCTGAGATGTTCCACGACTTGATGTAGTAGTAGAGGTGATTTTGGACATCTGTATTAGTTGAAAAAAAGGACTGTTCCGGTCTATTCTATCAGGAGCAGGGCAGTGCCAGACACATACAGGATGAAAAGAGATGCAAACAACAGAAGGGATGAAGCGTGCACATCGATTGATATCCAACAACATCTGCATGGCAGTGAGCGTTTTGTGCATGTTTATATCGGTTTTAGAATATAGAGTCCATAAATCGATCACAAAATAACAATATATTTTGTTGATTCACTGCTGAGATTTCATTAACAAGGCTACCTCTTTGAATTAACTCTCTCATGAGGATGAGTGGCAAACACTGAAGGGTGTTTTTACAACAGCAAACAACAAATCACGCATAGCAGGCCTTTAACCAACCTCACCGCCTTTCCAGTCAAACACGTCTGTGATATTAATGGTTTCTGAACAAGCAGCATTGGCACTGTCTTTCATAATGTCAGCAGATTGCTGAGGAGAATGTATATTTCATAGGATGAATGTCAAACAAATGAACGTAAACAACTGTAAATCATATGCAAACACTCTTAAACATAAATCAACTGAATACAACCAGCAGTGCCTCTTCTACATACTAAGATATTCTGAAGATCATAAACATCATTTTAATAAGCAAGAAGATGGATGGCAAAATCAAAAAGGGCTAACTTGTAATATAAAGTATCTAGTTCCAAAAAGTAAAAACTGACACATTTAGATAGGATCACAATTATTTTAGGGTGGAGAATTGTCTTTATGGATAAGTGAGAGTTTTGTTTTCTTCACTCATATTTATTTCATGCTGTAACATGAATATTGAGGTACAGTCTTGGGTCTTAAGTTGTACCTTTGCAGCCAGTCGTTTGACAGCCTCCTCCCTACGTCGCCGCATCTCAGGGGTCCCGGGACAGCTGTTGGTCCTCAGTGTGTTACTGGCGCTGGATGGTGGAGTGGGCTGCGGAGGCTGGCTGAGAGGAAGTTCCGAACTCGGTCCTCCACTGTCTGAAAGGCATACATTTTGTTACATGTGTATGCCTATGCAGGTTTATATGTTGTAGAGGCAACTACAGCAGTTAATATTGTCAGTGGATATAATCTCATTTCACATCCACACTTTACAGGCTAATCAGAAAAAGAAAACGTACTAGCATTAAAATGGTTGAAAACTCTAAAACTAATTACTTTTAGGCGAGGCACCGGGACTGTTGGAGGCGATCTGACGCATGCGGCCTCCATGGCAGCTCAGCGCTACAAGGCGGGAGATAATGGCCGTCTTCCCATAACCCACGCTGCCCACCACCACAGCACCCTGACTCTCAGTAGACTCTGTGGTTTTCAGAACATCTTCCAGCCTCTGAAAGAGCCAATCTCGGCCCACAAACACAGAGTCTGTAGTGATGCTGGGCACCTCAAACAGCAGGGGCTTTAGCATGATGTCCACAGGTTTGTAGGGAGTGAAACGGGCTAAGAAAAAAGTGATAGGAAGGAAAAAATATAGAGTTAAAATTTTATCATATTTTTGCATCAAAAATATATGCAGGGTCAGAGATATGGATGTTAAGCCAAAGCTTTAAAGCAAGCTTTGGTTTGCTATTAGCGTTAATGTCAAAACTGCAATATGTTCAGTAACCTCTGAAACACAAACATGGAATGAAAATACCTCTAGCTCAGCCTCAAAATGAATTAATCTTCCATCCTTTGCAGGTATACTGCGAAGGTACATAGCTCTGTATTTGTGCAGCAGGTTGTTTAAAGATGTTCTGACAGTTTTGTTCCTTCACAGCACTCCATGCACACTAAAAACCTGGGTGTTTTTTTCATGGTGGGCTTATGCTTTGACATGTTTTCATTTAAGTCAAAGCCGAATGTAAGTTGTCTTAAAAGAGGACTATCTATATTGTTCAATTCAGCAGATATTAGATCCCAAAACATGTGCTGATTCAGGAACTCTTTCAGAGCTCTGATACGCCCTGCTAATGTTGGCATCAACACAGCATCAGGTAGTAATAATGTTATTACTACTGGCGATGCATTTTATCAGTCAGCCTCAGCAGTCATCAGCCACCACCACCACCAGTATCCAATCTCTAAGAGTGGATATACCTGCTGCTGCACAGGGCAGTTATCCACGGATCACATTATTCTTGAGGAGTCGGTGCACGAAAGATTCTCTAATGGAATAATTATCACATATCATCTGAATGTTATAAACATTCATTTTTACTTCATACTACATCACTCCAACTTTCCTGATTAAAATCAGGTTAGTGTTATCAGTTTTTTTAAATAACTTTTAAATAACAGCCACAACTCCAGGTGACAGAAACATCTGTAAGACACTGATAGATATACAGATACACGTTAGCCTTGACAAATATTATATTTGGTTTAGATTATCTGATGCTCCGCTGCAGGTAGACCATTGTACCTGACTTATTTCTTTAGTTAACTATGTGTCTTTTCACACCCTCTTACTTCTACAATGAAGAAAAAAGCCTTAAGTAACTTCAACCATTAAGTGTCATAAAACTGCCTAAAACTAAATAATTGCATTTATACAGCATAGAACAAAACATTAAGTCTGAACAGACAGGAACTCTGCTGAAATTTCTACAGCAACGACAAAAGATAATTACTGCTTCTTAATCTACATCCTCTTTTAAGAGTTGTGGAAGAGAACTTGTCAAGAAACTGATTAAATAGTCAAGCGGTTTGATTATCTAAAGATAAATTATATTCGTGGCCTCAACAAACATTAACTGTGTAGGAATCTCGCAGTGAAACTGAGGTTTGAAAGTTTAGGACCAAAATAAAGGCGAATGAACCTTGGAAACCTCATATGAATCTATCTATAGAGCGAAATGTTTGCAGAAGATATGTTTCTTGAACAGTTCAAGTATCAGTAACAGTTTCATTTAGCTTTGCATTTTAATTTAACTGGGATTATGTGGGCTATGTTCTAATTTTAAAACCATGTCACTGTCTTAATATGTAAAGAGTCCACTTTTTTACAGAATACTCAAATGTTATGCAATTACTCAAACCAAATACCATTTGCCATTTTACAGATGTATGTAAAAGTATGATACAAATGTATGACATGTCCAGCAGTCACCTTTAGAGTCCAGGGGAGGCCTTCCTCCTGTATTATGCCAGGGCAGGCGAATGGATGTCCGCAGAGGGGTGTTGCGTGGCTCATCAAGAAAGCTTAGGTCTTCGAGCTTTGTTGAACTGGTAGCTGTAAGCAAAAAACATAGATATAAATAGTAAGTGAGGCCGATGATGGAAACTACATCAACTTAAAAGAGTACTGCAAAAAAGAAAAAGTTGTAAATTTTTGTCTCTCTCAGAAAACATTATGCAAGACGCAAAATGGTGCTCTATGACATTCTGCAGTTTTCTTGAAGCTTAGTGTGCAGAGTCTACTACAACAAAAACAAATAAAAATGAATGTATCAATATGTCCAGAAAGACAAGTTCCATTTTTTCTTTGATTTGACAGCTACACACAGTATCACAGGGAGAGGTCTGTCCCTACGAAAGATCCTCACTGGTGTGTCCAGGGTAGATCACCTTTACTGTTTAATTAAATATCCACAGAGCAAACAATCAGAAAATCATGTATTTGTTTTCCACCACAGGTTCGCTGTTATTTATTCATTATCTACCGCTTATCCTGTTCAGGGTCACGGGGGGCTGGAGCCTATCCCAACTGACATCAGCGAGAGGCAGGGTTCACCCTGGACAAGACGCTAGTTCATCGCAGGGCCGACAAATACAGAAATACAACCACTCACACCTACAGGCAATTTAGTGTCACCAATTCACCTATATTGCATGTTTTTGGACTGTAGGAGGAAGCCGGGTTCTCGGAGAGAACCCACTCAGACACAGGCAGAACAAGCAAACTCCACACAGAAAGGCCGGCAAAGGTGGATTCATACCCGGTACCTACTTGCTGTGAGGCAGCAGTGCTAACCACTGTGCCACCATGCTACCTGGTTCGCTGTTATATATAGAATAGAAGAGGGGCCATGAAATGAATGCACAATCAAGGGGAGACCAGGGCCAAATAGCATGATGCATAGGAAAGGACAATTCAAATATCTACTCAGGTTGAATCATTGTGGAGGAAAGAATCGAAGACTTCTGAGACTCGTTGAACCAGAGTTAACAAACCCAACATCCTGTTTGACGACACATAACAAAGATGTTCATCAGTGCATCAAGGTCTCTCTTCCATTTGCTTTTCAGTGTTTAACAATTTTATCACCATGGTGATCCATGGTTACTCAGCCCTCCTCTCAGAAGAGCAGAGTGAAAGCCTTTTCTTCATTTCAGCCTCAGCTGGGAGACACTGTCACAAACATTTAACTCTTCTCTTGACTCCCGCTCCCCTCACTCAGTCACTAACTTTTACTCTCTGGAATGTCCCACTAATTAAAACTCTTCCACGGACAACAGAGCGACAGAGGAAGCCACCATCAATACGACTCTGACAGGAATAAGAGAAGGCCTTCATGGTCACCTTAATTGCAGTTTCACAATTAATTCCAACTGACAGGTTTATTGGGCTTTGCATAAAGTAATCAATAATGAACATGTTATCTAAAATCGGTGCATGCAGAAGATCACAGCAAAGATACCTGAGCATAGTTGAATCAATCCGAAAACAGCAGTGAACAACTACTAACATCCAACAGCTGAGCCAGGAGGGATGTCAGGAATTCTCTAAGCCTTGTCACCAGCATGAAAAATCTTTGCATGCAAACAGAAAGGTAAGCTGGGTGCAGACTCTCTGCTGTAGCGCTGGAGAGGGCTCCCAATGGAATAGCTCACAGATAGCATGAAAAGTGAATCCATTTCTCCCATGCAGGCACATTGAGACTGTTCAGCTGCTGAGCAGAGGACTTGGCTGCTCCCTTTCACGCACTCAGCCAGTCACAGCAGCCACCGCATCCACTGCATTAGACGCTCGCTAAATTATTGCTTTCTAGAGTGTGACCCTCCATATGCTCGCTACACAAATGCTTATACCTCTGTTGGGCGTACTACAGGCATTTTCACACCACACACAAAGTTTAAGAAGCAAGCAACAGGGTGTGGGGGGGGGGGGGGGGGGGGGAGATTAGATGAATTATAAATGGAAAGCTGATGACTTTAGCGCCAGTGGTTGATTACGGTTTGTAATACGCTGCTACGATGGCGTCAATCAATGATCTGAGTTGGAATGGAGTGAGGGATAAGAGAGAAGATTGCGGAAAGGAGGCAGAGCAGCATAGTCAGAAATGAGTACATGAAAGAACATGGATACTGTGAGGGGTTGGAGATTTTGGAACAGAGGAGGAGAGACTGTTTTAAGAAGACAACCTTATGCAGCAAATCTCTACCTAAGCCTAAATCTAACACAAAAAATAAACAGTCCTCTTTCTGTGGGGATCCCATCTGTGAAACATTCTCACGAGAATGAGATAGCCAAACTGATCCTTCTCACACCCGCCACACCTTACTGCATATCGGTCCTTACTTGCTTCAGTAGTTTAAACGGACAGACTCCTTCACACCTGTGGAGGATTATCCTGCAGCGTTACCATTTTTATTTCAATCATACCACATTTCTTTAAAGGATACTTTCTTTCAAGAATTCCCACAGGAGGTCTTCATATCTCTCCAACCCCCCACTTCAATTCAGTCTCTTGCCTCAGTCTACAGATTCCTTTGCATTCTTTCTCCATTTCTCCTCATTGATAAAACGTTCATATAATATCTTGATGTCTGTGCTTTCAGTGACATTGACACATCAGTGCAGCTTCAGACTGAAAAAGGGATACTTTTTATCTTCAGGCAAGTAAGCCATTTGAAACCTTTAGTTCTGTGTTTCCCGAGATATAGAACAAAGAATAGGGCAGAGTCCCCTCTGCTCAAATCGCCGCCCCCTTATCCGTCTAAGAGGAGACTCCTTTCTCCTCTCAACCAGCATCAACTTGCCATTTGTCTTAGCTTCTCGAGTCACTGTATCAGTTTTGGAGTGAGGCTGGAAGTTAAACTATTTAGTAGCCATATCACAGATAGGAATCACAGTAGTATGATTCCCACAGTAACAAAGGTTTGAGGCATAAGTCACAATCTAGTATAAATATGGAGATTTAGTTTATGGATACAGATATCCGCACTACTGTAAATTGACTAGTAGTGATGTGAATGAACGCTAACCTCTAACTAAGTAAAAGCAGAATGACATACAAATCCTCAAAGCACATATGTGCCTCAAATTCAAGTAAAGAAGCAACTTAAAGGGACCCATAATAAGATGCAAATGTTTAGCATGTAGAAGTTGGACGTAAATTGGTTTTGTAAATGATGTTACATGTTGATTCAGTTTAGTTTGGCTGTGTCATATGGCTCGACAGGGAATCTTTAACAATACAAAAAGGAAAATTGTGAATAACACTGGTTTATCTGGGAGTTTCTGACATGGAAATGTACAGATTTTGTTTCTGCCCTTTAGAAAACCTTTCATAAATCACAAGCCCCCAATGTTGACCTTAAGATTTCACTCAGTATAAAGGAAACCAAACATTTGCACAGGTTGTTTGCAAAGTCTAAATAATATCAGATCATGCAAGCAGTTATCTGCCATGTTGTATTATTTTCTTATTACAAACAAATAATTCAGCAACATGGCTGAACCCTGATGTTTATTCTTATTGATCATTGTTTTTATCAACTTTAATCTTAGACCAGCAAGATTTCACTCAAATACAACTAAGGCTATATTAATATGTTTACTTTTGAAAGTATTTGGTCCAATTGTAGCCATTGGACAAATTTAGTTTGATCTGATAATGGTGATTTATAAAAAGTTAAGGGCTGACCAAAGTTATAACAATTCATGTCAAATGGTGTTTGTGCAGACTAAAATGGCTGCCCAACCAATGATTATTGAGACATTTTTATATTGACCAAAGTGGAGGACCGACCGCTGACCAATTGGCATCATCAAGCTGCTAGCTTGACTAAATATAATATGCTGATCAAACAGGTCTGCTCTTCATTGTGCAACTTAAAAGAGCAATTAAGAGAGTATCTTTAAAAAGGAGTTTATATTTTCAACGGTCAACGGTCAATTTGAAATAAAAGCCAAGCTTAAACTCAACTGCTGTAACTCTTCCAATAACTATAGATGGAGAAAAAGAGGTACTGCACAATAGTGTAGATCCATGGCAGCAATTACGTATGTCTCAATCGCAGGGTGTCAATAAAGATTAGCCAGATGGGTCTCTGCTAGTTAGCTAAAAAACTGTCCCTTTGAAAATGGCCATTTTCTGAGTTCTGACTGGTCAATGGAGTGGCACTGATAAGACTTATAGATAGATTGCTCTTTAAAACTGACGCAGATAGATCTCAGAAGCAGTTTTTATTTGGATCTTGCTGTGACATAGATTCACTGACATTTCTCTGAGAATAGACATTTTAAAATGTAACCTTTTTGGACAGCTGGAGGACATATATTAACCATCCGTATGGTTTATCAATGTCCTTTTGGATTTGTTTTCAATCTGTTAGTTAACCGATTCATTTTTACATAAACCCAGCCACGGCTGTTTGGCAATCCAAAGACACCGACAAAAGCATTTGACATCATCTAAAAAGCAGACAATGTGTAAAATGGAAAAAGGAGGGAAAAATTTTGAGAAAAAAAAAATTATCCCTATATTATCTATAAAATTATAATGATGAAAAGTAAATCAGATATTGTATCATTGTCAACTTAATCCCTTGAATAAGATGTGGTTTGTTTTTTGAGAGCCTCTCAGCAGACTTTAAGTACAGTGCTGTAGACAGAGGACTGCATTCTCAAAGGGTGCTCTGAGGACACAAGAAAATATTCTTAGATATATTCTCTAACAGTACATCGTTACCCAGGAAGACGGAGCTAATCACCTTTGTTGAGCTCTCTTAAGTATGTGTTCCAAATAGCCCTCCTTTGTGATCAATTATGACACGTAAAAATATTTGATGGTTGATAAATTCAATGGAGCCTCTTCGGGCTACCTGCGTGAAAATATCTTAATGCTGCCTTATGAGATATGACAGCAGAAATTTTGTTTAATGAAGACTAGTGGTTCAAATTATGATGCAATTACAGATCGATGTTGGAGAGGGATCTATACTGAGCTCTGTCAGGGTTTGTGAGATGACAATTTGCTTAACTTTCCACAGCATTTTCGAATTTAACACTGGGCTGCTCAAGTTGCACTAGCAGTTAATGGAAAAGCTAGCTACCATACGTGATCATGCAAATGTATGTTCACTGATGCAGACAGACAGAACTCGGTAATATGAAATTCCTACAACATACACAGTAAACATTCTGGATAGCCATCTATCCATGCTTTTACTAGCATGGAGCAGCTGGAGAAATACAGCGATGTGTTGAAAATGGTCAAAGGGGAAGCACGTCTGGAATTCCCTGCTTTACTTGCTGCATTCAAGACCCAATTCCAGATAGGTTAAAAAACACAGTTGGAAGGGTTAATTTCAGACCCCACCTGGATATATGTCTGGGCAATCAGACAAATACAAGCTATTTATCTACTTTAATGGTTTGTCTCAGAAGAACGAGTGAGAATCTGAAACAGCTCCTCAGCAACAGACTAGAGGCAACAGGAAAGAGCGCTATGAGGGCACTATGCTCCTCAGGAATGTCTTAAATACAGAGAACCAATTCCACAACGTTGGATTGCTTGTAAGATTGCACGGGCAAATAAAGGCTTCCTCTTCCTGTGTTATAAATCAGAAAATTGTTATTTTCTAGTTTTAATAATCTATGAAAATGAAAGATATTCCCTCTAGGGATTATCAACTTGTTTTCTTTCAACCAATAACTCAAAAAAGATGACATAATGGATAATGTCACATTTTTGTATTTGATAAAGTATTTTAGAACATATAGTTAAACTACAGTTGGCGGCGAGAAGGACTTACATGTAACAGCATTGATCAAAATTGGATGATTTCAAATTCAATAGCTTAAAGAAAATTGGTTATGATAAAAATTAGACTTTTTCCCTCCTCTCAAAGTCTTTTTGAAACATGTAATCCAAATGGTATATACGTTGACTTCCTCTGGAACTGTTGAAAAGACACTCGGATTTGTGATGACATGTTTGACTTTGTAGTTTATACTACGTGTAACAGCAGTGTGCTGCACTTCTTCCTCTTCCCCATCATAGTGCACAACACCATCTATTGTTTTATTAAATTAAAGAAGGAACATAACTCTATTCATCAGCTATAATCAGCCATTAACCAAAAATATAAACAGATTAATTATCAGGCTTATAATTGATCTGTTTGATAAATGGTGCGCATTCCTTATTACAGGCAAAATATTATGGGTTATGAAAATGTTTTCATGAAAAACCCAAAGCGTCAGCATTTGACAGGAGTGAGAATCAACTATCTTGCTCCAGAATGGTTCAGCCTTGAATACAATGTTCTTGTACACACATTGAAAGCAAAGCAAGTATTCAGCTCGCCGTACTTGAAAATATCTGACCAAAGGATCATTTATGTTTATTCACTGCAAAAAAAACAGAATGCTTTACTGTACATTTGGTTTAAGCTAGACAGCAACAGCAGGCGCCAAGGGTGTTTTTGTCACCACTGACTAATGTCATCAAACACCAGTGACTCTTGTTATTTTCCTCCAGTCTCTTCTTCCAACCCCCCTCCTCTATGCATGTTCATGAAGTAAAGTACATTTGCCCTCCAGTAAGCAGTTAAGGAGGACGAGGACAGACTAAAAACAGTGAGATTCACAGTAGCTTGCTTCTGAGACAGATTGAGAAATGAGAATGTAGCTCAATCTACTTTTTTATGTGAAAGCTTTAAAAAGTAAACCCTTCTGCTGGTGAACAGGCCCAGTGCAGAGTAGACTCTGGTTGTTTATTCTACCAGAAACCGGAGCTCAGCCACTGGCACTCTCCTCCACAACTGCCCAGTTCACATCAGTTGATGTCCCTCGGCTGACTTCCGCCTTTCACACAAATCACTCCAGGTGAAACCTTTTTGTTAAATTCTGAGACTGATTTTGTTTATATTGGAACATGTGAAACTTTCATCTCATGCCTCTTGTAAGCACAAGGGAATTGTTCTCAGATTTTAACTGGTACTCTGACTGCGAGACTTTCATGTCAAACTTTTCCAGAAAAATATAGGTAATTAATGGGCGATGGATATTCTGGTAAGCAGAGCCACAATATTCTCACATCAAACTGTGACTTAGGGTTTATTTCAACAAAAACAGAGTTGGTAATTGTCGGAGGAGTAGACAGACCAATCAAATAAGAATAGCGGTTATAAGAATTATTTTCTGTCTTGACATTTTGTGTGATACCCTGGCTACTGCGAGAGCCACACATATATTTGCGTGAAAATACTGGGAATTATTTTTTCTTGGGCTGGTGATTTTTGAATTGAAAATTCTAATATGCATGTGTAGTTCTGTTGTCGGTCTGCACCAGCCATCTATCCCTGTGTGTATTTTCTACCACATATCATTAAGATGTCAACAGTCTTTTCGCACACAATGCCCTCCAGCTCATCCTGGGGGACTCCTGAGGAGTTCCCAGGACAGGAGCAGCATGCACATAATCCCCCAACGTGTTTTAAGACCGACCAGAGTTCTTCCCAGATGTCCAAATCTCCCACATTAACCACAAGGTGTGTTCTAACAACCCCAGGCCAACCTGAGTTTTTGTAGTTTATTTACATCAGGGATGTAACTTTTTAACTGTTGTTTCTAAGCCTACATAGATCACATGTTTAAGAAAGACTGTCATGTCTTGTTCCATCCCCAGTGCAATAGTCAAGAGGATGCTCAGCACTGCTGCCCATTTCACGCAAATCTGCCATTACAGAGAGTGTCATATTAAAGTTACATGCGGAGGATGGTGTTCTTGGGGATCTCCTCCCAGACCTGAATCGGGGCATCAGTCAGCTCCTGGACAGTCTGTGGTGCTACTTGGTGGAGTCTGATGCAATTATCCATATCGCCTGAGAGGTTTTCATGGACATCAATACCCCCATCATCCAGGATTTGCAAGAATTTATTATTCTAGCACCTTCAGATTTGATCCAAATTTAAAGTGTGTTATAAATAAAATGTATTATTATTATTAATATGAACATAAAAGGTTTATGTCTCACACAGCGCAACCCAGTGAAAGCACTTACCAAGGACATCAAAGCAAGCATCTAATTTGATACACCTAAATACCAACCAACACCGGAGACTTCCCTCTCAGCCCAATTCAAAGTGAGCTGAAACAATAAGCTGCCGTCACTTACTTCATTCGCAAAGAACAATGCTCATACAGTGTAGTGGAAAATTAGACTGTATGATCATCTGTTCAACAAACTTTAACTAAAGTCTGTGACTCCTTCTCAACGTTTTGCACAGACAAAGTTGTACCCAACCTTCGCAGAGAGGTGAAGCCTAATCTTCAGGAAGGTTTGAGTACAGCAGATAGTGCTGTTTTTATCTGTGACTTCAGGACTTCACAGGAAGTGGATTCATATGACTGTGACAGCTAATTATCTCACTGAGGACTGCTGATTACCTCACTGAGGACTGCTGACCACCGTTGCACCGTTTTCTCCAAACAAGAACCTTGCTTTCACATTTACCAGTTGCGGAAGAATACCTATAATAGCATGTCCACACAGATTGAGATTCAGTCAAGTTGGAGTACACCACAATCTAAACAGTTCAGTTTGTCTGATGAAGCAGAATGTATGCCATGACAATTTTTTATTTGTTCGATGCTTTGTTTGCTTGATGATCTAATTTCGCAACATTAAAGACATTAAGTGTGATGAAAAGGCCAAGAATTTTTTTAAATGCATAAAACAGATGTTGATTAAGATTTACTGTGGTGAACATATTTATTTTATAGGCAAAATATTGCAATCTATTTTTATAAACAGGATATTGCAAAGCGACAAAAATGGCAATAATTCTGTATCCTGACATATGTATCACTATAATATCCTTTTATGGGGCTGCTGGTGTTAACCACTCATACCTGATAGCTTACTGCACCATATTTGGTATTATAAGAAGCAACGTGTCAAAAAATAAATAAGAAAAACGAGATTCCTTCTCAGCTTAGTAAATTTATGCGACAAAGAAAATAACAAAAACTTGAAAAAAATAAGTTTCCTTCAAAGCCAAGCTTCTTCAAGGTTTAGTTAGGGAGTGAGCTTAAGGGAGTCCCTCTCTTTTTATCAAGTCTTTCATCAGTTTTTGTAAACCAAAGTCAAATCCTGAGATTATATATTTTATTAATAGGTTTCCATGTTAACACTTGAAGTGTAGATTTGACAAAAGCAGCAGAGGACATTGCAGGATAACTACTGCAGGGGTTGGGCCCTTTGAAAATATAGTGAGTGATGTGGGAGGTAAGCAGACACTGACACTTCAACAGTCTAATGGACTGACTGCTCTGCTCAGTGTTTCAGGAGCAGCCAGTTGGTGGTCAGAGCGACCAGGCATGAGCAGCTGCTGTCAACAGGCTGGAAACACTGATAGTGAGCTTGAGCCTTCGCAGCAAGAAACACTTTCATCGCTCATTTTAAAAGTTCCTGTTTGGTATGGTATCCTTTTTTGTAAACAAGCTAGTGGCACTGAGAATGCTGGTTCAAAACATAAATAAATCTGTAGAGTTTGTAGTTTGTATGGTTGTCAAATTGATGTGTTAATAAATTTTAGAATCAACATGACAAAAAAAAGGAAGGCTCATTAATCACACTAAGATGATACTTGACCCCTAGCCTCCCTGAACATGTTACATTCCCAGTAGCGTGAACATGGTGGATGCAGGTGACAATAAAGGAGTAACAAAGGTGTAGAGTACTCGGCTCCACACTCAAACAGTAGGAGACATTAATGTGCTTTTACGCTGGTCGCCACCACACATAAACAGGATAAAATAAAAACGAGGAGGAAAAAAAGATACAAAGAAGTGCTACTTTGTCCAGCAAATTGAAGTTTTCATTTTAAAAACACAGAATAGTTACTTTTTGTTGCAGAGAGATTTTTCTTTTAATCAGTTTTTAGGACACATTTTGCTGATTTCACATATGAATGGAGATTTTTTGGAATGAATGAATGAATGGCAAATAGAATATTTTGACCATTTAAGTTTATTATGTATTAGAAACCTAATAACCTAATATAATGACTATCTATTCATTCATATGCTCTTATATAGTTTCAATTTAAACATAATCAAATTCTAAAAATATTTTTAAATGAGTTTCATATTTAATATTTATTGTAGACTCTTCGATATCAGGCATACAGACTCATGGAAATACAATACATAAACAGAGTGTATTCAGTAATGAGGAATACACTGTACTTTTTGTTTGTTTTATAGAATGGTGTGCCATTTAATATTAGCTTCTATACACTTCATGAATTGCCCTTGAGAGACACTGTTTTTTACTGAATACATTTTCTTCTTACATCAACTGAAAAGAGGAGCAGTCCCGTGACAGAATATAGCTCTGTTTTTCGTCTATGTCCTTGATGTTCTCTACCAGGGATTTGACACATAATGTAAAATACAAGGTGTGAAATTGGCAGATCTCTCCGGGGCAATGCTGCATAACTATGACATCATACCATAAATTCTTAGAACACACAGAAAGATGAAACAACGGTGCTCACACACAAAGACTGTCTTAACATTGCCCAGTGAGTTTGTTTTACGAGTTTACGTGTCGGATTCATGGAAAATGAAACAGGCATGCTCAGGATGACACCATGCACCAATTTATGTTTACAATGTGGGTAACAAATTGTTCGGGAATATGTATGCACTATCTTTTCTGTTTCTATATCTTACAGACACTTTAGAATGAGAACAGTGAAGGGATAAATGTTTCATGAACAGAATTAGCAGATTTCTTTAAGCAGATCCATGTGCTGACACAACCACACCATCTTTATATTTCGTTAGACTGAGCAAATCCTTGGGCAAAGACAATTTCCAGTAAGTCGATTAAGACTCAATAAGGATATGACTTAGATGTATCCAAGAGAAAAACCACAATAATGCAGTGAAGACATGAGTAAACAGTTAACTGCATGTCCTCAAAGTCAAATCCAAGGCAGTCACACTTTGTAGTTACCAGTAGAGCGATTAAACTTCAGCACACATGCAGCTGCAGCATACAAGAAAATATGACTCATCCTGTCATATAGTGGTGTTTTATTTTGTTTAATTATTGTCACATTGTGTTTTTTACTTTGACTCTTGGTCGCTGGAATGATGCAAGTCCTCTTGTGTTTTTAATTTTCTACATATCCTCTCACAATTTTTCTTGATTCTGCCATAAACAAAGGAATCAACTCTTTCACGGTGGGGCTCGACATACTGTTAATCAGTAAGTCTCCTCACTTCAAGTTTCCATCTTCCCTTGAAGGGCGCACGTTTTCCATCCCATTTACTCCACTTTTTATTTACGGCTCATACTTTTGTCTGCAAATGCCATGTCAAGCAAAATTTCCTCTACATTTATATTGCTGTTATTTCTACTGTCTATTGTACATCGTAACAGCATGCATGTGCAACATTTTCATCTGATTGTAGAGTAAGATAAACAGCATGTGACGACAGGTAGTGCAGACTGCATTGCTGGTGATTTCACAGTTCAGTTACACATAAAAATTCATCGACGGTCCTTGGTAAGTAACAAATCCCCAAGTAGGGGCCTGTCTATTGGTTTTCAAACAACAGACAACTGAGCATTGGACTTTAGTTTTAAAGGAAGATCTAAAACTAATGGCAGTGTGTCTTACAATAGCAAGCCCAAGGTCACAAGCAGCAAAAGCAAAGACAAAAGGAGGCAGAGTGAGGGAGATGTGGGTATGAAAGAAAGGGAGAAAGAGAGGGGGGTATCAACAACTGTGTCAGCTGTGTGGATATGTCAAGCTGAGCCATAATAGGGAGGTTTCAGGCAGGAATGCAGAACAGATCATCCAGACAGAGGCTTGCACTTCAACATGGCAGATAGGGCTGGGGTACAACATACAACAGCTGTCTAATCCCAAAGTTCTGCCTTGATACCCCAATCCTTGTTGAAAAGCACACTCTGACTTCACAAAACACTGACTTCTTATTCTTTCAGTATCGACACATGCTCTTTCCGGTCAATATCTGTCAGTTGCATGAGGTAAAACTGACACAGCATTGCCAGGCTGAGGCAAAGGTCATCATGGAATCACAACCTTGAACTGACTGGTCCTGCAATGCAGTGACACGCTCAAGCATAGAATCACAATCTAACTGTCAGTGTGATAAAAGGTTACTTGGATACAAGAAAAGATGTTGAGTAAAAGTTTTCAAATTATAAAAAATGTATGCAAACAGTCACTGAGGAGAAATATACAGATCTATTTGTCTTCTTCACAGAGGATATTTAGATGTCAAAGCCTCAAAAACCAATATCTCATACCTGCTACAGAGTTCGGCCTTGGCATCATGAGAGAGGAAGAGGCCTGTGATGGGTACGGAATGGGTCCTTCTGGTGAGTGAAGTGGAGGCTGCGGAGCTCCTGATGATGTGTTTGATTGTTGCTGCTGATGGTGTTCTGTCCTGGATTGGGTATCAGCTGTGGCACTGCTGGAATCTTCTTCAGCCACAGGAGAGCAGGTGTCCACTCGTACGCTCTGTGACAGGCCATGGTGACCGTTGCCCCTCAGGCTGCCATCCTTACTCCACTCCAGACTGGAGCCACTGCGGTCATCATTCTCTGAGGAACTAGTAATAGTGGCTAAGAGTATAAAACACAGATGTAATTAGAGCAAGCATGGGGGTAACATAAAGCATTTAGTCAAGAAATATGAAGGTAATGTTTTTGAGCAATACACATTTGTTTTCAATTCAAGAGACAATGAGTTGACTGAAGCTCCGAGCAACTATATGCTTTTCAATATTCGTCAGTTGAAGGACTTGGTATAGAGTAGAATGAAAAGGGTACTGTTGAGACATGTCATTGATATTTTTATATTCACGTGTTTTGCTAAAATTAAAAAAAAACTTTAATTGCTTAGGTCAGCTATTTAATAGGATCCATAATGTCAGAGCAACAGAATGTTCCACAGGTGGACACAGAATCATCCATATATTCTCATCAGAAGGCTGGAATTGATAGATAAGTTTACTAGGTTTGTATTACATACTGGTAATCTGGATTTCATAATTACTTAAGCGTGTTGCACCAGCTGTAACACATAGATAACGCATGCTGGACATCTGTTCTGTTTATCTGTGCCAAATATGATGTTATTCACAAAAGCTGTCATGCATAGACATTCAATGATAGTGACGGTATAGAAGTGGTTACTTGTTGAACTAAAGGCCTCTTGAAAATACATCATGTATTGTTGTTTATTTTTACCCATGCAGATCTGACTATGGTTGTTGATGAAGGGCTGGTTTGAGTATTTCATGCATAAACTCCTCTCTAAACTATATGGGAAACTTTAATAATAATAGCAATGTCTCCCCAATCTGAACTTTTAGCATTGTACAAGTCCAAAGCAAATTTGCTGTCCTTTTGAAAGAGTGGGAAGGGTTGCAAACTTCAAGTAGTAGGGAACACTTATGATTAGATGACAGGACTCTGAAATGTGGACACAAAACAGGCTTGTTCTTTTCTTTCTTTGTCTGCCCTGTTCAGATCGAGGTGGGAGGTTGTCATGTTGTAGGCAAACTTAATAACATATCATTCTCTCACAAAACCCATCCTCATTTGACACAAGCAAAGAAGCTCCCCGGTGAGTTACATTACAACACATGAGGCATAACTGCCTGTTTCATTTTGTGTCGGAGGAGTCTATATCTCATTTTCCATAAATGATTTAGCAGCTAGCTATGATATTGCTCTGAGGGACAGAATGACAGACTCATTATAATCAGATATATCAACTCTTTACCATTCTTGGGACAAACAGTCATGTTGCTGTATGTCTGGCAGTGACTTATATTTTTTTCTGCAGCAGAATTTGTCAGTATTAACTAGTTATTTCCTAGTTATTCCAAACACGGATATAGAGTTTAAACCTCATTCCATCCTACAGATTTAAGTGTGTCTGTTGAAATACGCTGTTGTTTGCTTGAATACTCAAAAAACATGTTTTTATTGTGAAATCTGATACTTTGTACAGTGACTGAAACATTTTTCAGTACAATACACAGAGGGATCAATATATCAAGAGACTATGTCATATTTTTGACAGCTTGTGCAAATCCCAAATGTCTTCCATGGATATAACTACAGACATAATACAACATCAAACTGACACCTCAATGCTCTCTAATACTGGAGCAGCATACTTACCAACTCTGGCTCTCAGAGGATGAATACAACCTGACATAAATAATAAATAAATAATAATTGGTGACACTTTTCTAAAAATCACAAAGTGCAGATGAGGTGATTGTAATTACTAGTTTTACCAGCGTGGAAAATACAATGGTAATGCATTAATGTGCTGTGAGATTTTGTTGTAATGGTTGTTTTGTGCGGGATAAAGGCCAATATGAACAGAAAAGCACCACTGAGAGGGTAGTTAGCAGAGCCTAACTCTAATAATAATAATATAGTGTATCGATACAATAAGCAGTATCAATATCAATAAAATCCTAACAATACACAATTCTAGCTTTATTTGGCTTCAGATAGTAAACTAATATCAATACACAATTAATAAGGCTTTGATTATGTTATAAAAAGTAAGACTTTTGCCCCAAATAGAACTTCTGGCTCACATGTGTCTAAATATAAACTGCCAGCTTTAAGGATCCCTGTAGACAAATAAAGTTCCGTTTATATTCAGTGTTGCTCACAAAAATGGATTGTGGTAATCCTCAAGACTTAGAGTTTATGTTTTCACCTCATTAAACATTTGCAAAGTTATTATATCCTAAATTGTTTATTTATCTGCCTGCAGGCCTGCAAGTCTTTTTTGCTACCTTTTTGGCAAATTTTTACTTTTATTTTCATAAAGTCTGACCGGCCAATACTGATTTTGGCCCATTCTGATTATCTTTTTTCATTTAAAGTTTGAAAATCATAATGAGAATGAGTAATGTATTTTAAGTGCTACTAATTTTTAGTTGTCCAGTTTAACATCGGATGTGAAGAGGCTAATTCCTAAACCAATTGTAGAACATTTCGAAGTGAAATTAAAACTTTGTAAGCTTCGTTCAACCCATATATATGAAGGACTTCAACAAAGTCCCTAAGGCCCCTAAGGCTAACAACCCCTTCTAGGTTTAGCCATTCCCTTTACGGTATCTTCTAAAATTTCTATGTTGCCCGGGTGATTAAATTTGAAGTGTGTGATTAAAGTTTGTTGTGCAGAAAGCTTTCGGGGTTGTAACAACACAGCTTCTTTTGTCGTTTAGTTTTAAAACCATAAATGACAGCATAGATACTTGCAAACAGCGGGCTAGTGGCTGGCTCTGAGCTCCTGCTAGCTTTAGCCTCTCTGCTAACATTAGTTTAACTTGCTATTTTCCTCGGGGTGATTCAATTTGACGTATGTGATTAAGTTATTTTTGACAATCGTTTTCAGGGTTGAAGACATGCCTTATTTTGTCCTTACTGGTGTTACAAATGGCGAGCTTCATGTTTTTTCTCGTTTACTTATGAAATGTTTGGAGCCATTGCAGCTGTCATCAGTTATGGGCCTCCTAGCGCCTATCAATGAACCTCTTAAAAAACAGGGAGTCTATTGTAATAACATTGTTTTAAGGAGCTATTATTGGTTAAAAACTATCATTAACTTAAACACAGACTTTAGTTCTTCTAATCTAGCAGGGTTGTTCTACACTATAAAAGATGCCATTTAGTGTAAGATGATTGAGTCGGGTATGACTCACCGATGATCCCACTGTCCTTGCTCTCGAGCGTGGAGCTGGGGCTTGTGATCGTTCCACAGGGGCTGGAGAGGCTGAGTGGTGGGCGACTGGTTGTGCTGTTGAGTGTGGAACATGGACTATCAGTGCTGGGAGATGCCGTGCTGGTGCTGGTCAGTGTAGAGCATGGACTGACACCCTGGCTAGTCACAGAGCACTGGGGGAGAGAGGAGGGGTAGAGAACAGGGTTAAGGTACTCAAAGAATGTGCTCTACTTCTCTGATCTGTCAATGAAGTATGAACTCAACTCACTATACTGTAAGTTGTAAGCTGGCAACTAGTTCACATTTTTCTGTTATGAGTAGCAATGAAGAAAACTAAATATAATCTTCCAACCTTATTTGGAGAATGAACATTTTGTAAAATTTAACAAAATATTTGTTCCAAGTTCATTGCCTTGTTGACTTGGATCATGTGAAAATAATGGAAATGTGTCTTTTACATGTAAGGGTACGACAAAGGCCAAAGAGTATGAGTGCTGAAAGAAAGGTTTTTAAATTACACATTTGTATGTCTGAGGAAACTAAAATAGGCCTGGCAAGAATTTCATGAGGGAAGAAGTCAGTACTTTGCTGTGACACAATGGATACCTTTCTTTTGCCATGCAGCCTGTCCAAGAAGCACAAAGCAGCGGTATCTTTGTTTGAACCAACTGACATCCACAGAAACCAAATTAAAGCATGTTTGTCCCATTTCTCTTTCTTTCTTCTTTTTCAAATGTATTCTGATTACATAAACTATACTTTAGCCGAAGTAAGTCCCCCTTGCCTCATTGTAAGTAGAAAGGTTTCAAACACTTTCACACCACAGAGATTTAGCCTGTTTGTTACTTGGTAAGTTTTGACCTAACTTCATCCTCAGTTAACTGAACTCCCATAAATTACACACTTTTTAAACAAGGGGCCACCATGGGTCTCAAGCAGACACAGTGCAAACTTTACGGGAAAGGGAACACAAATAAAAACATGTGAAGACTTTGTCAAATTAACTCAGTTCTGAACCTCAGTTCAACAGGTTGGTTGGAGATTTTCTTCTTCGGGGGACTCTCACTCAGAGATGGCTTCTCGAACAATACTTCAAATATTTGCTCCAGCCTACTTTTCCAACGTTCAGTAATTGCTTATCCTGTTTAGAGATCCTATCCCAGCTGACATTGGACACGAGGCAGGGTACATCCTGGACAAGGTGCCAGTTCATCACAGGACTGAGACATAAACAGACAACCATTCATGCTCACATTCACAACTAAGGGCGATATAGAGCCACCAAATATTAATACCACCGTACCTAAGATAATTGTCCATTTCAACTGCAAAAATAACAGCAAAATATGTGCATACTGATCAATAAACAAATGACAATATATATATTTTGCCCTGAGGTCTAGATCATTAAATGATGGCATTGCGCACTTGAATAGCGCCACTATGCACACGCTCACCAGGGATTATTGCAAAGGCAAAGGAATCAAAACTAATTCGGAAATGGGTGTTTACATGCAGAATTTTCTTTCTGATTAGGCTTCTTTTCTGAATCTATTCAGAATTAGGCTTTCCATGTATACCAATCTACTAACAGCTTGTAGAATATTAACTATATTACATTTTCTATTTATGAGTCCAACTTGTTTTTTGGACAACATGCCACCCATTGTTGCCCATCATATTAGTCTAGAGCTTATGACCCTTATTGAACTACAGCAAGTTTTATCGCAATTTAATAATTTACTATAAAGCAGGGGAAAAAATTATAATCTGAGCTTCATTCATATTGAAATACAGCAGCATGAATGTCTGGCAGATCATCTGCTCTCGCTGAGCTCCAAGCGCCAAAAACGCACCTGCATGATCACACACAAGAAAAAACCATTCCACACCCACAGGGCTCCTGTTTTTTACATCAAATAAAATACTTAAAAGTCTTGCACTTTCTTGCCAAGTCAGTGTCAAAATGTGTCCAAGTCACAAAAAGGAAGTGAAGTATGCTGTGATGCTCACACATCTTAATTAGTGTAGCATAACAATGTTAGGCTTTGACCTAACATAACTCTATATCTGGACTCAAGCTCAGGCGATTCTGTTACAGACTCAAGAGCCAGAATAGCACTCACGTTACTGAGAGACTCAAAAGCTACACTGGACAGCTTGCAACAAAATAAAACCACTAAAATTAAATATGCAGTTTCCTCCTTTAGAACATCTTTGACATGTCAGAAGAGCTTGACAGTTACCGTTTTTTTTTTTGTGCCAAAAAAAATTATTTTCAAGAGGTGCCTCCTAAAATATTGTTCCAAAGATAATGTGCAGGATTAAAAAAAGAATCAAGTGTCAACCATAAGAAGATCCTTTCTTCTCTTACACTGTCACAACTTCCCTCCTCTTCTCATCCTGTCCTTCTCTCCTCTGTCTCTATCTGTGTGCTGCTGCAGTGGCAGTAGCTGCTGCTTGGAGAGAGAGGGAGGTAGATGGAGCGGCGGGAAAAAATTTAAAATACCTTCTTTTCATTTTTGTCGTCCATAGGTATGCGTGCCGTACCCGGGATCCCTTCTCCTAGCAAAAAGCCCAGCCTTGTCATCAGTTCCTGAGTAGCAGGGGAGGAGGAGCTTGGCTGTTTGTCTGCTTGCAGCTCTACAGAAATGAAGAGAGAGAGAGACAGAGAAAGAGAAAGAGAGAGAGAGACAGACAGAGCGAGAGATTGCTCAATGTTAGCTGGCAGATTCACTCCCTCCGTTGGAAGGCCCACACAGGGGCCACTCTGCCTGCCCTCCTCAGCTCTGCTCTGAAATGCACTGTCCTGCTGTTGCTGATGGGCTGCAGACGCGTGTGCGTGGTGAGGGAGCGGAAAGAAGAGCAAGAGTGTGAGAGGAACAAGTGAGTGTGGTGGGGGCTATGGTCTTTCTGTGTGCCCGCTAGTGTGTGTGCGTGCGTGGGAGGGAGTGTATAAGAGTTCTCTAAGAGTCTGATTATATCTAAATGTCCAGCATTGTTAAGAAAGTGGAGACTGTGTGTCCTGCAGCATGCCTCAAGTGCCAATTCCAGACTTTTCTGGTTGTTTACTGCTCTCACTCACAAAGCCTCAGAATATCAATGAGCTTTCCACTAGCACAGCTTAAAACATCTTCAGTCTCCTCTCCCAAGCCTCAATAACTATTAAGAGAGCAGTTTCAGGGTTGAGATTCTACCGATGGTATAAAAATACTAATATCTTGCGAAAAAAAAGAGAGTTATGAACAAAGACTCAAAAAATAAATAAAAAATGAAATAAATGTAATGGTTAATGCCTACATGCATGTTTCCTTTGCATCCTTTAAATGTTATGGAATAGATTCTCAAGAAGGAAGTGAAGAGCCAGAAGATTCTATGATAAAATCAAAATGGCACAGCGCCACCTCTTCTGATGGTAATAATTTGAATAAAAGCGGCAAAATAGAAACAGTGATGGGATTGGTGGTGGTTTACACTGTAAAATGTAATTGATTACCTTACTCAAACAAAAAACCTTATTAACTAATTAAGCAGAAGTTCGTGTACATTATTGAATTTAACATGGTAGGACATGGACATCTTTCTAGTAAGTAAAATTATTATCCTCACCAGCTTTGATTAACCAAAAAAAGCACAAGTGAGGAGGAACCATCCGCAAAACGCTTCAAAATTAATCAGGAAATCGCTGCTTGGAGAGTACACAGGTGCAGTGTCCACTGGAGAGGTGTGTGAAGAGGGCCGAAGGGGAATCAGCAGATTAAGAAGAAAGCCTTGCTCAGCAGAGTTATGTGAATGAAAATTTTAGCTAAAGAGCAAAATTTTAATTTAGGTATGTACTTTATGTGCTTAAAAGGACATATTAGTTGAAACTATACTTTCAAGCAGAGACAGGTGGAGTGGTTCAGATAGAGATTCAGGTAAATTAATTAACTTATTTATGCTCATACTGTATTTACTCTCTTGAATATCTTATATCGTATAGAACTTCCGCTCAGCGGCTGTCGGGTTTTCTCTGGCACAAAAATAGAGGGTGACATTTGGCATGTAATTGCGGTTGTAGTGCTGCTATTGTTGTTACGACAGAGTGGGATGACCCTCCAGATGAGCCCCTAACCTCCATTAGGATCCTGACAGTGATTCCTGAGGACACTCTGGTCTCTCCTGATTTGCTGTGCCTGAAGGCTTCATTGTGGAAGGAAGATCGATGGTGTGTGACACTGGAAATCTTCCATATGCCATGTGTTCCCATTCCTGGCTCATTTACACCCTAAATTTAGAGATGCCTCAACACTATTTGTCTTAATTGAAAGAGTGTGTCTCAAACTGGAACACACTGTAAATCAAAAATACAGTCACTCAGAAGTTTATGATGCAGTGAGTGAATATACTTCAAATGTGAATGGGACATAACAGGGTGGGTTACGCTAAAATGTCACCCATCTATTTCAAGAGTAACTCTTCACCGGATTGGAAAAGTGGTGGTAATTTCATGAAGTTTGTTTTAGACAGCATTGTTAACATTTCCAGTATGCTCTCCATTGATTCTGATTTTCTAAATGTTGATGAAGTTCATTTAAAGGTTAAGACATTGCAGGTACCAGTGTTGTATTCCAGAAAAAGATAATTTGGTTGGCAGCAGTTTCAGTTCGTTTTAGGATTTGAATACAAAAAACATCCGATTAAAACCCAAAAGCGAGGTATGGTATGGTGTATGTAAAGAACTTTGCAATGCTCTTCTTTAGTGCTAGACAGCATTGTCGAAGAAGGACTAACAACAGAATATGTTCAGAAACCCAAAAGCATGAACCCATTACCGTTGTTTACACATTAAAACTTGGCATGTACTGGATTTATAGTGTCACGGTTGATTATTTGTCAGCAGGAACAAGACACTTTTTCTTCTCAATTCTATTATTTTAGTTTTCTTTGTACACTGCTGTCTCTCTTAGCTTCAGTATACTATAAAATGTTAAATTTGTTTATTAGATTTCTAAAGATATTTCCAAAGCATAGCTAATGCTTAAACTTTTAATAAGAAAAAGTGTTTGGGCATAACATAACTCAGATCTTGAAGTTAGATCAATTTCCATTTTATGGTCAACCAAATGAATGATTTGGACTATGTCTTTGACTATACTCAGCCTCACAACCATGACATAAATTGCCTAAATACAATTTGTTTTAGCATCAACAACTTTAAGTTATGATCTTTTCGCGACTGGTTTAATTTTAAAACATTTAAAATGTGTTTCAAATCAATTTCAGAGTGTATAAACCCATTAGATATATTCTCACTGTGACATTGAATTTTGACTGAAGAAATATCTTCTTGTTGTTCATGGACATTTCAATGTCTTGTTTAATTATAGCTGCTCTGCTCCACTTGATTTTCAGTGGTACTGCTCAGTTTCTTTCATCCATTTTGTCCCTATAGGTAAAC
Organism: Lophius americanus; assembly: GCA_037951165.1. Taxonomy (NCBI): domain Eukaryota; kingdom Metazoa; phylum Chordata; class Actinopteri; order Lophiiformes; family Lophiidae; genus Lophius; species Lophius americanus. Next base: position 5,671,267 of record JBBDHG010000054.1, on the reverse strand, counting down.
TTTAAAAGTTCCCACAAAAGACTCCATTATTACATTTAGCACAAATCAACATGTGTTACAAAGAAATACAAAGATAGTGTATGTAGTGTCAAACTCTGATGTTGATGTAACAACTTAATTAAGCTATAGTTCCTTGGCAGGGTGCAAGAGAAAGAGAAAGAGAAAGAGAGAGAGCGAAAGAAAGAAAGAGAGAGCAGTTGTCCAATAGAGCTCTCTGTCCAAAAACTTCCTTCATCTCTCTTTCATTTTCTCCTTTACTCTCATTCTTTCACAGCTATTAATAATGCCAGCGGTCCAACTGATGACAATCCTCTCCAGTGGTACGAGGTACTGTAAAGTCCTTATAAGGTCAAAAGAAAACCACTATATTTATACACATGACGGACATCAAAATGCTCATGAACAGATAATGTATTCTCCTTCATTGTGAATGTAAACATACTATATAGGATTGCTGTTCATTAACATTAAAAGTCAGTTCATTCTTGAACAGGGTCTTTTAACATCCGATAAAGGAGATAAAATTCTCGAAGAATGAGAAAGAGATGGCTGAAAAAATACAACTTTAACCAAAGCTCATCTTAATCATCTACTACTCCCCAACAAAATGATCAGGGTTTTTATCTTTATGCATTTGACTACCCACATGAAGACTGATTATTTTAATTTGCGCCATAATGCCATTGTAAACTATAACCTCTCTGGCTTTGTGACCTCTGCCAGCGAGAATTGTCAGATTGTGTGATCATCTACCTTTGTTTGTCTGACGATCCACAAGATATTTCAGAAATTTGTCCGTCAGTTATGATATAAGTTCAAGCGTGGGTGGATCTATGGCGGCAGAAGAGTTGATTACATTTTTGGGGTGGATGTTTGTTTGAATGCAGACTCATGTTTCAGGCCTGTTTACAAGTTGGAGGTTTTTGTGTGCTTTAGGCATGGACATGTCAATTGTATTTTTAAACAGGAAGTGGACACTTTAGACTTAGTTTAGAATAGTGCCACCTAAATACATCTAGAGTACATAATTGGTTTAGGTATGCTAAAGCTGCTACGTGTCCTTCTTGGTTGGCAATGAAGGTGAGAAAAAGGACTTCTAAGATTAGCCTCTTTTTTGCCCTCACTCATCAAACTTTCCAAAATCTAAATTTGTGTTTTCTAACTCAAAATATTTGCACACACTGTTTGTACCTACTATTGCTTTATTCTAGAATTTGCTATAGAATGTTTGACTGCTGTGTTCCTAGTCTAAATTCTGAGGTCCTCGTTGACATGGGTTGAACCTCAATCAGATCCAGTCAATTAGGATGTATGAGTACCAGCTCTTCCTAAAGTAACTGATATAATCCCTATATCATTTTCTACTGGAAAGATAAATACAAAGTGTATCGGAAAAATGAGAGGGGAGTACCTTGTAACGCAGAGTTCATTTCTTGTCTTAGCAAGATGTACTTAAACTGGTAACTTATTATGAAGCTACCAGTCTAAGAAAACATTTTCATTTTAGTCGGGATATCTTGTACAATCAACCTTTGTAATCATGTAGATTTAATTAATTTTAAGAAATGAATAATGACTCATCCAGATCACTAACAATTATTTTCATTTTATTTTATATTAAGAAGAAAATCTATTCTCATCGGCTCCTGTGGGTGACGGTCAACACTTTCTTGTTACTTTCTCAGGGAGCCCTTTTTGGTAATATTGCTTAAAGTGCTGCCACTGATCAGAGAAAGTAATATTCCAAAAATAAAAATGGAAGTTCATAAATGAGGATAAATATGCAATGTCCGAACACCTTCACATAAAAGGACATTCAAAATCGAACAAATTAGATGATATAAGTCTTTTAATAAGACATTAGTTTAATAATCTTTCCCGGTACAGTTTAGTTTAATAATCTTTCCCTGGTTGAACAAAGTGTTTTTATTTGTTACATTATGCAACCCAAAAGTCTCATCTTTGTGTTATTGTTACATGATCTGCTATTGTAAAAGGAGTTCTTAATCTCAAGATGGATCTGGAGAATCCTCAGATCATAAGCATATAGAATTGAGCCATGTTGAATGTCTGCAATGTAAAAGCAGAGCGGAATCCCACTGATGCCCACCCTAAAAATCTGCTGCACATATATGACTTAAATTATCGGAACAATCAAAACACAATTGTATATTTCTTTTTTTTTCCTGTCTCATATTGTGATATTAAAGAGGCATTTAGTTTTTATTGATTTTAAATGCTCTGTTTCTGTTTTTATGAATCTAATTATTGATGTCATTGTCTGTAAAGCACGTTCGATTATGTCCAGGCAGCGCAATAAAAATAAACTTGCCTTGACTCAGCTTACCAGAGGACATGATTTGATACATTTACCTCTGCCAAATAAGCCTTGTTCTCAGCATCATCAGTTTGTCTGTTAGCAGATTTACAAAAAAAACCTACTACAACTTTCACAAAGCTTGTTGTGAGGGTTGGGTGTGGGGCTCTATGGAGTAGATAGGGAAACATTGTAAATATTATATAGTTTGTCTTATTGTACCGAATTTTAAATGTATCTTATCTTAGTTATAATACTGCTATTTTGAAGTTTTTTGTTTTTTTTAATCAGTTCTTTATGTTGCTTTGCTGATATTTCAATTACAGATTCAATACACAGGGGATATGGTGACCCAGTTACGATATCAATACATTTAATAGATTAGATTAATATTTGGTTGAGTTTGAATAACAGTTTAATATAATTATAACCGGACTAACGGGTCTACTGAAGACCCTTCTAAATTGGAAAGAATTTACCATTGCAAAACTTATTCTTTAGAGATTTGATACTTTCAAGTCATGTCAAGAGGGTGGCTGATCAAGTACTGTCTGACTAAGGCAACACTATTAACCAAACATGTATCAATACCGACATTTATAACATGCTACTGCTCTAGTCAGTTAGAATTTTTGCACGGGACTGAAGTCAGCACACTGTCCGGTTTTGAGGTGGACTGCACTAATCTTCCACAGAATACCTACATGCTCATACAGTACATAGTGTTATGATCCAATGATGTCGGAGGAATAGTGGAGAATTATTAAGAACCTAAGCGCTGGTGCACACCTTTGCCATGGTCTGCAGGTTTGCTGCTGCCGGTCAAACTATAGTGCCTGAACGACAGTAAAGTTATATGAGCTGGAAAGGCTCAAATAAGTTACTAATGAGGAGCTAAAATATATTTTACAAAGGGTCAGTGGGTTGTAGCAGTCCCACTGCAACATAACTAATTAAATGTAAATTCATATTTGATTATCATTTTTCATGCACAAGGTTTTGCTCTCGTTTCCATACTTATCCAATCAGAGGTTCTGAGGAACATAAGGCACACTAACATAGAATCCAAACTGGAGGGCTCAGTGTACACAGAAAAACTAAAAAATTAAAAAGCCTTGTGCTCTATTGAGCTTGAAAGAATTCAAGCTCAATAGGAAGCTGAGCTAAATGGGAGCTTTCTTCCAAGGACAAACAATACATAAATGTTAACGGTTTAATGTGGAGGAAAACAACCTTGGTAAAGTCACATCTATTATGCCCACATCCCGTGATTTTGCAGTGGTATAAATATCATCTAGAAAATAATGGTGTAGTCAGTCATGAGTTTGCCATCACTAGTGGTTTAAAAGGTAAGTTGATCGATTAATTGACATTTAAGATTATATATATTTCAGTCATTACCCACTAAAAATGCAAGTAAAGATTTGCTTCTTTTGTCTTTATACAAAACGAAGAGTCTTTGGGTTTCAGACTATATGTTGGACAAAGACGTGATGTGGAGACATGCTGTACACATTTTGATGATTGATTGTTAAAATCAACATCGGACGAATCAATAATGATAACCATCAATAATCGCATCCCTATTAACTACTTGTCGTTTAATTAATATTATTTTCTAACTGGACCCATTAAAATGGAGGTCATTTGACTTCATGGCTGTTAACCATTTTATGACTTTTGCAGAAAATGGTTGTCTTTTTGTTACGGGTTTGATTGATGAGTGTTGTTAAAATGTTGCATTTATCTTGATGGAATGTAGATATAAAGCAAAATGGGTGTTTGAACATTATAACATTGGCCTTAAGATATGAAAATAGCAGGGATGCAGCTGGAACCACTTTTCATTATTCCAGTAACCATACAGTAAATAGAGGCAAAACAAAACAACATCATTATCTGCTGGCCTGAGGAGGTTTATGGGCAGGTGTGAAATAAAGAAGAAGAAGACAGAAAGAGGAGGAGCAGAAAGAAAAACGCGGAGGAGAAGGTGGAGGGTGAACCCCATGAACAGACTGGCTCCACAAACCTGTTTTGGCTCTCTCCCTGCAGAGAAAACAATCCAGCCGTTGCTCATTAGCAGCTGGAGTTTCAATACCACAACAATTGTGTCTGTTTTTAATGAAACCTAAATGAGAACATGCATCCTGCTTTCCCGTCTGAGTTCAGAGGTACGAGGTGACGTGCCCCTCTAAAACATGATGATAACTCATCGCACATTTTCAATGCATAACAAATGGTCTTAGCAGCACAGATGGACTGTCCAATAACACTACAGAGCACTCTGTGGGTAGACTTTTAATAATTAAAAGGATCTGGATTTTTGATTGATACCATACTATTGCAGCTATTATTGTTTATCCAAATGTACATTAATGGTATTTTGTTTATCGTTTCGATAACAGAGCTGAAGTACCTTCATAGAAAAAGAGTATTTATAGGGATGAAATAATATCATGGTCATCTGATGACTTCCAAGGGACTGAGCCTATCAAAACTTACTGAAAAGGATAGTATTAAATTGATATTTTTATTAGAAAACAACTGTTGTCAACTGCTGGTAAAATAAATTACCAAAGGTCTTTCGGTGGTGATATATCCTAAAACATTATGTAAAATATTCATTGGCTTTTTCCTTTGGGGAGCTTCCATGGAATTAAATAATTAACAGTTGTAGATAATATTGTGCTTAATATTTCCGAAAGATAAGTTTGGTTTCATATAGTATATACTGTTAAGTTTGTGAGATATACTTCAGATTTTTTTAAAAATTGATTACAGATGAATAGACATACTGATGACCAATACCCTCAGTCCCTCCTTTGGCAGGGGATACAAATATTTACAGGATGATGGACAGACAAACGGACAGAGCAATAGCTTGTCCGCTTGTCTCCTGAACTGCACGCCGAAAAGCGTACAGGGGCTGTTAGTAGATAAGTCGTAGAGGTAGATAAGTCGTAGAGGAAGACGATCAACTGAAAATGTCTTCACAAGGGGAGACAGCATGTGGGTTAGGAGTGTCCATATCCTCTGAGCAGAGGAGAACATGAACGGGTAACAGAGAAATGGTAACAGGGAAGGTAAATGATGGTTTCTGTCATCTTATTTTATTGTCTGTAAAGACCTTCTTGATGCTTACTTATGTAAAATTTTCACACTAGACACAGACATGCCAGCGTTATATGACACAACTCTTTTGCCTGCTATCCAAAGTTACACACTAGAATGGCGTAATGTTTTGATCAAGGTAAACCAACAGATGCAGCATAAAGAAGAGTCTTTGTTGCTGAGCTACTGCAGTGTGGGTTGTTCAATTCTTTTTCTCACTGCCATGATCCAAACATTTCCAGCAACTTCAGCGCCTGGCTCCGTCCAAAAGTCAAAGATTATTAATGAAAAGTGCTATCATGTCTGAAAGTCTACAACAGGAGAAAAGCTTCTCAACTCCCTTGATCTTGGGAAGCTGCAGCCTTTATTTACTGACAAATTGTAACCTGCACTTTACGGTCACGTTAAACTGAAGATTTCCTGCTCGGACTGTGCCATAGAATAACATCTGTTGTAGCAGTAACCAGCAGTTGTTGCTGGTGGTATGTGGGCAGTATGTGGTAATGTCCATAGATTCTATTCTAGACAGTTGACATTCGTGCTCTACTTCTGACACCATTTCATGCTGGGTTCTTTCAATAACCTGACTGCAACTAAGGTCGTTTAATGAGAGCGTATGTGGTCATCACTGAGGATTCAATGCTGTGCTGGAGAGGTGGAGCTCCATCTCATTGAATTTCCATCTAAAACTAGAAACTTTGGCTGTCTGTGTTTGTCAATACAACATCATGACAAGAAAAGGATAATGTGACAATGCCAGATCATACAGTAATAAACTGATGATACAGTACAGTAAAAAGCTCGTAAAAAATACAGGACATTAACAAATAGAGCTGGATAGTAACACGGACAGCATGAAATATAATCTGTTTTATGATCCTCATTATGTCTTTCATAGGCCTTTTTAACGGCTAATTAGTTCCTCAAAAATGATACTTTTGACATCTTAAGTGGCCTTCTATTACAGATGTGACTCTGCAAGGGATATAAAAAATAGAAATGTTGCAATAACTGAATATCGAACGTTGTAATACTTTGAAAGAACATATAGTAGGTCACATCACTACCAGTGTAGTAATGACAGAGTAGGGAAAGAAATACCTTCTTCCAGATTTAACTTGTGTAAATTCAGTTGGCCCCACAGTTTCAGCATTGACAACCTTATCAGTACATGACGAAACAGGTGTTAAGTGCTTGTACTGGGGTCTCACTGGAAATTTTAAAGGGGGTGTAAGAAAAAAGCAAAATTGCATGTGGCTTTGAACCAGATCTCAACAGTGATTGACAGAGACAGAGCTCTAACCACAGCTGAAACAATTCTGACAAGCAGATTGTTGGCCACCTGTTGCAAACATACTCACGCAGGCAAATACACACACATAAACAAACATAAAAAAAGTACTGTAGATACAAAAACAAAATATTTATATACTAGAAACTATATATTTCCCCCAAGAAAGGGCAGTTTGAGATAACTCCACTACAAGTGAAATACATACTTTTTTTTTTGCCTCCAGAGCTCTTTGAAGCTGCTGGTGTAACCCAAAAGCACAACAAATAAATACGGTAAAACTCCACAAGCAAAATTTGATCATAGTTGAGAATGGAAAGAATGAAGAACAAAAAATACAGCATAAAAGATCTTTAAACAATATCACGGAAACTGCAACATGTGACTATTTGTTTGGAGCATTAGCTCATCCTGGAGAGCCATTCTTCGTCACAACAACTAACAAGAGGCCCATTTACAACTCCTAACAACTAACTTCATGTGCTGCCCAAATGTCACTTACTCGTCATGCTGAAAACATTTCCATGGATTTTATGACTCAACATTATCCTCCAAGAAATCAAAAAATTTCACACTGATGCTGACCTTATAAGACAAGCTCCAATATCCAACAACCATCTCATCCTGTCTGTGTCGGCAAAAAGAAAAAAGACGCCCGTTTCATTTACTTTTTCTGTAGTATGAGACAACAAGGCCCGAAAGATAAATTAATGCATGGAATGGACTTAAAACTCAATGACATAAACTGTAACCATATGTGCATATTTGTCAACATGGGAAAGAAAAGAAGAGAATAAGAATTTTTAGATGTTTTCAAAAGCTTGTCTTGTCACTTTAATTTTGATATTTAATTTAGTACAAGGTTCAAGAACGTTTTTTTCAAATTCCACAACTTCTCTGACTGCCTTGTCTTAAGAAGGAGGTGGCTAGTTTTTTCTGCTTATCTGCATTGAATAAATGTGCTGCAGTAAATGCATCAAATAGCTGCCTGACCTTAAAAACAGACTTGCTCTTTCTTCAGTTCTGTGAGAGCTGAGTCAATATTTGAGAACACTCAAGAGTCAATATTTGAGAATATGTACAATTCTCAACTACTGCTACAAAATAAACACTTTTATTTTTTTCATAAGTCCCTCGACCCCCACAAGGTGAGACTAAAATTTGTTATTGTATATAAAGTAAATATATTCTCTATCATCCAAAGCAAAGAAGAATGAGTTAATGAAATATAAAAAAAAAAAAAACAGGAAAATCTGTGTCAGAGAACAGAGATTTTACCGCTACTGGAGAAAATTAAAGTGGGCTGATATGGACAGACTTTAGCATCTATCATCTGTCAACCTGGAAACAGCCTCAGTTCAATGTGTTGAAAAATTCAAAAATACGCAAACTGAATAATCCAGTGCCTGTAGGACCCGGACGCAGCATGTATGAAACTTCATGCCTTATCAAAAAAAGGTGTTGAGTGCAACCTGTAGTAGGTTTGCATTTTCCCCCCGAAAAAAAATACCTAGATTTCTCTATAAATTTGTATTCTTTAGAGAAATTTTTTAAAGACAGAGACGTAAGCATCATTACTAACTGTTGGAGAAGTTACCATCCATACTAACTGTTGGAGAAGTTACCATCCGTACTAACTGTTGGAGAAGTTAGCTCCCATGTTAACTGTTAGAAAAGTTAGCTTGCATGTTCACTGTTGGAGAAGTAGGCATCCTTGATCATTTTTGGAGGAGTACACATCCATGTTAACTGTTGGAGAATTTAACATTTTTACTATCCTGTTAGAGAAGTAAGCATCCATGTTAACTTTTGTAGAAGTTGGCATCCATATTAATGGTTGGAGAAGTTAACATCTATGCTAGCATGTTTGAGAAGATAGCATCCATTGTAACCCTTGGGAAGAAAATAACACTGACAATAGCTCTTTTTTTTTTTAAATTGGGAAGCACTTTCTTGGGTTCAAATCCAAATGGGGACCTGAGGCCTTTCCGTGTTGGCAGCCCAAAAACATGCAGTGTAGGAGAGTTGGTGACCCTGAATTGCCCATAGGTGTGAAAGGATTTTGTGTATTTGTGGGGGGCCTGTAAGGAACTAGCAACTTGGTCAGGGTGTACCATACCTCTCATGCAAAGTTAGCTGGGATAGGCACTCTTCCATATTGACTCTTTCATATTGAGTGCTGATACTAAAGTTGGGATGTATTAAGTGAAGGTAAGACACAAGGCCTGAGACGGGATATGAAACACACAAGTTCATGAATTGCCTCTGTAATAGGAAGTTCTCGGTCTTTGAAATTTACCCAATATAGGGCCTGCAGTTAGGAATGTTTCTTCAATGCCGCCCTAATTCTCCTAACATTTTTTTGAAATGTATAGCTCATAAAATTAGTTACCGACAGTGGCAGTTCACCAGCTGTCATGAGATAAGTTTTTTTTTTTTTGGCGCCCTGTATCTGCCAGTATCCCGCTCAGAGCCGAAACAATATTCTGTGCCAGCTGAGTGTTTGCCACACCCTCGTGCATTGGTATGTGTAACGGTCAGTGCACTGGGTTACTACTGTCTGCGTATGTGAAGCATGTACAATTAGAGGGCACTACTGTTGTCTTTCAGTCAGGATAATGTCTGGAAATCATAACAGACTGTGTGAGGAGCATTTATCCCCCACACACAACCACACAACGCCTAAACAGTAGAGGATAAACTCGTAAATAAGCAGAAATAAAACTCAAGCCACCGATCACAGGAACACAGAAATCAACAACACAGAAGTCCAGTTAGTGAGAATTTTAAGGTCTTGTCCTCATTACGCATGAATCAAATCCAATGCTTTGGCCAGGCATAGTATCCCCACAGAGCGGAAAACGGATTCCTCTGCCATGTAAACATAGGCTTAAAAATAAACCCAGCATTATTGTGTGTTTGTTTAAGAGGTTACATGAAAGGACACATGCTTTAACAAACTGGTACTAGGTTGACCATTCATATAGGAGCTCATGCTATCCTTTAATTATAAAAACATATCTCTGACCCCATGGACAAATAAATGGACATCGTAGTCTATGAAACAAAAAACTACATACGGCTATGCACACTAATCAAAGTATGAGGGCAAAGTTAGGAATTCCAGCTGACAAGTCTGACCATTACAAATCTCTCCATACCACAAGCAGTCACGCAGACACATGAATGAAAAGAAAAACTCACCATTGTGTGAGGAATCCTTGTTATCGACCACCTTCCTTAGCGCTGAAACGATGGCATCAGAAGGAACGCGAGGACTCTCCACATATTTGGGCTTCCTGATCGGACCTGCTAGCATGAACCAAAGATGAGTGAGGCAGAACGAGAGACAGAAAGAATGTGTCGGATAGAGAGAAAGAGAGAGAGAGGGAAATTAAAGCAAAATAGGAGAGAATTGGAGAAAAAGAGAGAGAGTTCTTGCTGGATTAACGTGTTCCAGATGGGATGGGAGATGAGAGGCAGTGGTGTCTTAGTTTGATAGGCTTGGCTTTACGTGTAGCTAAGATGAACTCTCTCTCTCTCCCTCTCTCTATCTCACATACACACTCACAGATTCACGCTCAGTCTCTCAGACAGCTCCCTGCGCTGACAGCAGCTCTGGTCTGTCTGAAAACTCAGTATATTGTTTGCATGGACGCAGACTCAAAGTACGACAAAACTAGTCAACTTGTGGAACGTATACTATATCTGGAAACCACAACCGTTATAATCTTCATGAACTTTAAGAATGAGCCTTCAAATACACACACGGACACAAAAATGTTCTCTATGGTACAATATGAGCAGCCCAATTTCCCATTGAGGATACACATGGGTAGGATATGTAGGGTTCACAAATCCTGGTGCAAGATAGAGAAGATGATGTATTTAGGACCAGGCCAGAGTCCTCTAAAGACCGTCTTTATCTCAAGTGAAGCAAATATTTGGGACACTCCGCTCACACTGTGACAGAATGACATAATCCCACAGCTCTACACAGATTGCTGTCTCACTGTGCTGAACTTCACCACTGCCATAACAACAGACAGAACTTCTTTTGCAACATTTTCCAACTGTGCCTGTCTCGGTGCATTGAATCTGTTATATAACTATAGATATAGATATAAAATCGCTTTAGGTAGTAGTAATGGCATAAAAATGTGTGTACATACAGGAGATATGAGATATGAAGAAGCTAGACTGAATACTGAGCAAAAAAACAAACCTCTCCCAAGCAAAAACAGGGAAAATAGCAACACCATGCTGCCCTGTACTACCTTCATGCTACTCCAACTTTGACCCAATGTAACTCAATCCAAGCCTCCTCCTCCTCCTTATCAGGTGAATGTATACAGTACTCTTAGTCATTACATAAACATTAGATAGGAGAGCAGAGATGACCATTTCCTATTACCACATTCGATAACAAGTCACTCAAACCAAAGACAAGAAAACGTCCTCTCCATCAGATAGAATATTTTATAAACCCCAGCTGGAGAAACACATCAACAGTGAAGGTAAGGGCAGGGGTAGCTGGAGCCGTGTGAGAGAGGAAATTATCTGGAAGTGTCATTTTAACAAACCACGAATGAGAATCAAAGTCAGCTTGATGCACAGTGCCATCTATGGATATGCAACTTGAAATGCATAGTGAGGAATTCTTTTTTAATACCTGAGAAGAGCTCCAGTCTAAAACACTGGATCTTTTTTGCATCTTATACAACATGTAAAACTATATTTGAAATACAGTTGTCCCTGAGAGGAGCAGGAAGGAGTCGCTAGTTAAGACCATTTTAGAGGTGATGACGGTGCATTGAAAAGAAAATTGGATTTCATAATTGCGTACATAGCTGAAGTCTACGCCTCAAGGGGACTCCAGTGGGGAATCCAGTAAACCCTCCGCTGACGCACTCCAATCCAGCCTATTATTTGGCAGTTAAAGCCAAAGAGTGAGTTTTGAAAACGTCCATTTATCAGTGGATGGTCAGGCACAGCCCATTGGCCTAGACCTAGAGTCACACAGCTCCAATTAAAGTGGGGCTTCAGAAAAAGAGAGGGCTCTGTGTGAGACAAACTTAGTTCAGGAAAATATCGTGGACCAAATGCAAACTGCCAAATATGTTCCGTTTAAGTGCATTTCATCTAAAAACAACAGGGTGCAGTTTTAGGGTAATTTAAGCCAGATGTGCATTATTGGGTTTATACGAAGTGCCGGGAGGACACAGGATCCACCACGTACAATAACAAACATATGGCTGGTTGTCGAGGATATTTTTGGGCCATATTTGATGGCTGATAATACAACGCATAGGCAAATGGTCCTTTCACAAAAATGTTGATGGCATGAAAGACACTGCATGCAGGGGGTTCTTTTCCACTGAAAATCTCATCTCAGAATTTAACAGGGTGTCATTACCGCTCTGCCCTTTCGGATGCGAGCACTGACGAATGAGCCATTGCAGTATATAATAGGCATGAAAAGGTCGCAGAGATGGAAGCGTCAGATTGTGACCCTTGAAGGACAATGACAGAGAAGCAGATACCGTAGCGTTTTTCACTTTCAGTAATATACATTGGTTCACACACACAATATGCAGAACAATCATAGTGTAAATATTTTTCATTTCCAAAATGTATTTTTTTAATAAATTACATCATATAATACTTATTATAAAATATTTATATTTCATTGAAGATGAGGGTTTTCTTCATAGCAATGACACCTAACTATCAAATTGGTCACATTTTCACATTCAATATCAGTCACATTCTCATTCACAGTTTACATTCACAGCAACCCAAACAAGGAGTAACATTCAGTAAAAAATGTGTTATTCTGATATCCATGCATGAAAACTGCTTGAGAAGTATTTAGAACTACCATCAAATTATAACATAGGAATAAAATAAAGGTTCCTGATTTTCTGAATTCATGTTTTACATAATGTTGTTGCATTTGTGAGATTGAGGGGATGCTAAAATGTACTTTTCATTCAAAGTTGTGTAATCCTAGAAAGTCCAGTATGTCCGGTTGCAGCCTTTATTTCCTGAGCAGTCTTCTGATGGTTTGGGAGACTAAAAAGATCCTGTCACATGCACCAATTGAAAAGGTCTCTATTACTTCTACTTACACGCTTGCACTGCTCCAGAAAGGGTTGAGTCACAAAGGGAAAGAAAGTTATAGATAAGGGTCTCAAAAATGATAGATGACTTTGAAAAACAAAAACATATTAACTATAAATATGTACCTAGCATGTGAAATAGATTTGGGGTGACAGGAGGTAGAAGAGGAGAAGGACTAGGTAAGATATTATGTTTTGATTAAAGCAGCCACATGTGCTGTGAGTGCTGATGACTGATTACTCACCAGTTGTCAATGGGAGATTCAAAAGTCCATGACCACACAAGCACAAACACACCAAATAGCTGAATACTTATAACCAGCAACTTACAATGTCTAGCCAATGTCAGTGAAAGAGCCGTTCTTGGCTAAGAAGTGATCAAGGAGTTTTCCCAGCATTCTTCAAGTTGGACTCTGACTTCTTCACATTTCAGTACTTCAATAACACATTGAGCCCTCTTTGTGCAGTTACAAGAATAAAAGCAATCTCACACAACCCTCTTTCTGTTTCAAAATGCCATTCTAGGACTCAGATTTGAAAAATAATGTATTCAGGTCAGAAAGACAATGAGGTGGGACATAACATCGAACTCAATTATGCGTGCTAATGTGTTATCATCTTACAAAGAATGTGAGCTATAATTGGTCTTCTTAATAGCTGTACCGGTACAGATGAAAAATAGCTTAGATGTATGCAGGTACGGTACTTTGTGAACTTAACATACAAATTCATATATGATTCTCTCTATATTGTCAGTCTGATATACTGCCCCTATCTCTACTGGCAGGTATAATTTCTGTACGGCATTGTTACAACATGAGAGACTGGTCATTTTTCAAAACGATGCATATTTAATAGCTGTGCTGATAAGCTTGTGTGAATTATGTATCAGTCTACACTGTAGACATAGTCATATATTTTCAAAAGGTAACAATTACCCAAGCAAAATGAAGCAGGCCATGATTATTTTCCTTTCAGGTAACCAATGAAAATGTGTATAATGCACCAATATGTCACATGAGAATTTAAATTCTACTGACTGAAGAAGTAATAACAGCTCAGGTTTTTTTTAGGCAGAAGGTGAATTGGTATTTCACTGCAGATGAGAAAGGGGATTGCATGTGATAAGGAGCCAGAGCGGGAATGAACTGAAGTGCATTGGAGTGAGTAGGATCAAGCTTTTCATCGGGGTGCTCATCAGAGGAACCGTTCAAAGGGTTCTGCAGCATTGCTAGGTTTTATAGGCTTAACTTTCAGAAATACATCAATATTCCCCCAGGGCTCTCTGTTTTCTGTCAAAAGCACAGAGTCGACTCCAGGAGAGCTCACCTCAAACGGACCACATCTAACTTTGAAAAGAGTTCCTGCCCTCTTCACAAAACCGCCAAATAAATTACACTAATTTGGCATAGTAGAAGAAAAATGAAGATTACTGGTTGATATGAATCAATACAGGATAAAATAATAAAACATATTAGAGACTAAAATATAGACAAGAACAAATGCGGCAAAAGAGAAAAATGTTCACCCACAAAAATTTTAATTGCATAATTTTCTGTTTGTAGGTTTAAGATCAAGCAGCTACAGTTACTGAACTTGGACAAGCTGTTAATGACTGCTCTTTAAATGAGAGCCTTAACGACAACATGCAAATCCATGCAGTAATCCAGAAACATTATAAGAACTGACATTAATCTCGTGAAAATGTCCTCTTGAGTTTTAACCTTCTTCCCCTTAAAAAACATAGACAAGGGCTGTCTAGATGTAAGACTGTAGGGTGGCAAAGGCAGCTAACCACAAACCACACATGTGCATTAGATCTGCTCTGGCTGAACAATCGAGCTGCTATCATAAAACAGATACAAAGGTGATAAGCAACATGGTTACCAGCCCACTTGGATGAGTGGAAATGATCTGCAGATCTAATTGACTGATGGATGTATTCATTTGACTCTGTGCCACTGAAAGCCAACGATTACCCCAAAGGATAAAAACCTATTGACCTAATTTTAATATTCAAAACAGCCGACCAGAGACCATTAGTGGTCTCATTACAGACTTTCCAATTAAAATGATGCACAGCCCATGGTGGCAATAAATTAATATCAATGGCTGTTTCTATGACCCCTGGCAGGCAGACACAGAGGCAAAATTTTCGACAAATAGTTTTGAAAAAAAAATAAAGTTCATGGTTAAATGTGTATACAGTGGCATGATCACAAACAACTCTCCTTGTTCCAGTAGTCTTTTCATATGTGCAACCTACCAAGCAGCTCAACAAGACACCTTTAATCAAACAGTAACCTATAACAACCAGAGGAGGTCACTGTGGAGATACCCAGGAGATCATCCAGTATGGAGAACAGACAGATATGTACTGGTGAACCAGAAATGAAGACCTCATTTACTGCATCAAAAACGGTAGGGTATCCAATCAATTCAAGATTTTCAATACTCTATCTTCTAAATGGATTGGTGGGAGATGTGTCCACTCCAGAAGCATTGCTTCAACAAATGTCCCACCAAATACCTTAAGGTAGCCTGTAAACTATTAGGACTATTAAGCCAAGGTGCTGTTCAACACATGTCAGGGTGCTGTGTTTTCATGATTAAGCTCCGGGCTTAGCTGATCAAAGAGGTGGCACTCAAAGGCACTAGGACTTTGCAGCTCAGGCATCCGTCACACTCCCAATTAACTCAATGTTTCCCTGTTGCCGCTGTGTAGTTTTTGAGAAAAGAACAACCGCTGAGTTGGAGCTTTGCGAACTGATTAAGATTATCCAGTGTGTCTGGAATTGGAGCCAAGCCACAAAATGCTTTTTGAATCTGTGAAACCCTCTCTCCTCAAAGTCACTACTGATAGCTGGATGGCATGAGAATAAAGGGATGTGTCAACAAAGGTAATAATTAATCTAATGCTGGTTAAAGTTAATGTTGGTGGTGTGACTTGAGCAAATGATTAATTTCACCAAAGAAGGTCGGCGAGTGTGAGTTGGTCTGTTCCATAACTCAAAAAGTTTTGAATGGATTTCAATGAAAGGCAGTGGAAAAGTGGGCCCCAGGGAACATGTGACTGGATGTTGAAGCTTATATGGGATGTAGTATGGATCTAGTAATATTTTTGAGGGTGTTCTATTATAATAAAAAATATAACTCACCCCTCTCTGCATCTGCCTGGTTTAGTATGATGATTCATCATGCAGTTTTAGTGCTTTTATTGAAGGGTCACCTGAATGGGGCGGAGAATGGTGATGCAATAGTATGTTTTTTTGAATTTGCAGAGGTGTGCTCTCCAATTGTTTTCAAGTTAAAGTATTTAACAGGACTAGTTCTCAAAATACTTATCTTTGTTTTTAAAAACATGACTTTAAGGTCAAAATAATTATTATACAGTAAGAATAGAACAGAAATAATATCTATGAGTCTTCGGCTAATCCTGCAAAATGCTAAGAAGAGTGGTGGAAAAATAGAACTGCCAAAACACTAAGCTGCATAAGCTCATACTCCGCTTTCTGATCACTGTTATATTTATTAAAAACAAAGATGCATTTTTATACTTCTTAAGCTCAATAAAAGACTCAATTAAATTAAATGTTCATTATGTAGTCCTGCTTAAGATAAAATTATAAGAGGGTTTATATGTCCTGGTTCTGGTTTATAAGACAAGCCACCAAGGCCAGGGGCTATGTGACCTGCTAATATTCTATTATTACTATTACTATTATTCTATTCTATATTCTGCTATTATACCATGCTAATTTGAAGAGAGCAACATAAGTTTTGAATTGAGTTCACTACGTTGTTTTTAAGCTCTGCAAGAAGAAAAGATACAGCATTATTGCCCTTGTTTTTTTCGTCGCTGAGCTGAGACATTTCCTACAGTTTGTGTTTATTAACTGGAAGTGTCAACTCTCCCCCAACGGAGTTTCACAGTTACCTGTGAGGAGGACAGCGGAGGAGAGTCTACAAACCATCCCCCAACCCACATTTCCTGGTTTTCTTCATGACACTCTAAAGCCAGGCGTACACGGTATGATTTGAGCCCGATTCTCACTTGCATATGAGCTTGAGGATTGCCGGGCCGTCAGACGGTGTCAGTCCTTTATCGCAGTGTACAAGGGGTCACGAGTGCCGATGAGCAGTTCCGGACAGGGGTCGGATGATGGAAAGGTTTTCAGATTTGGCTGGGTCTCGAGTTGATTGGTTGACTTCAGTGCCTTCTTTTCTCACTGCACCTATGTGTAGTGGCGAAGCGTCTTGAGTAGCCATAGTGACACAACGCATTGTACAAATCAATATAAAAAGTAATAAGTAGTGATAAAGTAGAAAGTGCAGTTGGTAGCTAATAAGAAAGGACAAATAAGAGTAGTGCACATCTGTCGGAGCGATACTTGCTTTGAAGTTAAAACTATACAGTCAAAAGTAGCTCGCTTATCTCCAAGTCTCTCTGCAGAATTGACCAGCAATACTGTCCACAGGGTTCTAGAGGCATAAGAATCCACTTATGCTTGCAACTTTAAAACAAAGAAAAGGAAGTATCTGCATGCAACACGGTAAAAAATTATCATCACAGATAGTTTCTGTCTTGCTAGCAATTTGATAACAAAAATCTATTTTTCTGCCTTGGACCTTTAAAACAAAACCTTATTGACAATTATAAATAGCGACAACAGGCTGCAGAAGCCGGACGGGTTGTACAGTGTGACCACTCATGTTGTACGGATGGATCTGATCATACAGTGTGAGTACACCAGTCGTAGGTTTCCGCAATTGTTTAATTCCCGGCCACAACTCAAAGTCGTACAGTGTAAGCAAGCTTAACTTTTCGATACATATTTTTCCCTTTTACCATGCCTCGGAGGATCACAAGTGAGAATATTCCTTTAATAGGCAGTCCCCTTTCCCTGTCCCCAGGGCCCTTTCCCCCATTAAACATATGGTCTCTTCTCTCTCCCCTCCTGTGCCTCCTGTCAAGTCTGCAAATGTATATTCAATCAGCGATTAAGCCTTTGATGGGTTTAAAACGGTCATAACAAAACCTACGTTACCTACCTTGTTTTAACTTCAAGGGAGGCTAACTAAATGATCTTTGCCTCGGTCTCATAAACCATACCTGTCTTGTCTTTTGTCAGCTTTTATAAACTAAGGACTGAATGAAAATGTATTCTGTTGAATATTTGATATTTCACAATACTGGTGACTAAAAATTTTAGGCTTGCAGGTCCATTATTATTTCCAGTATATAACGCAATGATTAAAGGTGCATCGAATATCCGGTAGAATAACTACTAACATCTGCCTTAATCTGTACCTGAAATTATTATAGGGCATTCTATACTTATAGGGCACTTTAAACAATATCCTAAACCTAAATCTAAAATTGGTGCGGAAAAACTAAATGACAATTCTTTTAGCACAAATGTGA
Source organism: Lophius americanus (assembly GCA_037951165.1). Taxonomy (NCBI): domain Eukaryota; kingdom Metazoa; phylum Chordata; class Actinopteri; order Lophiiformes; family Lophiidae; genus Lophius; species Lophius americanus. The sequence goes on along the minus strand of JBBDHG010000054.1, from coordinate 5,653,001 downwards.
ACTTCAGCGAAACCCCCTGCCCCCCCCACCCCTCTACCCTAAACAGATCAAAGCTGGAGCCACTCTAAACAAAGGCTGGAGAGTCCACAGATGAGTGCCACATGTGAGTGGAGCCACGCTGACAACTTTAAGGATGTCTCTTCTCTTTGCCAAGTCTAAGAAATACAAAGCATCAGGTTGAAACAAGTTCAGCTACAAAGGTATCCCCCGTTTTGAAGCACCTCACATCTGCTGAAAAGCATGTTCTCAACATGGTGGATGGAAGGAGACCGTGAGGATTTACAATTAGATCCTGTGTAAACACACGGCCATTTCCAGATAGCAAAGTGTACACATACACTGAGCAATGGTAGAGACCTGTACATCTGTACAAGGCAAGTAAATATGAGGAGAGGGAAAGGATCAATCTAACCTGTAGAAAAGTGTTAAAAACAAAATAAGACGTTTTCACATTGTTCATACAAATATTGTATTTTCAACAAGCAAGAAAAAATGGAAAGAGGTGAAAGATGAGGTCATGGTTTAATAAGCTATTACTTCATTAGTGGATCTTGGCAGCTAAAGTGGATGATGAAAGGAACAAACAAAAAGGTATATTAATTGTAATCCTGTAACTCCAGACCTCTATGGACATCCCTGCACTGGACATCTCTTGAAAGAAATATATTGAGGGATTTATCTAAATGAAGACCCATGGAATAAAAACATGCTCAGATAAGGATCCCATTTATTTGTAAAGACAGAATTGTGTATTAGCAGACTTTACTTCTGAGGAAAAAAAAGGAGACTGACCATTAACAGGCATTAATATGCAATGTAGTTTATTATGCTGTTTTAATAACTATTAATACATTATCAATAAATATTCCAAATTTTGCAGGCTGTGCACAACGTTTAATGGTGTGTTTTGTTGGCCCTGAGATTAAAATTTTTTTAATTAAATAATTAAAAAATGATCCTGGGACTGCCCATGCCCTGACCCAAGGATCATGTCAATACACAAAACTTTTATGGAGTCACCTATTACCTAATTTATGTTAGAGTTGTAATAATGTTGCTTCAGGCTATACATATTATCATGATAATGTGTATTTATATCCAATATTTGTTCCTGTTGGACAGAATATGGAATATTGTCGCCGTACGGCTCACAGCACAGCAACCGACACAGCATTACATCACTCTCTTTCCCTGATGTGTCAGAGACTTGACATTTTATTCAACTATTTGTCCGATCGCGTCGTATCCAAACGGGAACAAACAAAGTATATCCGTCCTTACACGTTCTGATCGTTCAATTACCTGCTCGATACGCTGCTCCTCCCCTTTTCCCACCTCTGACCGTGGGATTCCTGTTTGCTCACAAACTAGAGGGGCACACACTCTGGCCAGCTTAATTGAACCACAAGTTGTCATATAATTGACATGACGTGCAGCATGAACGATAGAAAACCATCAGCCATGTAACCATTCAGTTTTTTTTTATTTTTATTCATGCGTACACCATGCCATCCTCGGCCAAGATGCCCCCACAGGCAGCCGCCAATGGCCCTCAAAGCTAAATCGGCCACTGAACAGAAAACACTGAAATGGAACACATCATTAATTTTTTGTATTGTTTTGGTATAGTTGTGACTCCTATTTTAGATTTTTGTTCGGGTGATTCAAAACCCAATGACCCTTGTTTGAATCTATATGATAATCAATCAAAAAATATCATGATGGTGACAGCCCTATATGGCCCAAAAAAAAAAAAAAAATTCTCATATTTGCAACGGCAAAAATACTAGCAACCGAAAGAAACTTCAGATATACGTGCGAATAGTACCTGGTGACCTCTTGCTAGACCGTAGGGGCATCATATAGGACTGCCGGGGGAGGAGAGGTGAGGAGGGAAGAGACATGGACACTCCCTTGGCAAGGCTTAATCTGAACACCTCATCAGATACTTTAGTGTGACCACTGCCAGGGCCCTGATGATGAGGGCTTCCTTCAGTTGGAAATCGTCTTTGGGCACTGTGGCTGTGGATTTCACCTGTTGAGGAGAACATCATGAAAGTTAAACATTTTGCAAACGGAGAATTATCAAAAGTTCAGTCAGGAAAACTATCTCCTTGCACACTTGAGCCACAGTTACTGCTCATTCAATGCATACTGCACAATTAAACTACCCAATCCCCGTGTCACACCTGCATGCTTAGCATATCACCATCAGCTGCTGTCCCTTAAGTATGGCCCTCTCCTTTAATCTAGTTCTTTCATGCAGCCGGTTTGCGTGCCCTATACCTTCCCATCTCAATCAAATCCTTGCCAGCAGCAAAAGCAGGCAAGAAAATTGAGTTGTACAGCAGGTTTCGTACACTGAGGTAATTCAAAGTGCTTTACATAGAAAATAAATAAAAGAACAAAACATAATAAGAAAAATTTGCAGTATAAAATGCATAAAGAGTGGCATACAATAAAATAACACAATGCATTTTAAGTTGGAATGTAATTGCAGATCCATCAGCCTCATTATTCATCAGTCTTAACGGTCATTAGCCACCACAGAGTTTTCAAAGGGGGGAATTCCACACTGCTGCTGAGGGAAGATCACCTCCCTGAGCACCAAATGCGTTCTAATAGACTTATTATCACATATCACCTGTTTTAATAAATCATTCCTCTTTTCTTAAATGTCTGACTTTCTTGATTGAAATACCTTTGATGTTACCACATAATAATAATAATAATAATAATAATAACATTAATTATAACTGAAATTTATATTGCATCTTCCAAGAGACCCAAGGAAACTTTAAAAAGCAGGGCACAAAATAAAGGGAATAAAACAACAATAGAGAGAAGAGTTGTCTTAACAGACAAAGAAAGAATCGATTTGTGTGTGCTTCTCAAGACTATTTAACTGTAAAAATAACTGTTGATTGACGAAAATGACCTTGAAACATAGAGAGGGGTCCCCAGAGGAAAAAGCGCTTACTTGCCGCACGAAGCTGATTGGTTCTTACACACAGTTTTTTTTTTCTACATTGTCTTAAGTTATTCAGCTGACTCTAAGGCAATTAGGAATGTAGCAATATTAGAGAAATAGTCTCTCACATAGTATAGTCTCACAGTAATCATGATTATCAACAATTTGGCAGGAAATACAGAGCAATGAGTTCTGAAAGCTGTGTCTGTTGTTGGATGCTTTTGTGTTGGTGCTGTCAGTGACAAAACGTCAAATTTTACATCCAGAGGTGTATTTAGGTAGGCAGGCTTATGCACATTACATCAGTACCAATCTGGCATACAATTAAAAATCCCTGCCTTATTTTGTGAAGCCACCAAAAAAGTTCTGTGATGTCACTATGTGTTCTGACACCTTTCTATCAGGACCATTGTCAGTCGTTTGTGATATAGAAGCTCATCTTTGGGATCTTACTGGGAATCGGAATCATTTTCCAAACAAATCAAAGAGCTTCGGACGCCCATGATCCTTTCACTGATTCAGATTTTCCGGTTTCCAACTTATTATCTCCAGGACAAATTGTTCACATGCTTTTCTCAACTCAACTTTATTTATAAGCCAATTAAAAAACAACAGAGTTGTCCAAAGTGCTGTACAGTCAATAAAAACATAGGCACATGATTAAAATACAATGTTTACATCAAAGGAAAGCAGAAAGACCAGAAAGAAAGAAATGTCCAACAACTCAACCTGGACCAAAAGCGAAGGAATAAAAATTAGTCTTAAGGAGAGATTTAAAAAGAGACTGAGTGAGACTGCCCTGACATGAGGGGGCATCTCATTCCACAGTTTAGGGGCTGCAACAGAGAAAGCTCGGTCACCCTCATTTTCCTTTCATTTCATTTTCAGTTTTGATTTAGGGACGACCAGAGACAACTGGTCAGCTGACCTAAGTGACCTAGACGGAGTGTAAGTCTGTAAGAGGTCAGAAATGTACATGGGTGCCTACCCATTTAAGGATTTAAAAACAAACAATAAAACCTTAAAATGAATCCTAAAACGTACTGGTAGCCAGTGAAGAGAGGTCAGAATGGGGGAGATGTGCTCTCGCTTGCGTGAGACGGTTAAAAGCCGAGCAGCGGCATTTTGAACCAACTGCAGACGTGAGAGGGATGTCTGGCTCATGCCAAAGGAAAGTGCGTTTCTGTAGTCCTGGTGGTTATATTAAAGGCATGAATAAGCTTTTCAAAATCATTAAGGGTTAAAAAGGTCTTAACCTTAGATAAAAACCTCAACTTATAAAAACTAAATTTAACCAAAGAGTTTATCTGTTTATCAAGTTTAAAATCATTGTCTATTTTGACGCCAAGGTTTGAAACAGTAGATTTTATAAAATGGTTGCAGGGAGCCCAGGTCCATAGCATAAGAATCAATGGTACCTCTAGGTCCAAACACGATGACTTCCATTTTGCTATCATTAAAATGTAAGAAGTTAAGGGCCATCCAAACTTTGATGTCCTTCAGAGACTCCAACACTAAATCCAACACTAAATCTCAAAGTGCACTTTAGCACTTTGAGATTTGATCCAAATGTAAAGTGCATTATAAATTAAATGTATTATTATTATTATAACAATGAATTTACAGAACTGGCATCATTTCTTTTCAGTGGCAGGTAAATTTGCGAGTTATCTGCATAAAGATGGTAAGAGATGCCATCTTTCCCTAAAATCAACCCAAAGGGGAGCAAATACAAGGAAAAAAGGATCAGCCAAAGAATGGAACCTTAGGGGAATCCAGGTGGAAGAGGGGCAATGGATGAGACACAGTCACCTAGGCTAACAGAAAAGCATCTTCCTGACAGGTAAGACCTGACCAACTGTAAGGCTGTGCCTCTGACACCCACACAGCGCCCAGGCGAGAGATGAGAATGTTGTGGTCCACTGTGTCAAAAGCAGCTGTTAGAGCTAAAAGCATTAAAACGGTGAAATCACCAGAGTCTGTGGTTAATAAAAGATCATTAAAAACTCTTAAAAGTGCCGATTCTGTGCCGGGCAGGGCTTTAAAACCCAAATGGAATACCTCAAGAATGCCAAGTTTATTTAAAAAAGACTGTAATTGCACAAGTACAATCTTTTTTAAAACTTTGGACATGAATGGGAGTTTAGAGATTGGCCTAAAGTTTGAAAGAATGGAGCTGTCCAAGCTGGCTTTTTAAGTTAGTGGTTATACCGCCGCTTGTTTAAAGCAGGATGGTACAACACCTGAAGCAAGACTACTGTTTATAATGTTTTGGACGTTAGGTCCAATCGCTTCCCAGACCCCTTTAAAGGCGAGGTGGGACAACGTCTGTGGGACAGCCTGCAGGTTTAAGTTTTGCAGTAATTTCCGTTAAACAAGAAAAAGACACAGACTACAACTGATTAAATACAGCAGAGCAGGTGATGGAGACAGTCGGGTCGAATGAAGGCAGAGAGATGATATTCCTGACTGGCAATCTTGTCAACAAAAAAATGCAGAAATTCTGCACGCGCTGTGATGATCAGATAATCAATGTTGTTCACGTCAGTTGTCTTTATTATAATAATGTGGCAGACAGGTGTGTGTCATGAGACCTAAATACTTTCCTCAGGTTTAACATTGAATTTCATTGCTAATATAATGGAGCCGGTATGGCGTATGTATGTGCTTGGGTGATCATGCAAGTGTTCCTAGCGTGTTTCCTAGCATGTGTGTGCGTTCGTGTGATTAAGTATGTCGGGGTATCTGGCACATTAATAGAAGACCCTAATTTTCCGTGCAGATGATACACTTGACTTTTTTCTAAGTCTAGTTTTAGTCTCTCATTGAGTGGCTCTATAATTAGCATTAGTATTTTGACCAATTGAGGTGCATGCGATTGATGTACTCCCTACACATCTGAATTTAAAAACTTGCCCGAAAATTCCTATTTGCAACCATGTTACTCAGGCAGGTGCCACATGATGGCATAGAAATCTGCTAACATAATAGTTATATAATAATAGTGTCTATAATAGTAGACACAATAGTTATTTCAAGCAAACAAGAGAGTGGTCACTGACTAAGATTTCCAATACTCATTTGAACTTAACTGAAATAAACAACATGCATCTAGCTCCACTTGTTTCCTTGGAACAAAGCTGAGAGAGCTCTCACAAATAAGGTGGTTTATCTGAGCTGTCAAATACTTGTAATTTCCTCTCATTGTAGTTTGTATTACTTGGCCTGGTTTACAAACACTACATTGTCTGCCACTAACTCTGCTCAATGTCACATTATACAAACAGGCCCAACTACATTCCAAAAACCACCTGCAGGATCTGATTTCCCGTCTGAAGGACACTATCTCTCACCATTTCCCAATCTCCAACTTGGTGAGCTTTGTTTTTGTCTCAAAGGTTGATGAGGAGCCTAATAGATGGACCAAATTAAATCAGTTTTTACTCTGCCAGACATCTGAGAATTTTTTTTGTAGATTTGCTGGAAAAGTATTCTTTCAGCAACATTTTGACCACATCTTGTTGGGAAATATATGACTAGATATCACTAAAGGATATTCGTTTAAATGTTTAAATTCAAGATAAATACTAAAATAAGTAAAGGAAGCTGTTATTTTTCATGAAATAAACTGACACTAAAATACCTACAGAATGTCACACTAGAAAAAATATCAGAAAGTCTCTTCATGGGTTGGTAGTGACACAAAAAAATATGGTTGATAGAGTTAGAAAAATACCTGGGTCCTGAATAAAAACACAGGGCTTTATGTATTTAAACCCAGGGTCATGGGTTAGTGGGTATTTCTCATGCCTCCAGAGTACAGGAGAAGGACATCCAGTTAATAGAATAAATAAGGCTGTGTCCTTGGCCACTGAATTAAGATAACATGTAACTCAAAGAGCACAAGGGCTGTGTGTTTCTCGCTGAGTATTATTTTAGTGTTGAGGACAAATCTGTCATCAAACCCAAAAGATTCACTAATTCACAGGCTCTCTCACCGTCTCTCTCTCTCACCGTCTCTCTCTCTCTCACCGTCTCTCTCTCTCAACGTCTCTCTCTCTCTCTCTCTCTCTCTCTCTCTCTCTCAACGTCTCTCTCTCAACGTCTCTCTCTCTCTCTCTCTCTCTCTCTCTCTCAACGTCTCTCTCTCTCTCTCTCTCTCAACGTCTCTCTCTCTCTCTCTCTCTCTCAACGTCTCTCTCTCTCTCTCTCTCTCTCAACGTCTCTCTCTCTCTCTCAACGTCTCTCTCTCTCTCTCTCAACGTCTCTCTCTCTCTCTCTCTCTCAACGTCTCTCTCTCTCTCTCTCTCAACGTATCTCTGTCTCTCTCTCAACGTCTCTCTGTCTATGTGGTGATTCAAATTTTAATTTTGAAAATGAGCAATAACCTCGTCACATGTATACAATAATGTTTACTTTAAAGTTTACTGAACTTAAAAGGAAAAAAAGAAGAAGCTACTATCACTATATGTTACCCCTGAACTAACTGCATACCACATCAACAAGCTTCTCGGATTTGAGAACTGAAAACCTATTCTGGTTTTGTTGCAGTAAAACGGCAATAATTAGAAGTCTGTCACAATTCTAATTATTATTATAAGAAATAACAATATTTCAGCGAGAACTGGTGGTGACATTAAACGATGGGGACTGTGCATTTTCCATAGATTCTGAACTGCACAATTTGTCACTTAGTCTGAGTCTTTAAAAGTGCATTGTAAAAGATGCAGTAAGTGTCCAAACAAATTTTAACTTACATAACAAATGCATGTTGAGAATGTGCCTAATGTGCCTAAAATAACAAATTAGGAAAATACAAGAAAGCAATTATGAGATGGACACCTTTAAGGCCCCAATAAAGCATGTGTGAAATTTATCTGAATTCCGTCAGCGGTTTTTTGAGAGTAGACCATACCTCATTACATACGGATGTATGGGAAAGGGTAATCCTATATGCTACGTTTGGCTGGGGCATGAACAAATTATCCATTTAAATACCTGTTTTCAAGCTGTTGCCAGTAACTGCCTCAACTTCAGCTTGAAAAGAATATGGCCTGAGGGATCACACCATAACTATGGGAAAAATTATTTTTACTTCTCTTAAATGCATAGCCTGTGAACCATCAGTGCTAATACAGTTGTGACCCATTCAGTTTTTTCAAAACAAAAACATTAAGACAAGTACAGGACTGTGCAAAACATTTGTCATGCTACCTCTGATCTTTATGAAAGCAGGAGTAAGAATGTGTTCCTGTATAAAAATATTATATAATACACTGAGATTATAATTACAGGCTCAAAGAATGTGGTAGAGAAAAAACAGTTAAGCTGTCCAATCCAACGAGGAAGCTTGCACCTGGCAGATTTGTCGTACAGTGTCACAGTGCACTACATTTAATAATTAACACAATAAGAGCAGCCGCATTTTACTTTCTCTGTTGTCAAATTTATCTCAGACTAAACCTTTCTTTCTCACATAATGACACACTGTAAATTGTTTTCCTGTAAGAAACAGTTCCCAAAAGGCTTAACTGATGATTTAGCCACAACTTGCAAATCACTTAATTTGAGTTCTAGTTTGCTCACTTGAATCTGAGCCATGAATGGGGAAAGCAGGTTTTGCTTGAGTGGTAAGACTGTTCTAGCCCTGGAGCCAGCAATGGTAAAGTAATCTATTTGACAGCATCAAAGTTGCCCACTCATCATAGCCACAAATTTAAATGTATGAATTATCAACCTCAGGAAAACATGTAATACCTAACTAATTATACAGACCCTACGTCAACAGACCTGGCTAAATCAGTACTGCAGATGTGGTGCACCACAGTAATGACAATCAGCCTTGGATCTGTTTTTTGGGACTGTGACTGACTGCTTCGCAAGACTTCAGCAGATTAGCACTGACGCCCGTCTGCAAGCAGGGGTATGTAAAAATTATCCAAGAGTGATCTATGGGAGGCAAGAGACGCTTTTAACATCCTGCTTCACTCCTCCGGGAAATGAGTGTTGTTGTGCTGCTGGGCTAATCAGAAACAGAGACCATTTTTTTCCAGACTTCTGCCCTGACACAAATGACACAAAGCTGTTCTGTGTTTTAAAGGGCTACAAAGCTAAGAATTATTCCAGAGACAGAAAGAGGAAGCAGAAACTTGGCAGTGACACCTCTGCCTTCAGACTAGGGAAAAACCTGTGAATGACCCAAAGGTCACTCAACCAAGCATGAACCTGGCATCACACTGACTTAAGTGGGACCCACTGTAAACATGTTGATACTAGTCCTTTGAGAAGTGTGTGTGTCCAACTGTGGGTTAGAAATGCAGATATAACAGATTTAAAGCGGGAAATTTAAGTCACGTTCTCCCTCTGGCAAGAATACAATATGAAACTTATGATAGGAGATTATCCGAACATTTTACCTGCTTACCTCCTATATCAATATCAAGTAGGTAAGTGAAAATCAATTTTGCCAAGCTCGTATGACAGGAATAAGTATCAATCCCTGTATTTTTTTGTGGTAATAAATTATTTTTACTACAAGGTTACAGTTCCATGCCTTCGTCAGGCCTGGAAATTAGCATCTGTCACACGTGGGGGAATCTTTATACTTGTGGGTAAATTTGATAACTCACAAGCCATTGTGGCCGATCATAAAAAGCAGGATAACTGTGTGATTTGTGACCAGGACAAAGGTTGAATTGCAAGGCTGCATGTTTTACTCAGTTTTACCCTAAAAGAATGCAAAGAAAACCCAATACAGGTTCACATAATGGGTAGACGGGGGTAAAGTAGAGATACTCCTGATTAATATAGTGTAAACATTAGTTTTAGAGGCTTCAAGTTTAATTCTTATCCTCTTTCAAGTTCCATCATGTCAAGTTTAGCCGAAAGATTGTTTATGTTTTTCTGCTTAAATCATGCACATTTTTGCTGCAATAAAATAACTACATGTATCTAAATGTTCAAATTACTGACAACCGGCTGTATGTGTGCAAGAGTTGTTGGTTGCAGGTGGACTAAATAAAAGGTGAATTTCCAAACCTGGTATATTACTAAATCAATTGATCAGAAAAGAGTAAAGAATATATTCTGGGGCAACTTGATTTTTCAGAGGTTTCAGCATTAATGAAGAACAACTCCTGGTTTGTCTCAGGGAGGATGATTTAATATACATGATGTTCCTTATCTCTCCCTCTCCTCATTCTCTGCACTGTGTCACGGATGTATATTGCTTCATTGGATATAACCTAAAAACAGCTGCCAGCTGAGCGTTCTCTTGCAGCAGCAACAGCAGTTTGTGGCTGATACAGACTACAGCCATACTGTATGCTAAAGAGATTAAGAGAAAGTTGTAATTTTGGTAGTTGGTTTGGAAAACAAGAGGCACTGCATGAGAGCTGGCCATCCAATTGCTGGTGAATAGGCTGCAGTGTGTCATGGTGACTGCTCTCCCATCTTACCGACACTTTATAACGCAGAGGGACACAGGGACAGAAGCCTGCCAGAGCTATTTCAGATCCTTTACTAAACTCTGGTCAGGGCAAGGCCTGCAATTTCAGCCCCTGCTGTGGTCAAGGAAATCAACCCTTTCTAATTATACTACGCTGCTGGAGAATGATGTAAAAATGATTACAGTTTCTTCCATGCTCTTTCTTCCCCATCAAAGTGAGGGAGCAGAGCACAAGAGGACAGACCCAGCCCATAAAAAAAAGTTTGTTATTATTTCAAGACGGTCTGGAAAAGAAATAAACATTTAATTGCAAATCAAGTACTTCTGCAGGTTAAAATGTGAGTCTTGTTTAATATTCATTAATTCAAACAATATTCCGTCTACTATATTGTAGTAATTTCAGAAAGATGAAAACTTTGAACTACAACTACATTAAATAGATATATAAAGTCTTATTTGGCCGAATAATGATGACAAATTCTTTCATGAATGAACTGAATGCCCTGTCTGTCCTGTCCCATTAAAGCTTTTGAGGCACAGTTCACACTGAATGTCAAATGCTTTGGAATGTCTTTCATGGGTATAAATCTAGATAGCGCTGTTTGCCTCTTAAGTAAATCTGTGAAATGGAATGTGGTCTGCCCCTCCTTGTGAGGGAATGTACCCCCCCCAGAAAATAAAGAGGTAAACCCACTCTATTGTCCAAAAGAGGGCTGAACTGTCCAATAAAGGTATACTGTATGGGTTCATGTCAAACCACCTAAAGCTTCAAGGTAGGGTAAAATGACAGGCACAAGATAATAGAGCTGATGTGGAGCCCGGAAGTTTTTTGTATTGTGTCAGGGTTCTACCCTGACACCCTGTACGGTTGGCATTTAACTCTAGAGATCGTAGAGTCGATTTACAGACTGCTAAAATTAAATACATTTTTACAGAAACCTTTTCACCAAAGAAGGAAAGAAAAAAGAAAGATAAGACCTGTATTTAACGCAAGTGAAGACTTTGTTTGTTCAAATTAGTCAAAGTCAGATTCATTCATTCACGTCCTTAGTTTGCAATGTTACTAAAATCAGATTTCATATTCACACAGCCATTGGAAATAATAATAATGATAATTATTATTACCAAAAACATGGAGAAATACCTAAATAGCTAAGCGGAAAATAAAAGTTCCAGTAAAATGAAGAAAAACTGAAAAAAAGTACATTTTTAGAAGCGACTTAAGAGATATCAGGGACTCAGTCGACCTCATCTGCCCGAGCTCATCAATCTTCGGCATCAGTGCCCTAACAGCAAACATTGAGCCCCGATCGATTAGTCTTCAGATAGACAAATATGTACAAATAAACAACCTCTGCGCGAGGATCTTAAAGTATTTTCCGGGATGTACAGTATTAAAAAGTCAGCGATATAAATGGGAGACATAGAACAATAAATGGGATCAGTAAAATCTGAAATCATGATTTGTGTTGAAGTCTGTTTAAATTCTATTTGTTTTCTATTCATACTCATATACTTTATACGCACACAAATACTCTGTTACCTTCTAACTAGTTATTTTTGGGACCACACAGAAAACTAGAACGGTACTACTCAGTAAAGGTCGTGCCCTTACCAAGGCCCAACTAGTCCCCTTTAATTCAATAACGCCTTAACCAAAAATGTAATTCATGGTCCTGTAACCACAATACGAGATGAAGTAATTTGTAACAGCCAAACATTTAAATCTGATGGATCCAGATTTATACTAGCTTTCGCACAAAGCTGCACACACTTGTAGATACCAACCCATAAATACTGTGTGACTGTTTGTCAGCATGATCTATGTTTTGTTCCCTGAGAAATTTAAGTCAAGTTGAATTTAGCACAAGCAGTGCTGCGATAAAAAAAATTTTTAAATAATCTTGAACAGCATTTATATTTTCCAGGGTCAATTGTAGCCCAAAACTCATCGTTCGACCAAGTTTCATGGAAATCCACTTAGTAGTTTTTATGTAGTCCTGCACACGATCCCACAAACAAATGGACGCCGGTGAAAATCTAACTGGCTATAATTTATGCAGATCTTTTCAGTAGACACACAAAACACAATGAACGTTGTACAAGCCCCCAAAGAGGGATTTATCCCGCTAGACTGAGTGACAATGTAGATTCCCTGTGTACTTCCGAGATCAGAGTGACAGTCTCACAAAAGCTGTCATGGTTAACACACAGCGGCCCACAGAATGACAGAGATCCAGACGATGAGTAATAGAGCATGGGGAAGGGGTTGGGATCTGTCTGGTTAATGACAATGGAGAATCATAGGATGCAATAATTCTGTTCAAATTACCCAGGAATTTAAGAAGGAAGTTAAGATTAAGTTGGAGTAAAGTAAAGCCACAAAAATAGCATGGACATTTCAGGACTTTTCCCATAACCTTTCTATTTTTTAAACCATTTCACTGAGTCCATGGTAGCTATAGTAACAGTCAAAGTAACAGACAAAGCCTGACAAAGACAGTAAAACAGAATCAAATAATGAAGCATAACAAGTATGTGTGTTTCCTTTCAACACATTTGCCACATGTTTTGTTCCCACCTGTATAATTTCGTTTCAATCTTATTTATAGTTTCTACAGCTTATCATCATATGCTAAGTATAACAACAGATAATACAAATCCGTCCATTGGGCATATTTTTCAAATAAAAATGTCAATTTTGACAGCAACAGTCAAATTCCATAAACCCTTCAACTATTCAGATGAATTCGTAGTGGTTTCAAAGGGTTGTTCATCTATGCTGGTGGCCCCTGAGGATAGAGGGGAAAAAACCCTATGAGAGTCTTTTTAGTTTTAGCTTTTCAGAAACACAAACAGCTCCTGTAGCTCTGGAAACCCTAAACTCAAATTCATAGGTAGTTGATAATAAGAGCAAATCTGAACCTTTATGCAAAGCTAAGATGCTCGAGGCAAAGAGAGACGGCTTAATGTTTTTGTACCAAAGACCAAGACTGCAGTTCCCTCGGATGCAGACTCTGCAGTGGACTGAGCTCAGGAATTCTTTTCCCACTGGCCCCAGGGGAACAGAGACTGGAAGGGAGGGGTATGTGTGTCTTGGGAGGAAGAAGCAGAAGACGAGAAGGAGGAGGATGGTAGCATTGGGCAGACACCATGAAATTTCCAATTCCTCTTCATAAATTCTCAATTTAAGTGGGTATGGAGAATGAAATGGAGTTGGACCGTGTTTTCACTGTGATAATTTGGCGATTAGAGACAGGACAGCTATGGCTAGGCCAATAACTTGACTGATAGTGGAAACTACAGTAAGCTACATAGTAGTACAATAGTACAGATTAGATCGTTCACACTCAATAATGGTGATGAACTGCTTGACCTTCCAGCCTATACAGAGAAAAGCAAGTGCTTGAATCATGACCACACATTTGCTTATTTCTACAAGGAAATTGAGACTCCTGTATATACTTCTAAAGAGATCTTATTCAGTCAGTCTCAAAGTAGCTGCAGTGTTCTCAAAGTGAAATGAAATGTACATTGTTTGTTTTACTCTTAAAGAGTAAAGGTTAATACAACCTAAACATTCGAATGAGAGAAAATTATTTCATCCAGAGTAATTCCTTCTTTTTTTTTAAATCTATCTCTTTTGTGTACAACATCAAAAAGCAATTACATTTTAGGTTTGCAAATTGTAAACAAAGCATGCGCCACACAGATGCATATCATTGACAATTAATGAAAATCGAAATGAACCCAGAAGCTATGTTGAATTGCCAAGGCCTTGAACATGTTCCATCAGTGATTTGAATATAAAAGAAGAGGGAAGATCCAGTTCTGACAGTCCTGGCTGGGGAGTTATTGGTATCCATGCTGACATTACTGTGTGAGAGGTCCCAGTATGAATGTCTCTCCCTAGGGGCTCCACAGAAGCAGACAGTAGGAAAATGGGGTACTCCCCACACTAAACGAAAAGCACCCCTCTCATCTATCTCTCATCCTATCTACTCTCATCTTGCAATACTGATTATATTCTGAGACTTCAAGATTACAAAGGGAGTCATACAGTCACTTGGTATGGGGTTTACTTAGTAAACATACTTTGAGTGCAAACCTATAATAACTGAGACCTTGTTAAGATGACCTATATACCATGGAACTCAGCATTACAGACATAACCCCATAATTAGGAGACGAGAACTAACCAGTGCAAGGGACCTATTGAAACTGCGCCGCTTTTTTATATTAATTCTTTTTTATTCCAAAATCTCTCTAGTGTTTCCCATACACAGGCTGTACTTAGGCAGGGTAAATTAAGACACAAGTAGATAAAATTCAAATCCCCCCCCCCCCTTAGTCCTTTTATTCTATTCTCCCTGAAAGTAAGCGTTCACTTTGGCACATAAACAGTTCTACAAATGAGAGACAAAGGCTTCCAGGTGTGGTATGAATGTTTATGGCCTCACAACAATGTGGAAAATATTTAGCGCTTGGTTCATTAGCTTTATGCTAACATATGATTGGAATTGCCATATACATGCTAAAGGAATTAGTATTGACGTCCCGATCATAATCAAAAAGTGAAGAAGTATGTACAAATAAACTTTGTGAATATCACTACACATGTATTTGTCATTTAAGCTTAAGAACAAATTTGTTAATGAGACGCTTTTCTGAATATTTTTTTTAATCATATCCATGCGTTAATTTTTTGAATGATGAAGAAAAGCCAACTGCGGAGCCCCTGAAGTCCCTCGAGAACATTTTTTTTAAAATATGCTCTTAATCCATATCGCTTGATGAACAAAGCCATCATAGAACATATAATCGACTGAACAGGGCTTACAAAGTTTTATTTACAAAGTTTTCATTTTGAAGTGTGTTTCATAAACACACTGCAATATCATATGACATGTATGAAGACTTGTCCTATGCTAATTTCATCAAATTAAAAAACATACACAATGCTGACCAACATTACTTCCACTGTGATCCTTCAGAATAAAAGCCTTTCAAATTCACTGCTCACCAACAGGAAAAATAAGTATGTGCCTATGCCATCAACAGAAAAAATAGGTTACAGGGTCAAATTCTAACAACTTTGGCTCGTAGATATGGGATCATCATCAGCAGGAATCATTTGCTGCGCCCACTGAAGGACAACAGGCAGCAGCTACACTAGTAGTTTTCGAAGAACAAGCCCACCTTTGAAATGCTGAATCTATATTGCGCGCTCAAAATAATAAGTAGTGCGCATAAGATAATTATATAACTTATTTTTCTCAAGGACTTCACAGGCACAGTAGAAAATGGATCAATCGACTGCTTAATATATTTTGCTGACCTCAGGCCTGGACACAGAGACCCGTAACACTAACTGGTGTGCCTGAAATACTGTATTTTCCACATTCAATCACCATTTCTCAGGTACAGGTTTGTTACCTAATATATTTGAAAATGGATATATATTTTATTTGATAAATAACTATTTATTAACAGTTATTTCTTTTTGAAATATAAAATATAATGAGAGTAAGATCTTTATTTTGAGTTTTTATTAATAAGAAAGATAAAGATAAGAGATGCAGATTCAGAGGACAGGGGGGGGTGGAAATATTTGATCTGCTGCGATGACACCTTAAGGGTACAGCCGAAAAAAGAAGATTCATTCACAAATGGAAATTTATTTTGATATGTAAATAGCTATTGTTTTTATTAATTCATGTTTAAATAAGATATTTTGAGTGATTGATCCTTTGCTAATGGTTATTTTTTTTTATTTGTAAATAACTACTTATGTTGACCTTAGATGAAAGATGAATAATATTTTGCAATTATTGGAGTAACTGAAAAACTGTTTATTAGCTAGTTTATTAATGAATCCATCATTCACATGTATCTTAGCCACCCACCACCGTTTTTCAAATTCTCAATTTGTGGGAAACACTGCTCTCTATTTATAAACATTTCTAATCAGTGGTCTAGGAGTCTGAAGTTAATAGCTCAATGATAAAGGCTGGACTTGGCATTGAAAGCATTGATACTGCTGTCTATTTTCTATTCTTGAGTTTCACATGCATACACGCCTCTAGTGGAACCATAAAATGTGTCACATGGACTTTATATCAGGTTAATTTCATCAGTGTCCTCTGGAAGTCATTGAAACAACTGTAATAGTCTAAGATAGGAACAGGTAAAAGATAGATGACTCAACCCACTTGTCCATAAAATGATCAATCATGTTAACACTGGGAGTACAGCTCTGGGGCTCCTATAGTCACTGAAGCTAGATGATAGTTTTCAGCTGATTTCATTCACCCTTGGAGATTTCTCAAAGTCCTAGGTTTCCATGATGACTTAGTGAAACAACATATTTGAGTAACCGGTAGCACTCATCATTAGGAAGAGCTTCTATTGAGGCCAGGTGAGGTCATGAGAACAACCTATGCCCTGAACAACATCCTGTGCGGAAGCATTAAAAGGATGAGGACATGGTATAAAGGCTTTCTATTTGGATCTAATCCCATTAGCAAACAATGATCAGGGAAGATCGCAGGGCTTTGCAACATATTTGAAAATATTAAATATGTGTTGGCTAAAAAGCAAACATATTTCCTTTATTTTGTCTGAATTAGGGTTAATGGAAATGTTTTCTTTTAATCATTAGTATGTGGACAATGTTCTGTTTTATTTTCATGATTAACAATTAAATCAATATTAATTCAACCCACTAATACCACAGTAACCCTCTCTAACAGGATGCACACATAAAATCTATACAGCTCTAACCACAACTTCCGTCACACATAATTAAACTTCCCTGACTAAGTTTACAAATGATGATTTTGAAATTTCTGTTTCTACAATTGAACTGAAGAAAATAAGAAGAAGGAGCACTCTGTGTGAATTACTCCTCGTTGCAATAAGCACTATCCATAGTTTCTTTGAGGTTTAGCACAAAGGAACTGAGGTCATTAGTTCAGCCTAACTCAAACCTTCATGAGCTAAGCATGGCAAGACATTTATCTGCTGGCACTATTACAAAAAAGGAGTCTGTGTTCAGAAAGGCAGAACAGAGCGGTGCAAAGGAGTCTTGAGGAGAGAGAATGGGGCCCAGAAGCCCAAGATTGAACAGAGGTTTCAAAAAAGCACAGGTCTCCACAGAGACTTCTCTGAGAGCCAGTCACTGTGGCGCTGTGGGTTGGTGTCTATATAGAATGATCGTAACATCAACAACTTTCAAAATCTTTGAAAAATGTTGAAGTCTAACTAAAGAGAAAATGATGATTAGCTTTTACATCATATAGGTAACGGAAAAGTTTTCGACATAAAAAGCAACTCCTGAAATGCTCATTTATATGACGGACAAAGGATGTTAGAGGTATGAAAACAAAACAGAAAGTTAGACAGAAGGAATGTGTCTGCCAAGGCAGGTCACACTGTAATTAGAAAAACCAGTGGCCTGTTGACCTCCCCAGCCAATAAACTGCCATGTCGGCCACTATCGCCCCTTCCAAGACCATCTAGAAACACCCTGGCATGTTACTGATAAACTGTTTTTCCTCCTCTTTGAAGTAGTAAAAGGCACCGAAAGGAGGTTGGGCTGAGGGTGGTGCTATAACTGGTGTGTTACAGCGTTACAGTTGACATCACCCCCTGCTTCCATGGAGTCCCCATGTACTGATTTGTCTGGTTGGACCATGCTTTGGACACAGACAGTTGGCCAAAATCCTTCTGGTCAACACCACTTGTCAGGAAGAGTATTAACTTTCTTTTTACTAATGCATTTAGCTCTCCTGCATGTATCGTCTTCTGCACACTAAACATAAAAGAGCATCAAAAAAATGGCTCAAATAACCCTACAATTAAGGAGTACCCAGAGAGTGCAAAACTCTGCTAAGGCACAACCGTACCCAAAGTAGACATTATGATTATAAAGGAAAATTTCTTGCAATGATTGCAGAAAACCTCTAAAAGTACCCCATCTCACAATGGTTGAAAAAATGTCATTATGATGTCATATGACATGAGGTCATAACGTAACGTCCCCAAATTTTCGTCATCTCCAGGACATGTCAAAATCTACCACTGGGTAAAATTTTATTCAAATCCTTCCATTAGATTTTTTGTAATTTTGATAACATATAGGCAAACAAAATAAGTATAAAACAGAACCTCCTTGACAGAGGATAGATGATGCCCCATCTATCCTATCACAATAAATACATTTATGAACAGTTACTGAGCAAGAGTAGTTTTATCTGAAGTTGGCCAGCTCCAGTAAGGTATTATACATCAGTTATAGGTCGTCGGTTCCCGAAAAATTAGTATTCGGAGTGAACATTAGTTGTTCCGCGTCTGAATTTCAGGGGTCTTAAAGGTCTGTTATGCTCTTTCACAGCTATTTCAACTGGTTGAAGCACACTTAAGCCACCAGACCTTTCAATGTGGCACACGTTAACTTCATGCAAGCCAACTAACTTGTTAAATCACTGAAAAATAATAACTCCTAGCAAAACATACCTAACGCACTCATTAAATTTCTGGGAATAACATCAACTTGACAGAAAAGTTACTTGCTACTGGTTGATAATGACCTCATCACGAACAGAAGACAAATGAATAAGAATAAGCTATCTTTATCGTTTACACTGAAATAATGACGTAAACCTGCGATAGATCTTCTGGCTAGATTTTAACAAATGGATATCTTGTGAAAGTTAGTCCTACGCGATCCATCACCCTAGCAGAGTCATCAGCCATCAGTCGATGACAATCTTCTCTTAGAGTCTGAGCAACAAAGACTTTCTACTAGACTCATTATCGCACATCTGCTTTTGTAATAAATCATAAATTTTTCGACATCTTTTCTTCTCTGATTGAAATGATTTTACTATTGACATTGTGATATTTGCTGCCTTAAGTCATATGACCCTGACTGAAAAAAATGTTCACAAGATGTTTATATCCATGTGTTAACTTCCTTGATAAAATCATAGGCTCTATTAAGTTAAAAATCTGTTTGAGTCTGCGCATGTCAGAAAAGCTGTTTCCGATTAGATGAGTCGATGCATGTAAACACCGGGACGGAAAAGATCATAGAGGTCATGTAAACAGGCGACCGACATTGCAATAGAGAAAGGTTTAATTCGGATAGGAGAAAAGGGTCCCATGTAAACCCACCTAGTAACACACCTTCATGGTTAGCCTATCATCTTGCTGCTGTCTTCTTAGAAATGATATTCCCATCTATCCAGTTATTACATACAGCTGGTCCTCGACCTTTCCATCTCCGCCCAGTCCTTGTAGCTCCTTCAGCCTCATCATTCATTATTCATCATTAATTTAGTCTCAGCAGAGTAATGAGCCACCACCACCACCAGTATACAGAATCCAAAGGAGGAGAATAATTTGCTGCTGCTCAGCAGAGGTAATCATGGCTGTATTTTTGAAATGTTTGTTTGATTTTCATTCTTGGAATTGATGTTTTAAGAACATAAGGGTAACAAAAATGGACAAAACCTTTTTAATAAGATAAACCATTGAAAAGTGGGAGGCCAATCGGTAATCGGCTGAGCAGAAACACTGGAGGCCGGTTACGTGGCTGTTGTACGCATTCACCGTACACGCACACCAAGCCTGAGCTCCCACTGCTCCAAACATCTCACGAGTAAACCAGAAAAACACAAAGCGCGCAATTTATTTCACCAGTAAGGTCCTAATAAGCTGTTGAGGAACAACCCCGAAAGCTTTAGACACAATGAATGAAATCACACACTTCAAATTTCATCACCAGAGAAACATAACAAGTTAAAAGCTAACATAAGAAGAGCGGCAAAATTTAGCGGGAGCTCAAAGCCAGCCACAAGTCCTGAAGTCCCTGAACGAAGCCAAAATATAGCATGCGATTGAATGATGGACGCCTACAATGCTTTATTTTCAATTCGAAATAAGTCTTGTATCCTCCATATGGAGGTTATGGAGCACATGTACATTCATTTCAACAGTTCAGAATACATATAAATAACACAATGTGAACCAGCGTTGTTACTTCCTTTGCAAACATTCAAAATAAGAGCACTTAAAATAAATGACTCATTATTATTTCTCAGTTTTTAAGAAAAAAAAAATCTAAATCGGCCAAAATCGGTATCAGCTGGTCAGACTTGATTTTAAAAAAAAAAGAAACGGTGATTGGCCAAGAAAATTGCAATCAGTGCATGTCTAATTTCTAATAATTTTGTCTTTTCCACTGACATACCACTTAACTTGGAGAATGGCAACATTTTCGCAACGACGGATACATCTTAAATCATGGAATATGATGAGAAAATTACGAGCTTTACAGACTTTCTTCTTAAAGTCTTCAGTCAGTTGATGTGAAAGATAAATGCAGCCAGTGTCTCCGCAAACACTGAGGAGTGAGACTGACTGACCGGGTATACGGCTTTCGCCAGGAGCCCTTATTTTGCTTTTTAGAAAGTGAGACAGGGAGTGTCTTATGTGGATACACCTGAGGTTAGTGGGTGTACATGTGCGTGTTTGTATGTGTGTCCCTGAGTGAGTGTTTTTGCAGAAGAATGTGTGTGTGAGTGAAAGATGTGGTTTGAGCTACGCCCTGCTAATCGTTGCCTGCTGGCTGCATGGTGCTTTGATAGTCGTGTACATCTGAGCACTCAATGGCCGTCTTTGTGATCAGGTGCAATCTTTCATCCACCATTTTAAATCCTACCTCAATTGTCTAGATATGAAAAAATAAATAAATATGAAAAGGCGCCTAAATAGACAATATAGGTGAAAAACCCATTGCACAAATGTCAGCACAGTTGTCTTTTCATTATACTTACAATAAGATAGGACAGCATAAGGTAGGATAGGATACGATAAGATATACATTTCCGGCGTTAGAGTAGCAAGATAAAATAAGCAGAAACAATACCAACGGGTATCAATCAAATGTAAATCAATAAAAAAAATAGAACAAAACACTATGAAGGAGATATAAAATGATGTGGAATATCCAAGATATTGGGTAGTAGCCCTGGCCTTTCTCAGTGAAAGTGAAGATCTATTTGTATAAGAATATTTAGACTTAAAAGCTCAAGTGGTAAACTCTAAGCTAACCCAAGCTTCATGGCTGCATGACTTTTTTAGTATGAAGTGTTTTCCAAAAGGAAAACCATGAGCTGATGATAAAGGAGCCAGTGGTTCTGGTCTGAGCACTAGTTATTATGGTTAATCAAAGGATGTTAATAATGTAGCTTGAGGTTACTTGTCTCTCTGTCTGTCTCCGTTGCTCTCTGACTGTCTGTGCATGTGTGTGGCATGACATTGAGTCTGTCTTCCTGTCCTGTGCAGGTTAGATACTGTCTGTAATCTGTGGTCTAGACATCCTGTGGTTGACGGCACGCATCTTGTTTGTCCGTCCATTTTGGTTTAGCATTCAGATGTTTAAACTTTATGTAAATAAATTTATGATAGGAGGAGCTTGTCTTTTTCGGTAAACAACTTTTTGCCTCATTACTTAAGCATCAGGATTAAAATCAAACCTAGAAACTAAACCAGTAACACATTACTCATGCCTAACTCACCTGGAACACACACAAATTTGGTTTTACAGGGGTTTTTTTTAATTAAAAAAAGGTCTAAAGTTTCCTTATACCCACAGGACAAGGACGGAGAATGTCTCAAAATGGCTGCGGTGGATATGGCTAGAGAGGAGGCTGCCACCCAGCTGTTCACAAAGACAAACCAGGCTTACAGCGAGACACTGGAACCTGTGGGCAGACTCGTTGCTGAGTGTTGCTTCTTAATGTCTGAGGGCCGGAGAGGCCGCTGTGTATAAAGTATTAGAGTACTAGAGTTTTTTGTTATCCTTGTCACACTTTTGTCTCTCATATTACCAACATTAAGTACATGGATTTCTGGTTAGATGAGGGAAAATTGCGGAGTAAAAGCAAGAATACTGAGGATTTATTATTTGAGTATTGCTGTTCTCTTCAAAGATGAAACATTACTATTTCTTAGAGCCAACAAGAGACAGATACTATTACTGGGCAACAAATATTTGCAAAAAAAAAATCAGTGGTCACATGCAAAGACGAGCATTATGATTTTAATTTTAGATCTGGAGGGCAACCAATAAAAAACTATGTTTTTAGATAAACAACTGCCTTTTCATTTGTTTGAACAGATTAACTGTCCCAACCACCTGTGGTTATCGTTTATTGAATGAAGGCTTCACATCAAGGAAACAATTCTGCATGTTAAGCCGCCCTGAGAGGGTTGAAAGAAAAAGAATACAGACAACAGGGAAAGAATTTCTGCAATGTCAGCTGCAACATTTAACTGTATCATTACAGAAAGGGAAGCGACAGAACTGAATCACACATATGAGGGTGGTCACTTCGTATTTTCAGGTGTACGCAACAGAAAACCAAACCTGGAACTTCTGCTTTTGATATATGAGATTAATCTATGATTAGAGCAACAATAACTTTGCATGCAAATTCAAGATTCTCCACCTAACTTGATTATCTGTTGTGCTTGAACATTTCAAGAACTGTATGATATCCTACAAAAAAATGCCTGCTTTCCAACCAATTTGCTGTTGTTTGACCCTTGGCAGCAAATAACTGTTTCGTGTCAAAACAGCGGAGGAACTCATAGAAACTGCCGAGTCAGCATGTACCAGTCCCCGCCACAGCCGAGAAAACAGAGCGCAACTCTTAATTGTCTCTTTCAAAAACACACACAGACAAATTAGCTGAAGTAGTTTGTGTATGGAGACACCCTCTTCATTTTTCATTGCATCTTCGTCCTGCAATCTAAATGAGGTTACCATCATTTTAGCACTTTTAGATTTGATCCAAATGTAAAGTGCATTATTAATAAATGTATTATTATTATTACCTCATATCAGAAATTCTAAGCCTCTTTAAAAATGACTTAATGGCAGGTGGAGAAAATTCACTACTGTGGGAGACCCTGAGGATATCAAAACTGAAAAGATGACACATTTACCTTTCATTTGCAAGCCATGTTGCATTTGAAAAGAGCACGGAATATGAAGTGAGGAGTCTGGTTCAGATGCAGTCAGCCCAGCAAACCTTCTATTTTCATGTCCGAACGCAACCATGTCCTACACAGTCAACACTAGCTGAGTTTTTACGGTGTCAAAGAGTTGTTGTCACCATGATTACGGCTCGTCTGTCTACCCTGATTACTCATGTCAGCAGAGTAAACAACTGTAAAAGGGTCTGTTTTTGTCATCAGCAGTTTTAAATATACTTAAACTGGAGTCTTAACATTGACCAACTGCTTCGTGACTCTACATCCAGGACTAAATCAAAATCCCTCCAAACTATCGGTTTCCCTGTATGGTTTTGAGTTGTTTCAAACTTTACAGAAGACTTCTTTTTTATTTAAGTCCTTCCTGGTTTAAGCTCAGCCAAGACATGAGAATTACGGCAGGAAAAGTACTGCATAGCCTATGCTACATTCAGGGGCAGATTGCAATGACACATAAAAAAAACACATCCAATACTGAAACATTACCTATGCCGACACAGAGACACAGACATTCCATTACTTTTATTTTACTGTTACACTGGGTCTTCACAACGATATCTTCAAACAATCCTGTTAAATTGGCCATCGTGACCAAATCCAACTTTGGCTATCTGCATCCTGACACAGCCCGACCTAGACCAGAACATATTTTCTAAATATTTGTCCAAACCTGCCTGAATCCAAGATACTATAAATCGAGTCTGGCCCAAACCTGGTGGGCCTTCCGTTTTCCGCCAGACGACACCGGCCTCTCTAGTGCTCACCTCCTTCACATTCACAAGAGATTGAGAATTGGACAGGAAAATGGAATTAGAGAGTGATAAGAGACTACCACTCCTGTTTCTCCTTGTGCTGTGTGATGCTAGCTCTCAACTACCCAGTAGACCTCTTAGTTAGTGCCGAGTCATTTACTTAGTGTTTAGCTTACATTTTAGCTTAGGCAAGCTAAATGTAGCCCTTAGCAAGTCCCATAATCCCCCACGACAGAGATACAAAATACCAGTCCATGGTCTTAAAGACCCAGACCTCGCCCGTCATAACATGAGCTGCGGCAAAGCTAGCTAGTTTGCTGAAAGTCACATTATAAATTAAAATGTTGGAGAGTTACCGTACTTCAGAAATGAGACCGTAATATACGTCTGAATCGAAATGGCATCCTTTTATCGATTCATCGCCCCGCACCACATGTACATATGTTTAGGGTCTCCCATCTATTTTTATATCTTCGACTACTAGTAATGGACTAATGTGAAATATTAATCTTTGATTATTAAAGAAAGCAATAATCAAACCAAAGCTTCTTCCATTGCTTCAGCAAACCTTATTTAATAATTTTGTGAACTATGAACCAGACAATGATGTTTCTTGTCGGAAATCATGGATCAAACAGACAGTGAAATCTGTGGTTCTAAATCCAGACAAAACATTTCAACACCGTTTCATTCTTGGTATTAATATTATGTCTGTGGGGTTCCAAATCTCCCTTGAGCCCTATATCCCATTAAACTTCTCTTTCAGAAAATGATGACATCAAAGTCCACAAGCCAAAGCAAAACGGCATCCCACTTCCAGTTTGGTTGACCATGAAAAAAAATTATAAGGGAAAAGCCTATTCCCAACAGTTTCCTTGCAGACTTTAAGAATCGAGAAATGAGGAGGTACAGGAGGAGGAAGAACCTAGAAGGAGCACATGATGGAAAGACTAAATGAACAAACTGTGTGTTTTTGTGGTCTTGGAAATGGAGAGATCCCAAGGGAGACCTAATGACTGTAGTGGTATCTGGCAAAGGGGCCAAGTTTCCTTAACTTCCTTAAAGTTGCCTCCAGTCCAAAGTCACCATGAACAACATTTGCTGGGAGATCTGGCAATTATACTATTATCAAGGTCTTTCCTCTCTCTGATTTCCATTATACTCTGCTGGGCAGATTTTACTAGAGCTTTGTACTTCGTAGGTAAGGACAGACTTTCATTCTGATCTAATGGATTGCATAACTTCCGACACTGACGCTGTATCAACCATATAAGTTCCGGCGCCCCTCGTGTGTGGCCGCCTGTTACAGCAGCTCCCGCTCTCCTTGAGCATTTTTCAAACTTTACTTGTCTTTTACTTGTTTATTTCAATATGTAACAATATGTACACTTGTTTGAGTGTACATATTGTTATTTTATATTGTTTATTTTATCATTGTATGGTGTAATATTTTTATTATATTTCTATTATAGTGCAATATGTCCAGTATATTGTAATACTATACTATAGTATAGTATACTATAGTTTTAGTATAGTATAATATTTTAGTATATTGTAATATTTCTAGTATATTTCCTGTATAGTGTTCTATTTATATTATAGTGTAATATTCATATTATGGTGTAATACCCTAGTATATATTAATATTCATATTTATATTTGCATTGCATTCTGTTATATTGATTTGTGTGCTCTTTGCTGCTGTGTCGCATTTCCCCGTTGTGGGACTAATAAAGGTTTATCTTATCTTATGAAATACCCAGACCATAATCCCATTTGAAAATAGCAGAAGATGGAAAGCATATAATTAAGCAGAAGACAATATTTCAATGAACCAGGCCCTTCATTTCAGGACAACTTCCTTGCCAATACAATTCAGGGAAAATAACTAACTATTTTATTTGAGCCTTGTAGAAGCTGCCTTAAATATTTAATTTGCAATATGGTACTATATTGTCTTGAAGTATTAACTATATTGCAGTGTAATGATCAACAAGGCCTTCACCAACAAGGATTATGCGCTTCAAGCCACATTTCAGATACCAAGCTGAACCTGAGCACAACAACAGACACGTAAACACCAGGCTGTAAGATATGCAATTAATGCGTCACTGCAACCTAAATTGTAATGACACCCTTAAAACAAATTTGACTTGTAGCTGAGAAATATAAGTGAACTTATTAAAGTCTCCAATCTAAACAACTTAAAGAATAACTCATTTATTATTACAGGTTGTTAATTTGCTAACAATCTCATAAGGAATTAAGCATTTCTTTGGGTGTGAATCAAGCCTGCCTACGTGAGCAAATTGACCGCTGCTGGCTCCTATATATCTGTGACCTGTCATCTGTCTTAAGAGCCCTAAACAACAGAGAGGAGAGGCCACATTTTATTGTGCCAGCTTGAGAAAGGGAGACAGCGCTAGTTCGGCTTGATGAATGGGGTCCAACTGGGAGAGTAAGTCTGGGATAAAGGATCTGTTTCCCGCCATAAAACTGCGGCAGCTTCAAGCCTTCTCGTTCTTAGACCCTCCTGAATCAAGGTATATGAGTGTATGTGGGTGCAGCTGGGTCTATGTGTCTGGATATCACAGTGATTCATACGTGCAAGACACGTTGCAACACCTTGACACTACTGGAGAGTATGACAGGTGGCGGATGCGTAACGCAAGTGAGACTGTTTCCCCTTTAATTTGAGCACTGACTGTTGAGTGAAACCATTATATCAGACACAGACATATAGAGCTGAACACTGGGACATACATTTACTGCACAAACTGACTGTTTGAACCAGACTGCCTGTTAAATCCAGTCTTGAGGTTGTAAATCATGTCTAGGCTAGTAGATTCAGAAAAAGCATAAGAGAGATCATTGATCATTGTGTGAACAAGAAACTAAACAACAATGGACTCCTGGGTGGGTCTCTGGGCTAGTCATGTTGGAAAATACGGATTCCCAGAGGCAAAGAAAACAAACATTCGAGATGAGACGAGCTAGTTTTTTTCAAAAGTGGAACTCCACCAAATTTTCTGGACAAACACCAATTAATATGAAAGTGCCATAAAACCAGCAGATCAGGCATAATTCAGTTTTGTCATATTGCATTTTTTATGGAGCTCCCTTAGTGTCTCATGAGAAATTAAAACAAGCCAAATCACTGTGCTCGGTTTACCAATTCATAATCTGTTCACCTGGATTTGCTATTGGATTTGTCCGACATGAATTAATTCTCTGTATATTTATCTGAAACTCCAGCAACACAGACACCACCATGTATCTATCAATACATAGCACTGTTATGTTTAACAGTTTATTACTTATTCAGAGTACTGGTCAGGGCCAGAGACTATTACTCACAAACCTCATACAGTTATAGAATCAGTGAGTCTAGCAGAGTAGACCAACAGATTGAAGAATCCCAAGTTTCACAAAAACATAATACAGAGTAGCACTTTTGACTCTTAGACTCTTCTCAATTAATCAATTCCTGAATTGATTAATGAAGTCGCATAGAGGTTTGAGTCAAGATCACAATTTTCTGTCGATTGATCACCAAACCCTAAGATGGGACTTGTAGACGTATTGATTACTTTAGAAATTTTGGATTTCCAGTTCACTCGTTTCTGGGCTGCATTCCTTAACGGCATATAGTAAAAGACCCTACTGTAAATACTTGCTCCACACGGCACCTGTATTTTATAACTTTTTCTTACACAGTATACAATGTACCAAATGTTTTGGGTAATTTTACTACATTATGATGGTAGTGGTGGCCTAAAGGTCAGAAAATCACATGATAGACAGGTCCTAGCATTGTCCACTAAACCAAGCAGATGAGTCTGGGTGGGAAAGGGAAATAGCAGTATTTGCGACACCATTCTTATCAACATGAGGTGCCCTTGAGCATGGCTCTTTACGTGTGTTGAAAAGAGCCCTGCTGTGTTGTGTTGAGCAGATTGCAGGAATGCATGTTCTTCTATGTGAGATAATCACCAACACCAATAATGTGCAGTATATCACACTGGATTAAACATTTCTTTCAATTTGAGGAAACAACTAACCTGATAATTAAAAGATTCTTCCATCTATTAGTGGGCCTATTGATATTTGTGTAGTATTCTTTAAGTCACAGAGCGCTCTTCAAACAAACTTTTGCATCCTTATTGGCTTCTTACAGTATATATTTAGGCAACTGTTGTAAATGATAGCTTAGCTGACAGTATGTTTGCAAAGTGCACACTTAAGACAGCTTGTCTTTTGTTCTTTGGTCGTAACTTTCTCTGCAGTTTGCTTTATCTTTATGTAACTCACTTCAGTCTTCACATTCTGTATTTTTAGAGCGATGAGTGCACATGTAAAGTTTCCATGGTCAGAAATGAATTCATTAACTGTGTAAGTGTTTCTAGAGTATCTGAAATATAATTTTAGTCAAGCTCATTTTGGTATGGGGTATTTGTTCTCTGAAAAGCAGAATCCTGTTTTTCCTCTTGATCTTGTACATTCAGTACCTGAATCTTTCTTGCTCCCCTTGCCTCCATCTCTGTTCTTCTTTAGCACTGCCTTGAACATGGCAAGACTCCTGGAATCTTCTCTGCAGGGTCCCTGGCAGAAATTTAAACCAAGAAACATTCAATCAGTCACAGCCATGACAAGAAAATTAAATTGCATACACTCCATTCTTGTAAATCCATGGATATTATCCAGCAACACAAAAAAGCAAAAGGTGTTCTTCTATTTACATGTCGGCACAGGTTAAATGTAATGTAAATGCAAAAGGCAGTCACAAACTTCAATATTCAAGACATTCAAATATTAACCCAAAACTGACAAACCAATACTAAATGTGTCTCCAAAAGCCTAACAGAGCAATGGCAAAAATTTCTTGTTTGTAACTGCATTTCATACTGCTTAGCTGGCACCTGCCTGAGAGTTTTCCCACAGCACTCCTAATCCCGGGGGTCATCATTGGAGGGACACATGGAAAGAATTCTCTAATATCTGAAGAGAAATGGACAAGCTCTGCTATCTTGTTATGCCGGAAAACACCCTGTCAGATGCCACGAATTCCAAATGTAATGGATGTTATGCTGCTGAACTTGGGTGTTTGCAGCAGTTTTCCAGGGTTGTTCCCAAGCTAGTGTGCATTTTTTATCCTTAGAGTTAAACGGTATAACACGAAACCAAGGTTGATCTTAGAGATGCCTGGATGTGGTTGTTTACTTTCAAATTATTTATAGCCATATGCAGTTGTACAATGGTAAAAGAAGTACTTTAACTACACGCAGTAGCAGCTCCAACGGTTAATCGTGTGGGATTTTTGGTTTCTAAACCTCTAAACACATTTTCGGCTGCTACAGGATACCCTGCTATATTAATAGCAGCAGACCAATCTTTCCAATTCAGAGAACAGAATGGTTTCAACCAAATAAGGGTATGCCTTCTGAAAACAAAACATAAAGTCGCTGCCCTGAGCTCTGAAGCCCAGAATCCCAGTCTTTAGAATATCTAGGTCCTCTAACTACTGAGAGGGAGAGGTCGATCTGTCCTTTTTTATCTTTGACAGAGTCAGGTGAAACATAGTGTAGCAGAGCCTCCACTGAATCAGTTGTAAGAGGTTGTGGTGTAGGGGGAAAATCCCTGATGAGTGTCTGCACCTCAATTCAACCTTGACAAGTGAAAAAAATGCACTTTTCATGAGGTTTTGCTCTACAAAGATACGCAGCAAATTAAGATAATATACACAGTTTTGATTCAGCACATGATAACTGCATGTATACTTAACTTAAACACATAAAACATAAACACCAAGCAACTCCCTGACCCTTCATTTTTACGCATTATATTTGGAACTAACCATTTATTGTTCTGTAGTTGCCCAATAATTAATCAAATTCCAAAAAACATCCATCCTGAGAAACAACAAAATTAAATTCCAGGTATACTTGGAAACAAATAACCCACTTAGGGATTCACAGCACCAGATCAAATCAGGTGCCTTCAGTGTTAACATGCTATAGCTGCTAGAGTTCTGAACTATTTCCTATGGTCCTTGTTCTTGCCCTAAACCTAATCTCAATAACGACCCTCATTTCAAGAACAGATTATGACCAAAAGCCAGTAGTAATTTAAGAAGTCAAAGAATGATGCCAAAAAAATCACAAAATGTATATATATACAACTCTGACCTTTTAGTTGAATATTGTGTTGTACGGTCTATACATGATAGGTATGTAAGTGTACGGTCTATACATGATAGGTGTGTAAGTGTACGGTCTATACATGATAGGTGTGTAAGTGTACTTTTTAAAGTGTATTTTGATTTGAATGTAGCTATAATAATGACAGGGAGGACAGACGGAGGAACCAGGTCCAAAACAGTACTTCTGGAGCGGGATTTAATAGACAGGTGTCTGATTCTATTCATTGTGTGCTTTACATAAAGAACATAAAGTACATTACAGTAAGGTAAATACCAGGTGCGGCCTAGTTTCCTAAACTTGAGAATGTGTGTTCAAGGACACAGATGCCCCTGCTACTGGAAAAACTGAACTTGCTCTAATTTGGATAAGCCATGAACCTCTATTACAGGTGAATGTGAGCAAACCGATATAAAATGGGCCCTACAAAGCATGGGTGGGGCATATGGAAAACAGTAAGCCCAAAATGCCCCTTTTAAGGTGGAATAGAAACAGAGTGCTGACCATTGTGGTAACCAGTATCTAAATAAAATAGTGTAGCTAAGTGCAGTGTGGCATAAAGGGTGTGGGGGCTGGTTGCTCATCCACAGAGTAGCAATATACATCATCCAGGTTAAACCCAAGGAAATGAGACATTGCCTCTTGAAAAAAAACAAAAAAACATGACAAATTCCTTCCACCATCCAAGACAGCCAACGGACACAGAGTCAGTACACACTGTGAGACTCCAACTCTCCCATCATAATCTGCAGTCAACAATTTTTACTGTCCTGTTGTTATTTTCTGATTCTCAATTCTTTCACAATTTATAGCCAATGCTATATTTAAAGTGATATTATCAGTACCAGACACAGATGCATTCTTGCCAACCTAACAGACCGATATAGCATTAATCAATAAAGATAGCTCAACTGATTTAATGACCAAAAGATGAATGTATTTATGACTAGTTTAGCTTTTGAAATTATGCTAAATGTACCATCCCCAAAATTGTTGCCGTTTTCACTTGTATACCACATATTAACTGGTCCACGGCTAGATTGGTGCTCTTAAGCATGTTAGAATATGATTCTTAAAGAATGGACCATTGAGAAGGGGCCTCGTAATGTTAAAACAGAATAGTGAAAGACTCAGAGGGAAACACAGGTCTTTTGAACATTTTGGCTGAGTAGACTTAATATTCACATTTACGCTGTGCCATACACCCTTTGTGCAAGCAGAAAATCATGGTGCTGGTCCCTGATTTATGTCAGAGATGGCCATGATCTCAAATCTCCAGAGCAACCGAAGGAGTAAACTCTTAAGACCTTATAAGTGTATCTGGACAATAACAGGAACCATTAAGGGTGCCTCCTCGCTACTGGCGTTTCGCAGCTGGCATATGTCAGCCCTATGACCTTAACGTGTCGGCTGTCTGTTACCTTGGAACATTTCGAGGAAGAACAAAAGGACTCAAGTGAATTGCACAGCATACACAAGGTTTCCTTTCACAGGAAAGAAATTGGAAACCAGGCCGGTTAAGGGGGTTCCTCAGGTTATAGCAATTTATGTTTTAACAGGTCATTCCTGACTTGATAGAGTTCAAATCCTTACAGGGTGTGAGGAAGAAACAATCGTCTCGAGCACAATAGTGATGTGACATGTGGTTAATGGGGCCATCTAGCTATAACGTAGACATCTGAGAAGACAGCTATATATAGAACGGAAACAGGATTGTTTCACCCAATTGCCTCTGGCGAGGAAGCATTTCACAGACATTGGTGGTTAGTGAGTTATAATCTGTTTTGTCCTCTATTAGGTGGCACAAAATAGAGAGAGCACCCGGAACTCAAATACACTCCAGCACTCTCCTAAGATTGCAGTTATTTTCTACCCAATCCCTTCATGCCTGCCAAAATAACGTGTCAGTTCTGTTCATCAGCTAACTCTACGTGAAGGATCCCTGTGAGATTTTCACATCTGAAATTTTGTATAGCAACGTGGAAATGATGGCCATGAGCTGACCTTCAACTTGGTTCATTCAAGACTGCGTGGTGGTGATCAGATATTTTCCTCCTCTGAACTGCATGATAATATATTCTTCATTGTGAACTCACTGAGAGCAGGAAGCAGGCCTGTCCTGGGTGGTGAGATCAGGTGGTCCATAAACAATGGAAAGTTATCTAACAAACCTGACGGAGGAAGTGTGGGGTGTATGGAGGGTGGCACAGTCTCAGTGTCAGCCATTATAAACAAAGGTTATTATTACCTTTGCCTACAAGAGTTGGAGGAGGCTATGTGATTACCCTATGTCTGATTTCCCAGTTTCTCTGTGTACATGTTTGTCCACAAGTTGTCAACTGATTGGCAGGAAATTGAAATGCGATGTAGGAGGTATAACTTCAACCAGGGAAGGATAAACTAAACTTTTAGGTGGGTCCATACATGGAAGCAGATTCTTGATAATTTTTACACTTTCAACAATGCAAGTATGGCCTTTGTTAAATATTGTTGTCAATATCATGTCAAATAACAATGGACCAGAACTTCCGACCGGACTTTGGGGGACTGGTACCAGAAGCAGAGGCCAACCTAGCGAAAGTCCCACAGACTTTTAAAAGGAGCAACTGAAAAACCAAATGCTTGAACAATAACACAGTGAGGTAGTAAGAATTCCTGTGACAAGTGGCTAGCAGGGCTAAGCAGTACATTTTACACTCCCAGGGGGATGAATTCAACCTGTCAGACAGCCAGGGGAACGGTTCTCTGACAGGCCCGGCTAAGGGTCTGTAACCATGGAAAAGGTGCCTAAGTGCAGGTGCACAGGTTTCTCCAGAGGCTCAGGTCTCCCCAGGCATACCCCTCCAGGGGTGTTATGTTAACACCATGTTGCAACTGAGTGTTATTCTTTAACTACTTTTTTTCCTTCTTTTTTATATTTAAACTGTTTCTTTACATCAGAGTCAATGGTATGTTTCCTATGGAATGGTTAATCACAGAATTGTATGTTTTCATCTTACAGTTATATATGGTTACTCTGTGCATGTATGTAGGAGATGTTTTTGGAAAGGTTTCTTACTTGTTTTATATGAATATAGTTTAAATTAATTATTCATTCAGACAAATATTGGACTTGTGACATTTAATAGGAAAATGTACCTATTCCGACTTAGATATAAATTCGACTAAAGAGAAACTTAAATAAAGAGACTAAAGAGAAAAGAAAAAAATAATCCCGTTCGTAATTCAGAGACAGAGAGACATGGCACTGCTAATTATTCGTAGCTGAAATTTGCTATATTATGACTACCTTGTGAAAGGTATTGGTTATCTTTAGATGAAAAATAGATTAGAAGTTATAATTTTGGAAATTTTAATTAATCGTAAACTACTGGTGTTCAATAAATCACTAAAAGACCAATGACGTTGTTTTCTTTGGAATTTTAGTCCAAGATCAAGCGGAATGTGCTATTAATTAGTTTGGAATGACGCAGAATCGAATAAAAGGTATGGCATTGTGGCTTTAGTACCATAGTGTGTGCAACTGATGATGTCCGAATGGCAATAAGAAAAGGAATGAAATGTACAATCACAATTGCAAACATTTCGTCTTTCAGGGGCCCTCTGCAAAACAATTTTTTACAGGATGTTGTTTTGACATGGCAGGAAACTTATTTCCGATTGTTCATGTTTAGGTGACAATAGCGTTGGCGGAGGTAAAGCTTCTCTAATTGCTTTCTAGCTCACACAAACATCAGAGGAAGGAAAATAACAAAAGAATAGACATTTTTATGTAACTAGTCTGTCAACTCAAGTAATTCCAGCCGTCCAAACTGTTAGAAGCAGGCTTTCATCTTATAACAAGCACAAAGACGAAATATTTCAAATCCCCAAGAGCCTACCAAAGGAGTAAGGCCAATAAATTAATATGAGCGAGTGATACTGACATATAAAATGTGGGCTTCGTCCATATAAGGCCCTGAGCAAAGCAAAACAAGTACTCCTAAAACCACTGCCTGACCTATTACAGCCGTTTCCTGCCCCACACAGCCTGTGCAAACATTACCTGGATGGAGTGCAGACGATGGCCTTAAATAATAAAATAGTATTACTAATACCAGACGGTGGAAAAAACAGTGGAAGACGCATGGGGACATACATAACTTCAAAAGGACCCATGTCTGTGTTTGTGTCACTTCTCTCCTGATGCATTTCAAGCATTTAGTCGACCACATTTGCTAAAAGAGCTAACGGGTCATGGTGGTTATAAGGCTAAAACAAGATTCTGTGCCACCAATATTTCCACACAAGGAGACTAAATAACACTAAGAAGCGAGAGACAATAAACGTACAAAACGGCAAATACAGGAGACGCTGGATGCTCTCCTTCTAATTCTGAACCAGCTCAAGGATGAAGAGTCTGAAAGCGGACAATCGGACAAGACTATGACCATAAAGAATATCATACAACGATAGTATGATCTATGTGCTTACCTTAAACAGCTGTTGACAAAAAGCAGAGCTCTTTACCAAATTTGCACAAACTGCGGGATATAGAATAAATATAATATTGAAAGTTGATATCATCAAATACGTTTTAAACCATACAAGTCTTGCCAGTCGGGGCACCATTTAAAATCAAGATATGCACTACTTCTTTAGAAAAAAAAATTCAACTTCAATAGTTGAGTATATTTAGTACAAAACCTTGTCAAGTGAACTATGGGGGGGGGTCCATATAATAATAGTTCATTAATTGTAATCGAGGTAAAAGGTTCACTTAATCGTGATATTGATTTGGGGTCAATATCCCCAAGCATGATATTCACTATGATACTCCAGTAATTATTTACTATTAACTAGTGTGAAAGCACATTGTCCAAACACAGACATGACCAGTTTGAAGTTCCTGCTCGAGGTCTTGCCATGTTTGTTAATAAAGACCACATGGCTCGGCGTGAAAAAAACAAGGATAATAAGTCTGATCTATTTGCCCTTTGCTCTATGGCTGATGAATAAATCCAGACGTAGACATTTATGCTTGATCAGCAGTTCTAAAAAGAAAACCTGAGTCTTTTTTATGAACAACCAGCGTTGTTCAAGAAGTGTCAAGGCATGTTTTAGAGGGCAATAATTGTTCTACACCCCAGGCCCTGGAAAAGTAATAAACCTGAAACTTTAAATATTGTAGAGACAAAATAACACTCACACACATTCTCTTGAAACAGCTCCTATCATTGATGCACACAAGAGGTTGGAAAAGTTGCGCACCGAGTGTAGGTGATAAAACTGATGTCAGTAGGTCATGTGATTCCTAAGTGACGCTCCTAGCGAACCACATCTCAGCAGGATGGGATCTAAGGAGTCATGTCAGACACCTATAGCTGTTTACAGTGTGCCACCTAGCTGTTTACCGTTTTCAGTGAAATGTTGCACTTATGTTAGTAACTGGGTTCCCATGGACAGCCTAATACGAATAGATTTGGAAAAAAAAGCCTCATCAGAAAGAAAATGCTACACATAAACATTCTCCTTTCCGAAAGGACTGCTCCTTTTGGAAAGACATTCAGAAAGACGACCGAAGCATGCAAACAGTAGGTGGGTTTAAATGGTACACTTTTCTACTATCCGAATTAAACCTTTTCCTAATTGTAACGTTGGTCGCCTGTTTACATGACTAGTGATCTTTTCATAAGGTGGCGATAAAGCTACGATGAGCTGGGTGCCAACCGCCAACGGCGACCAGAAGAAAAATACGACAAAGAGGGCATGCGCGGAAGCTACTTTGTACCAACCGTTTCAAAGTTGCGATGAGTAAATGACTCTCCAATGTAGACCGGTACTGTTTTGAAGTCGTCATATTTTAAAAAGTCACGGCGCTTAAAAAACTCAGCCAGAGCATTACGTCATAACGCTGGGCACGTGCAGATAAAACTCAAATGGAAAGCTTTCCGAACAGCGTTTACGTGCAGCTAGGACTGCAACAAATAATCGGCAATAATCGATTATAATGTAAAAAAGTCATACAACCATTTAATTCCTACATATTTTCCATAAATGTAATTTTTATTCCCACGGTTCCACCTTGAATTTAAACAGAAATTTGCAAACCAATGCACATTACTAACCTAAAATACTGCAGCTTCACAGATGCATGTGCATTTTTTACTGCCTTTCAAGCTTGCAGAAACCAGTTTCTCCAGTTTGAGCTTTTCCTTCTCAAATTAGTTTGAAGTCTCTCCATATAAATTACACCCTCCTTGTATCACACCATCAACCAGACCTCCTCTGTCATCAGCAGGCGCTAGACACGGGATTGAGCTCCAAGCTGAGTCACAACAATCATCTCATCAGAGTTACAGTCATTAACTCTTGCCATCGCCGCTGATTAAACTTTATCACTCCATTACTGATTTTCCACAGTAATCAAGTGTTAATGAACATCTGGAGGAGATAAAAAAAAAGGAATAGAAACTTGTTGCTAACACTCACTTTGACATTTACCTCCCAGGAAGCCTAGTATTTGATTAAGGGTAAAACATTAACAAGTAGTGTTAAAGTCTACAGGAAGTTTCTGCAAATGCTGAGAGAGATTCTCCTAGTGCTTAAAAAATATTTATAGTTATTGTATATATTAATATAAATACAAATAGGAATTTCCTGATAGTCATTGTCCTGATAGAAACATATTTTGATTAGGAACAACTTACAACCAGGCTGTGATATCCAAACCGTTCTTTATGACATTAGTCAAGAAAAGGGATCTGGTGTTGTGGTGTTGAAATAATTATGACAGTGTTATAATGCGATGAGCGATACTAATTAAAAACACTACAAATTAGGATTATTTTCTGTCACTATTTATAAGTTTCCAAGATTGCTATATAAAAAAACTAAATTATTTGATGTGAACCAACAACAGTACAAATTTGCTAAAGGATGATGACAGTTTGATAGAGGTGTTCCGGTTGATCGGCCGGCCGATCAATCAGATCGATCGATTATGAATCAGACACAATCACCAAAGTCCTTGAACAAAGCAAACATATAATGGGCTGAACGAGGCGTACAAAATATTATTTACAATTTGAAATGTCATACAATTGGTTTAAGGAACGGAGGGTATATTAATTTCAACAGGTCAGAATACAAGCACAGCACACAAGGCTAACCAGCCTTGTCACCTGCACTGTTATCCTTCAAAATAAGAGCATTTAAAGACTTAACTCATTATGATTTTTAAACTTTAAAGGATAAAAATCAAAATCGGCCAAAATCGGAATAGGCCTTTCAGACTTTATAAAAATTGGTGACCCGCCAAGAAAATTGCAATGGGTGAATCGGTACTTTTTTAAGTACTTACAAAACAGTCACTACTATAAAGTTTTACTTGCTATAGAGATGGTTTGATTTCACAAAGTGCATTTAAGTAAGCAAAGAGAAGTCTCAGAGGGTCCAGCTTCTAATGTGGACATTTCGACCATGCCTTACAATCTTCTCATCTAATGTTGGTGATATACATTCTATTGAATCCGTAATTGTAATCTATACACAGGGGGTAGTCAGAATGTATGTCTGTGTATGTGTAGTTGCTATGAAGGAGAATCTATCTGCAAGTGCTAAACGAGCTGTCAAAGCTGGAGTAATCCTAATGCATTGGAAAGATCATTAATTACACTTTTCATTCTGCCAGTGTCAACAAAATAAATCACATTCTAAGTTGTCGATGAGTACCTTGTACAAATACTACATTTCACACTTCTGCAAGTGTGAGGTGCTCAGAATATCTCTGTCCGTCTCTGGAGCTTTCTACAAGGCTCGACAAAAATGTAAATCAGTAACAGCTGTTACTAAGAAACACTTCCAAACACACGTGCTGCCTATGCAAGCAAGCCTGAACGCATGTATACACATGCATTGACCTCGTATCACACACACATACACCTGGACTTTCAACTCCCACTTGTAGTTTTGGTATTATACAATAATAACTAGTATGTAATACAACAGAATGTCTGATACTGGGTCAGGAAGAAAACTCAATATGTGTGGCTATCATTCTGTAACAGATGACTTGTGGGCTATTGTATCAATAAAATATTAAGCATTTCCTTACAGAAATTAAGAGTATTTAACAAATTTGAGGTTATACAAGACAGCTTGTCTTCCAAATTGACAATAAAACATAATTGTTTTGCATGTGGCTAAATATCAAGACATTTCAGTATGTAGATGTTTTATTTAAAGATATCTTGGACATATATACGTTTTGAAGAACATAAACAGTGAATTGTATGTTTTCAGTGTGAGCCAAGTTCAGATTTTCATTGCAACTCCAGCTACTTCATTTCAGGAGACTGTGGGGGGGACAAAAACAGTCTCTGTTTTGTTCACATTGCAGGAGCTCAGGGGGCAACTGCTTCTGCTCTTACACAATTACTTCAAAAGACACATCTCAAACCACCTCAGTGATTCTGACTAGAACTGTCACAATCTTGAAATTTTATCTGAAGCGGAATTATCATATGAATGATTGCGGTCAGTGGATGAAAACTTGCCTATTTTAATTCACCATTGTATTATCAATGTAATCATAGTGTTAAAACACCCATACACCTTTAATTATCAAAACTGCAATGTTTATATTTAGACTCAAGAAAGCTTCAGTTATAAACAATCACCTGGATAAGCCATCTGGCAAAAGTTCAGTGAATTCTGTTAAGCGGTGGATAAACAGAGAGTTGTAAAAATCACTGTTTTATCTTAGTTTTTTACACAAAATTAGAAAAATCTACTTCTCCAAGATATCAGGCTTTCCTTCATCATTTGGATTGAAATCAAAATGAACCCACAGCTGAGTGTTGTTTGGCTTTTAGATTGAGAAATCCATTTTCACATGAATAGACGCTTAATGAAAAGCCAGGGATTGAATTGTGATTAAATTAAATAATTGTTATCAGATAATTATTTTAACTATAATAGGCCTAATTCTGACATATCACAAAACCAATAAATTTGACTAACAATACACAGTGCGTGGATCATTTACATATAGATAGTACAGGATATTGTTCTGTTGGAAGTTACCAAAATAAGCTGATAGCTAATAGAATCATAACTTTGGAATTCAAGCTAAAGCTCCATATCTACTTTCCATAGCAAAATACTGAAAACAACTTTGAAGTCAAGGCAAACATAAAAATTTACTGGAGATTATTTAACATATATAACATAGATGGTAGACAGCATGACGAGTGAGTGTTATAGAACATTATACCAGAGCTTATATTTTTGGTTAAATTGGGTTTGTGGCATCAAATGCCCTGGGATCATAACCCACAGAGTTCCACATCACAACATTAGGGATTATTCACTAACAGTTTAACAGTACAGATAATGTGGGGGCACTTAACCCAAATAATCTTCAAAATCCAACATCATCATTGGAACCATGTGCTTCTAGAATGAGATGCCAGTTTCCAACTAAGAAAATCACCATCATCAATGATCAGGATGATTCAGAGAGCTGTCGCTCAGGTCACTGGCTCCAATAACTTTACCTCTTCAGCAGTAACAATGCAGCTCTGATGCCAGCATCTGTTAGGGGCCAACTGGCTGGGGACCATGGGAAACAGGCTCCGCTGAGACTGAGGCAGAAACTTTCAGTAAGATGAGGGCTCATCAATGAGAAAAACTTTGAGTTGGTAGATAATTGGGGTTGCCCTAGACTTGGCACTGAGGCATGCAAATCCACAATACTTGTTCCATAATCAGCATTAAATTGCTTGAAATTCTGTTTCACAGTTGAGTTGCAAAGTGTCCAGGTTAAATGGCATGACAGCCAACAGTAGCCGGTGCCACCTGTTTGGTTTAAAATGGAAGAAAGAACACAAGCTATAGAGTGGATTGCCCTTGAAGCTAGACAGAGAGAAATAATGTAACACAGGAAACAGAACATTTTGCGGCAGTTTATATCAAGATAGAGCACCAAGAGGTTATAAGGTCATGACAACATCATAATACGTGTTCAGATATCCCCGTGAATTGTTGACCTCATTTATTCGCTCTCATCAAAGCATCATCCAGACATTTGCAAGATCTTCTAAGAAGGGACGATTTTTGAAGCACCTGGCTGACTTTCAAGGCAGATCTCTGTTGCAAATATGCAGAGAGCAGCGTTGTTGTACGGCCATTGGTCTAACTTGATTCGACATGATTTGGTCTATGTGGGTTGACGAGATTACAGTCCTTCAGCCTTAAGCCTGATCCTAAATCTGGATTCGGTTCTGGTTACAAAACCAAAGCATCCAATCACAAAAATACAGACTAACATTAGCATCAAACAAGACCACACAGTTAAAAGAAAAGTGAACATTTTTTGAAACATCTGCACCCTGGTGAGAAGGATATCAATCCACAGTAACTCCAAATCATCTTCTAACATTCTCGAATCTCAGAAAAATATATCACGTGCAATACCAAGCATTTCATGCAGAAACTAGACCACTAATTTCACATTTAGTAACAAATGGATTACCTTTTGAATCATTTTAGTTAATTATTACTTACAGCGTTGATTTGAATAGATCCGATATACTATGGTATGAGACAAACGTCTAAACCCACATTCACATTGCAGTTGGAAGTGACACTATTCAGATTCGGCTCTCAATTCTTATCTTTTTTATTTGTCTGTTCACATTCATGTTTGAATCGGATTAATTGTCTGTGTAAACAGATCGGTTTTGTGACAAGAATGCTGATGAACAGCAAGAAAGGTCATTTCTGTGCAAGTTAATTATGAAAAGCAATAAAAAAAGAAGTTGGTTAGGCCTACAGGCATTAATTTCTTGCATGTGTGTTGCTCTAGCAGCAGTATCGTGACAGTCCCTCACATTTTTTTACAATGAGGACAGGAATTTATAAACAAGATCTGGCTTAAGCATTTTCCCCATCTAAAAAAATTGAGCTTGACAACATTCCCAGTTGTCATAGCTGAGATCCTTCACATTTGACTTTGCCCTCTGTTGCTGATGAAACTTTGAAGCAAGTGTGCTCAGTGGGAGAAAAGTCACATGAATTCTGATCCGTCTGTTCACACTGCTGTCACATCAGCAGGAATCACATCTGATGTAAGACCACATATTAAAGTGACCCAAATCAGATTAGGAAAGATCTGATTCCATGCGGTCTATAATGTTCACAACAGTCATTTTTGTACTGTTTGAATGTAGTCTAAAATCTAACAATATGCAGTTTAAAAACATTAAGCTGAGAAAACAAGTTACATCCCCAAACTTGAGACACTGAAGAAACTCCTTCATAAAAAATAATCAACTGTAAATATCATTGGGTTTTATACGGTTAGTCTGACAAACTTATTATAAAAATGATATAATTAATAATTTACCTCAAATGTATTTATAGTTAAATTCTTCCTTATAGTCTTAGTTCTGCTCCACTTTATCGGTATCTAACATGCGGTTGCCATGATACCACTTTAATCGATTAATAGCTCTTTTCATTAGCCCTTAACTGCAAGAGATAAAACTACAGTTCCAATAACATTTCTGGACGTTTTTAGTACAAGAACAAACGTAAACCTCGAACTTTGTGACTTTTAGACTATCATTATTGCCTTAGTCCATTTAGG
The DNA here is from genome assembly GCA_037951165.1 of Lophius americanus. Lineage (NCBI taxonomy): Eukaryota > Metazoa > Chordata > Actinopteri > Lophiiformes > Lophiidae > Lophius > Lophius americanus. The sequence goes on along the minus strand of JBBDHG010000054.1, from coordinate 5,610,937 downwards.
TTCTGGTTTTCCAGAGGGAAACCTTACCTGAGGAAAGTTTGATTAGCATAAAACTAGCTAACCTAGCATAATGCTGCAATAAGTAACGGTTTACGTTCTTCAATAAAGCTGCGTCATTCTAGGTAACTTTAAGTAAGACTGTCATTCCCGGTGGCGTGGACGCTCGGTGGGCATGTCCCGACATTCCTCCGTGCCACTAAAGCTCTGAGCAAAGAAACTTCTCAAAACTTTTCAGAAACTACAGCTCCAGGCCAACTTCAGCGACAACTTCTAAACACTTTTACGGGCTTACCTGGTAAATGACATGGACGTGAACGCACAACTAAAGTTTTCCTCCAGCGTATCTCCACACGGACTCAATGCGCATTTCTTCAAACAAGAGAGACTATGGAACGCCAGGCTCCTCCTCCTCCTCCTCCTCTCCCCTACATGAGGTCATTTGGAAGAGGGCAGGGAACCAAAGCAGTCTACCATTCCCTCCTCCTCTTTCCCTCTCCTCTCTTCCTTCCTTCTCCTTCTTCTTTTTTTCCTCCTCCCTGCGTGGAAGGATAGGGCAGGGAATCAATACAAACACACCTCAACCCCACACCCACCTCCTCGACCATTCTCTTCTCCTCCTCCCTACTCCTCCTCCTTCCCCCTGCAGAAGGTCATTTGACAGGAGAGGGCAGAGAATCAAGGCAGTCTATCTCCTCCTTCCTCCTAATTATCACCTACTCCCTATCCACTTCCACCTTCTCCTCCCCTTCCTCCTCCTCCTGTTCTCTTCTCTTTCTCCTCTTCTCCTCCTTCTGGAAGGAAGGGCAGGAAATCAATACACTCTTTCCTCCTCTTCCTCCCCCTCCTTCTCCTCCTCCTCTCTTGATGAGGTCATCTGGAGAGGGGAGCACAGGGAGCAAAGGCAGTCTAACCCTTCCCTCCTCCTTCCTTCTCCTCTCCTTCTCCACATTCTTACTGTAGTATGAGATCACCTGGAGGGAGAGGACAGGAATTAAGGCATTCTTCCTCATCATCTCCTCCTCTCCTCCCTTTCCACCTCTTCCTCATCTTCCCTGCATGACGTTATCTGTAAGGAGAGGGAAGGAAACCAAGTCTACACCCACCTTCCTACTCCACCTTGTCCTCCTCCACCTTGTCCTTCTCCTTTCGCTTCATTCTCCTCCCTTCATGAGTTCATGTGGAAGGAGAAGTCAGGAAACAAAGGCTGTTTACCCCCTCTCCTTCCTCTTTCCTCTTCCTCTTCATCATTTCTCTGTGCATGCCTCATGGAGGTGACAGGATGCTAGAGATGCAGGATACATGCGTCTGCATACCAGTAAGGATTCCAATCCAAGGGAGGGGTGAGGAAATCCCTCTAAAAATAGATTATCTAAAATGTGTAATCAGTTAGATGTTGTTGTTATTTTTTGACTTACTCAGTTATGTCTTCAATCAGACGAGATTTATTCAAGTTTTATATCAACTCAATGGAAGAAGCGGCAGGAAAACTGAACAGAACCAATTTAAATGACTGTTCGGTTTGCCTCTATGTTCCTTTTAAGAGCATCAGATAACATAGTTTGTTTTTTGTTCCAGGGATTTTGAAAGGAAATTAAAAGAAAACGAGGGCTCATGGAATGAAAGTGCTGATAAAAAGGGAAAACCAGCCATGAGATGCAGCAGAAAGCAGCAAAAAGTCAAATGCAGCGGTAAGTACATTAACTCAAGTACAATGTATAAGTACACACTTTAGATATTTTGTACTTTACCTGAAAATATCTATTTCAAACTCCGAGTGGAATTCTTTAGCACACAATAAATACTTTTACTTTTTTTTATTCTTACTTGTAAGGTTTTGATTGAAGTATTTTTACTTGCAGTGGAGTATTTTCATGGTGCAATAATAATACTTTAACCAAGGTAAGGGAACTAGTACAGAGGGTTTCAACCTTTCAAGTAGGAATATATTCCACTATTCAATTGAACATGTCTAATCCTTAGTTTTTCAAAACACCCTGGCTACGGAGAAAACAGGCAATTTGAAGAAATCACTATGTCCTTTCACATCATTTTAAGTCATTTTACTGATAGAGGTCTGTCAACTAATTAAAACAAAATATCAATAATTTAAAATAATTCGCAGCTGCAGATAAAATATAATCGATTTCACCTGGTGTATTCGGCTGAAGTTATTTGCTTCAGTGCAGAAGCTCATAAAACTATTCCAATGGTACATTATAAGATCCAAGGACATTTGAAGTGACATGACAGCCCCTGGAGAACCTACAACATTAAAACGCTACTTTACATCAGATTTATCTCTACGGCTCTTCATCAAAGTCTTTTACCACCTGGTTTGAAGGCATTTTCCTGCCACAGGTCACAACTTTTACATTCAAAGACAACTTCAAAGGCAAAATGTCTCATGGAGTGTTATAACTGTAATATGCCTTTCATTTAAGTAAGTCTGGGCATTTAGAATGTAATAAAACAGTTTCTATAAGCTTTTTGATGCCCAAATTGATTGTCCCTTTATTTGCCAAGAAAAATCTGATTATCCTTGATGATGTATATTTAATGAAACTGAATTGAGACAGGATTCAAAGCTTTTACGTGAATCTCGTCTAATGAATTTAAATCCGTAATAGTAGCTGTAGTCTACTGTACATATCTTGCTTTAGTGTTAAGTAATACGGTCATTTCTATGCTGAGACTTACGCCACACAGAATCTGATTAACCTATAATGATGTAAAATCTTAAGAGCAAATAAATGATGCAAGCCTCTCTGGACTGTTCTGGTCCTGGCCACGGAAGTCCATAGAACACGTTAGCCTGGGGTGACCTCATGAGGTAACAGAATGTCATGCAGCTTGTTTCACGCATAAAGTGTTCGACTAAAGTATGTACCAGGTCATTGTTTTTATTTGCAATGATTGGTTTATTGTGTCAACTGCAATACTAAAATATATTTTTGAAATCATTGTGAAGTGAGCGGATGTAAAACATCAGTTACTTTGTTACATAAACCGGTCCCAAAGAACTAGGAAGAATAAATGGGGAAAAGGATTAGAAAAGTAATCACTACACACAGAAAAATGTCTAAATCAAGCATTATATCCTAAAGTTAGGATACAATTAATAGAAAATATTGAATGTTTTGTTTACTGAATCCAATTATGTTGAATTTACTAACGGTTATGTTGAATCCACTGAATACAGTGATGTAATTCCAAAATGTTAATTTAAGTAATGAAACACAAATATCCAGATTTCATTTACTGAATGCAACTATGTTGAATGTACTTAAAACATTTTTTCTAATTTATTTTACACAACTCTGTAACCCCCTTTGCAGTCACATGAATGCAATTAAACTCCCTTGTTTTCTTTCTCAATAATTCAATTTTTATGGTTCTTTTAAGAATGCACTGTTGTCACACACAACCAGTCATCCCCTTCCTCCGTGTCAGGCAGTATTCTAATGTAGGGTGCCCTCACAGCAGGGTGGTGGGCGTCACAGGGTCAGCCAGGCTCCTCAGGCGACTGAGAATGGGCAGACACTGGCAGTGAAATGCACCATGTCTACAAGTCAGCAGACCACCAACTACTCCCCTCCTCCAGCAGAGTTAAGGGCGGCCCGGAACTTCACACACAGATGGTATCAGAGGCCTGTGTAACCACATGAGCAGCACCGAGAATAGAAGGTCGCTGCATCATGTTGACAAGGCTATCATCTAGTACTTTTGCGGCGTACAGGCGGGCAGATGTTGTTTGGTAACTCTTCTAGTGCAAACACAGAATACAATTGGATTTTCAGGATCAGGAATAGGGTTAAGAGTTAAAAGAAAAATGGGTTCAAAATAAACTTTGCATAGTGGGATCCATGCTACTGAAATGTGAAATTCAATCTGTCCATGATGAAATGTGTTCAACTTGACCATGAGTGCTATGAAATCTAATATATTCTATAACTGGACGCGTTGTTTGTGTTTTAAGTGGTTTCACTTGTGCATAAATGAACCATGAAATTGATTACATTGTCCTTTATTGCTTTTCATGATCTGACAGAGAAGTTATTCAGCAGACGTCTAGACTTGTTGCAGCAGGAAAAAAAGATAAAAAAGAGTTCCGCTGCATCGGTTTCAGGGCGCTGGTGCTCTATCGGATGTCTTACTTGCACAGACCATAACCCTCATTAATGCTGTTAGTAAACAACTGTAGTAACAAAAAGCTGGAGCTCACTATTAACCCCATTAAGGCTCATTCTTCATCACAAACCTGAGACAGTTTGTTGGTTAGACATTATCTCCTCCATCTCCCTCCTCCTCTTCAATGTCAAACAGGCCTGCCTTCATCAGTTATTCCAAACAATGATTAAACCCTCGTTGCACCACAGCCAAAATCATGAGTACATACCCATGATATGAGAGTTGTAGTATTTTACCTCGTGCCACTAATAAAACAAATGTTTTGTAAAGGCCAACTTTCAATTAACACTAACCTGATTACACCGTAGTTTATGCATCTCATACATATGGAGGTGTCTTCCACTGAAAACGTGCAAAATGGCGAGGAGAATACAAATTACATTGCTGTGAAAAAGTATCGGAACCCCCCTCCTCCTGGTTTCTTCCATTTGTGTCTGTATGGCAAACTGAGCCTTGTCAGATTTTTACATAAAACAAGAGGGCAGCGAGAGCAGACACAACATACCAGTTTTAAATCCTGGTGTATTCATTCAATCAAACACATTATTCAATACAAACAGGCCTTAGTGGAAAAACGTGCACCCCTTCACAGACTACATCAAAAACTATTAAACTGCATTAATAACTGGTTGCTGCTGGACGAGATAAACCCAAACCTGAGAACTACCAGCCCTGTGCCGTCAAACTCTTCCATAAATGGAGCATTTTCAGAAGCCTGAAGATGGCGTCTGTGTCTCACCAGTAACACACTGTGCCAAAATCTAAAGTTCTACAAGAGATAAGGAGGAGCATGATTGAGAAAAATCAGTCTGGCAAGGGTTGCAAAGCTATTTCTCAGTTTCTGGGACTCCACAGATCCAGATTATCTACAAATCTAGAAGGCTTGGAACAACAGTGAAGGGTCCAACTGTGGTGTGTTCAACCATCCCAAATTCCTCCATGAGCACTGCGGAGGGTCATTCGGGAAGCCATTAAAGATCCAAAGAAAACATCCAAGAAACTGCAGCCCTTCACACTTCAGTAAGTCTTAAGCTCCACTATTTGAAAGACACTTGGAGAAATGGCTTCTTGTGAATGACAACTCAACCTTTTTCCCAGAGGAATATTGAGTCTCCTCTAAATTGTGTTGGTGTGCTTGGGAGAATATTCTCTGGACTGTGTCAACGGTTGAACAGTTTGACAGGGTTCCCGTTACATCTGGTGAAAACCAACCACATGCTATGCTTCTTCAGGGCAAGTGGGACTTCTGGGAAGGAGAAATTAATTCTCCACCATAAATTGTTAATGACAATGTCAGGACATCAATGTCCAAGTCAGAGCTCAAGCTGAACTGGGACACGCACCAAGAGGGATTGCAAGTCCACCTTTGAATGACTAAAATAATAAAATGAAAGCTTTGGAGTGGCCTAGTCAAAGTCTGGGCCTGAACCCAAACGGGATCCTGTGGTGGGAACTGAAAATGGCAGTTCATGCTCACAAAACCTCCAGGCTGGCTGCACCAAAGCAGTTCTGCAAAGAGGAGCGAGCCAGAACTCCACCACAGGGATGTCTGACTGCTCGCAGTTAAGGGAAGCATTTAGCTGCAGTTTCCGAAGGAAGCACAGCTAGCTATTACTCTCACTGGGCTTGAGAACTTTGGTTCATTGTGGTAATGGATAACATTCTGACTCATTAAAAATATATAATATATTTTGCATTTGGTCTAGTTGCCATTGTTTTGTTTTAATTTTGTTTAATGAGCAACACGGTTCAGTATGAGATACACAAAAAATAAAAATTCAAGAGGAGGTCCAGTTAGTTTTAGTTCCACAGAATTTTTAATATTTAGTAACATTTTCTCTTTCAAATATATCATATTTGGTCATATTTTTACATTAAGTTTGAGTCTTTGCCGGAATTTGAGATGTTCTAAAATGAACCTTTAATTCAAAATCATTTCTTCGTCAACAAGGAGAACAAAGTTATTTTTTAGTTAAATTAGAACTTTGAAAAGGCATTTGCAGCCTTGTATGGTAGTACTGCAAAGGAATTTGCATGGGAACGAGAGTAAATGATTTAGAAGTAAAAAAGAAAGAAAGGAAAAAAAAGACTGCTTCTTATGGTGAAGACAACTTCAGTGCAAAAATGTTTGCCTTTTGAGCCTCATGTCCTAAAAACGGTAAATGCTGCCACCTAGTGGTCACCAAGACGTACCGCAACATCCATTCTGATTAATAAGAATTTCATCAATCAAGCAATAACTTGCAATTTATTTTATGAAATATAATAGGTGCCAATTGATACATGGTGTAAACATTGAAAGTCTCCCTTTACAACCACCCTTCACATCCAACATACAAAATGCCGGCTGTTCTTCAGAAGTTGGTAAATGACTGAAGTACGTATCTTGATATTTAGGAAAGGCACATTAATACATTCTGGTTCTCTGAAGTTTCACAATAAGCAAATCCTGAAAAACTAATTTTATATCGTAAATAGAACATGAGGAAAGGTTTCTTTCTTTCTGCCTGTCAGTTCCTTCATGTGTCTAAGACTTAATGTTAGCTTTTCAGTCGACTCCACGCTGGTCCCACTGAGGCGCTCTTAGGAACGCGGCGCTCAGAACTTCCTCGGCTGCTGGATGACAAAGATCCGTGTAGAGTGGGACTTCTCCACTGCAGGCCTCACCTTGCTGTGCCTCACGCTCACCGGTGTCTCTGGAAAGTCATGACTCAGCTGCAAACAGATTGGGCAGGAGGTTAACACCAACGAGGCCTAAGCGGAACCATAACTAATCCAGTTTGCTCAGAGGGAATGAACCTCACAAGCACAGAGAGCGGGCTTATCTAAAGGGAATGTTTTTGTTTACCTTGTCAAGCGTTCCTGCTAGAAGAATACCGACTTGTTGCATCCTGTTGGACGAGGCAAGGGACCTGCTGCAAGACCACAGGTTTCACTTTTAACTCCAAAGAAAATGACAGCTGCTGCTGGATATTCTCCTTTCATTTATGGAGACATGCATTTCTGTTTTTAGAGGCTTTACTACGAGCCCATATCTCATAATGTAGATGCAGACTCTCAGCCTACCTCAGTTTATCAGCCTTCTTGGTCTCCTTCTCAGGGGTTCCATGGGAATTGCCATCTTCCAAACTTTTCTTGGCCACCCGTTTACCTCCAGCTTTCACTGTTGAACAGATAAGGTTATCAGAATAATTGGTTAGATGAGTAGTGCGCTGCATACACTGGAGCTCCCATCCATTCAAGATGTTGAACTGTAACATTAATACCACCTTCCTAATTTTGTTTAGGTCCCATCTGCTCTGCACTGTGTGTTGGACACCTTTCTATCAGAACCAGCATTAACTTTTTCAACACTTTGTGCTACAGTAGCTCTTCTGTGGGAGTGGACATCATAGGCTAGCCTTTGCTTCCCACGCAAATCAATGAGCCTTGGCCCATGACCCTGTCCCTGGTTCACCACTTGTCTTTCCTTGGACCACTTTGAGAGGTACTAACCACTGTGAACTGGGAACACCTTATGGAGATATTTAGCTTTGGAGACTTTCTGGCCATCAAAATGTGGCCCTTGTCCATATGTTGGTCAGATCCTTTATTCATTTTTCTTGCTTTCAAATTATCAACCTCAGGACAAAATATAAACTTACAGTCTTGCATGTCCCACTAATTTACAGGTATCACTGTTATGAAACAATGTTATTCTGAATTCACCCGTCAGTGGTTATAATTTTATGGCTGATTGGTATATGCTCTTGAAGCGACCCATTACCTCTTTAAGGGCAAGTCAAACACTAAATTGTTCAAATAAAAGTAAAAAGTAAAAAATAAATAAATAAAAAAAAATAGACAAATGACTATTTGTAATTAGCACAAGATCTGTACTCCGTGTATCCATGTACAAACCTTAAAAACGAGAGAGAAATGTGCCTCAAAAACAAACCCCACCATTTAAGGCGGAAGTTGTTGCCAAAGAAACATACAAAATAAATTGTAAAACGTTTCTGAACCCCTGAGGCATATGGATGATGTGTTCGCCAAGTTTCATGAGAAACACAAAACATTTTTTTTTTCCTTCAATGGTTTTTGAGTAATATGCTGGACTAAAATTGTTATGCACAGTAGGATGGACAGAGTGATGGGTATAACGCCTTTTCCTTTTCTGAGAAACCACAGAAGGCAGATTGAGGAGGTTCAATTGCTGCAGAAATGCTGCACGGATGGTGAAAACATGTCTGCAGGTCAATGCTCTGCAGCACCAGTCAAAGACAACCAAGTGGCCTGGATCTTAAACCGAGGTTTAAATCCTAAAGGGGGTTTGCCTCAAAAGCTTGGATTAAGGCTGCAAGGAGAAAAACATGTGCTACTGAAGAGTACATTTCCTGACCCCTTTAATTTGACTGCCCCATATACTAAAAACTTTAGTTTAGGCACATGTTTTATTGAAATTAATTATTATTATTCATAAAAGTAATTATTTGGACCAAATACTCAGAAGTCTAATATGCACAGTTGAGACATTACAGCATAAAATGTGTTATTTAGATATGTCATTTCCTTTAGTTAATATAAAATGCTCAAAGTGTAAAAAGTATTAAAGGGTAAATTCATTAAAAGAACTTTTAAAAAAAAATAAAGACGTCAGTAAGAGGTCAGTTGAAATGACTTCTCAAACGCAAAATAATATATCCCAAGAGGACTGAGGAATAAACAACTCTTTTCTTTTTTTATTGTTGCACACATTTAAAAGGGGTGATTTCCATGCACCAAACTGAGGGAGAGTCCAGACAGAACATTGTGTGACTTGAACTTGGGCCTGATGGAGACAGTGATGCGTAAAAACACGGTTGAAGAATATCAGCTTGATTGACGCACTTTAAACACAGGAATCCACTTATCCATGTGAATCACGATTAATCTGTGTATCAAAACTACTTAAAAATGCTGAAACAAAACTTTAGAATGTTATTGTTGATGCTCGGTGCACCGACCGAACTGGGTCACACGCTGATAAACAACTCTTTGTCTCCGTGTTTCTGCAGAATAAACTACCGGGAACAGTGATAGAACCGTTAGTTTACCTGCGGGAGGGTGACCAGCTTTCAGCAGAGGACTCTCCTTAGCTCCAGGTTTGGTGAGTTGCTGCACCATCATGAAACTTTCCCGTGAAAATACAAAGAAAGAAACTTACTCTTCTCAACGCCCACTGAGTTGGATTTTATACACAAGCTGACGTCATACGCATATACCGGAAGTGCACAGACAGGGAAACGCCCACATGTGGATGGATAGACAGATAGATAGATAGATAGATAGATAGAAAGGTAGATAGATAGATAGATAGATAGATAGATAGATAGATAGAAAGGTAGATAGATAGATAGATAGGTAGATAGATAGATAGATAGATAGATAGATAGATAGATAGATAGATAGATAGATAGATAGATAGATAGATAGATAGATAAGTAATTAAAACAACGGAGATTTGGATTGATAGATAAGCAAGAGAGATTACACTGGAATAATATACAAGTAAGATCTTGAGGGGTTTCATTTGAGGTAAATTTGAATTAAATCAACAGTTAGGAAGTTCTGTCTTATGTGAATCTAGTCATCATACCATAGATCCAGCACTGGTTTGACTGCGTGGGGTAGAATCGATCCATTCTTCTGATTTAGCACACATATTGATTCCTATGATGCTTCTAACATTTTCTTCTCTTTCTGCTTGTCAGTATGTTGTCATAGAGTTTTGTGAAATATAATGTTACATCTGTTTCCATTTTATGTTGAAAAGTGTAATGGCCCCACAATAATAATACATTTTAATGGTAGAGCGCTTTTCCATAATTACTCAAAGTGGCTTTACAGGTACATAAAAAACCAAATAAAATTACGATCAGATACCAAAACATAAACAGTTCAAATACAAATGACAGCACAGTGTCCTCCCCTCAGCTGCAGATCCACACACTACACTGATCCATGCCTAATTTTAATTTTACAATACATACCTAAACCTGTGAGAAACCATGGTGACAAAAGCGTCACAAACAATTTCAGTGCCATGAAAAGTTCCTCATTCAGCAATATCCTTGATATTGAACTCATGAAGTGGTCATTTTCAGCCTGTTTTTGTTACTTAAGGAAAAATTCAATTCACTTAACAGTTCTCGTGCTGTAATAGCATGTCCTGTAAACTGATACAAAACAAGCCTAATCAGAAAAGTCAAAATTTGATATTTGTTGTGTTATTGTAAATAACAAAGGGAAATGAGTGTTTCTCAGCCAAAAAACAAAGTTGATTTATTTCAAATGAGAAAGAAAGCCTATAAAACTTTAAAAGCCTGATGTAACATTTATATATAAAACACTACAGATCTCTGATGAGGGGCAAAATTTATAAATAATTTCAGAAATGTAGTCATTTTTGGTTTCCCACTATTTATTTTCTTAAGAAAAATGATTCATCGTCAGTTCTGAGCCAGTGTGTGACAAATGTTTTTACTAATATCTGTCCATCTATCACTGTGTTGTTTGCATCGATTACATTCCTTGATTGGAACTGAAGTCTTTTTTTGATCAGGACATGTGGTCACTCGGTGATCATGGTTGTTTATGAAACACACGTCAGCTGGTTCAAAGCATTTGTAGATAAATATAAGAGGAGGATGAATGTCGAGAAATAAAAACTCTTTATGTTGAGCAGAGAATATCTAGCGTATAGATAATAAAGATAGAGAGATAATTAGAATAGAAGATCATTCTTCATTAGCTGTGAAAAAAGCAACAAGACGACATGTTTAAAAAACAAGACTGAGCTTTTATTACTTGGGTTGTATCATGATACCATTTTTTCCCACATATTTCTTCATATATTTATACATCTATAGAGTATTTGACATGGCACAAGTTTGTTTTCTAACCAGTGCTGATGAATGTAAACTAGGTTCAATGTTGTTCTGGTTCTCTATTTACAATACAATTAAAGAAATATACACGACTCCATGGCAACACACAGCTTCAACATTGAGTACAGGTATAATTTGATCCCTCTGTACACGCTAACGTTGTTAGTTCACTAGTAGTTTTTCTTTTCACAGACACGAGTTCACGATCCGTTTTGGCTTCGCACATACATGATTCTCCATCCTGACTTACCGCAGACCCTCGCTCACGTGACTCACACCTTTCATCATGCTATCACACCTATCAAGAGTTTCATTACGAAAATAAAAGTCGACATCTAGACAGAGTAGCACCTACGTCTCCTCTACAGACAAACCTTCTCAGCATGATTCCATCTTCTTCTTCTTCTAAAATAAAAAGAATAACTTAAAAAAACATTCCATCACTTCCTTCTTTGGCACACATTCCATCTTTCCATCTGCCGTCGCTCAGTTCATGTCCTCCCTGCACCCATTCACTTAAAAACACACAAGTATAAAGTCAATGTTCACGAATAGATTGTGTTCTCTCAAGTTCCTCACGCTACTTTGTCAGTCTCCCACCCCGCGGTGAGAAAACTAGAAGAGCGTCTCGGGACCTACACCCAGGAGTCAGGAGAACCCGGGTACTGATCCGCTCGGTACGAAGGCCTCCTTGTGCTAGCGTAAAAGTCAACGTAGTTGGTGGTGGATTTGAGTCCGTGAGGCTGGGAGCCGTAGTCCACTGTTGGTGGGTATGTGATGACCTCCTCCAAGTAGGGGTCGTCATAGCTGTGGGGATGTTTGAAGTACATTCGGTACGGGTCGTAGTTCCTCCTGGCGAGCTCCTCTGTGTAGTACACGGGCTTCAATGAGAAGACACACAGGAAGGCAACTGTGAATTCATTCACACACTAGTTATCAGTAAAAGAAGATCTTTACTCCAGTGCTGAGAATGACATTTCAGAAGGAGATCTCTTTGACAAGTTGTAGCTTATAACTCCTTTCCTTCATATACAAAGAACAACAACCTCCAGTTGAATCCAAGACTCAAACAGTTCAAAACTAAACCGAAAAGGAAGAAACAAAAATACAAACATACAATAGCTCCAACTTCTTGTACTCAATATCACTTATTTTATGTGTTCACAGTCTTTTTTATTTTCAACAGTTTCTCTGACCAACAGATCAAGAACAGAACCATTAACTGACATTATTAACTGACCTGATATGAGAATAATCCACCAATGTAAAACAAGCTTGTTCATGTGTTTCATAGTTTCATATATTCTATACATTAAACTTTAAAAGTTGCTGGGATTATATCTTAATCAATCCAACAAAATGATTTCTTTATTAGGAAGATGTCTTGAACAGGTGTTGATGAAACTTTGGACCAGGATTGATCTAAGGCCACAAATCTTGCCTTTTAAATGTATATTTATACGTTCATATCAATTTGTAATCAAACACTAAATAAATATTTTACCAACATCAAGCACAACATGCTACCTCAGGTGTGTATTTGTTGATCTCCTCATCTTTCAACATTTATTTGAATGTACAGTGAACTACACATTTGTAATTCCTGAGCTGTTACACATCTGTATTTATTTATTTATTTATTTATGATTGCAACTCAGAGTAAATCATTTTGTGCATTTCACATCATCACAGTAGAGCTGAGGTCCACTCAACGCCTTAAAGGGCTTTGGATTGATCTATCAGTTGATTGATGATGGTTTGGTGGAGTTACATTTGTACTGCTCTCTGCTGTAGCCCGTAGATGAGGTTGGTGTTGATTATGTTGCCCTGGCTTCACAGGAAACACATGAAGTTCATTGAGGGTCCACAAAAACATCTTCCATCCAGCGTGGTTCTGAAGTTAGTGCCTTTCTATAATTTCATTTTATGCTATTTAATACTTCTACTCCATAAAATTTAACAGGGAAATATCAAATGTTTAATCCCGCTACAATAATCTTACTGGTGTAGAGATAGCCTATTTTGCAGATTCTAATCTTTATTTAAAACACAAATAAGCTTTTATAATTTGCACCCATCTATTCATGCAGCACACACAGATAAAGCATGTATTTTATTGCTGATAATTAAATCGGAGCACTGATATTAGTCTGTTCCTATTTCCGTTTGTTAAATATGAGGCTCCAGCTAGTTAGCTTAGCCTAACTACATATGCGTCACACATAGAGTTGTAAGACACTTCACATGACTTTCTTTTTACACATGCTGTGAGTTCTTCATGTACAAATACAGTTAATCATAATTCTAATAATTTTGAGAACTTCAGACTTCCTCCTTGAACACAACCTCCACTTCCTATTTCTGTAGCTGATCAGCCGTCTGTCAGCCCTCCACCTTCAGTATGTGTGACATCAGCATGGACAAAGGTGGAGAGAACAGGTGGAGTAGAGGCAAGTTCTGTTTATTTGTTTTTCTTTCCCCTCTTTGACTCGGTTTGCTGTTGGTATTGTGATCCCCAGAGCAGATGTTTGTTTGTAACTCATGATCCACTGACAGAAAGAGACAATTAGTCAACATACCTGTACCTCCCTTCTTAAGGCAAAAGAACATCAATATCAATCAATACCAAGTTCTTGGAAACAATATTTAAGTAACTTACTGTATGACTCCCCTGGGAGGGACTTTTTTTCCCTTGTGATAAGGTTTGTGTGTCTCCTATATTGCGATAATAATACATTTTCTTTTTACCCCAGAAGTGTTTGATGTGTTGCAAGTTTCCTCTCACCATGACAATTTAATTTGTCTTACTTGATATTACATATCATTCAATGTGAATGTTGCTCAGCGACAAATTACAATTTCAATATAGAAATTATAAATAATGTGTGAGAGCCTTGTCAGTCACTGAATCAGCCTACGAGCGTCTGTAGAGCTCATTAATATGAAAGTTTTAAAGGACTTAAAACTTTCCTTTTTAGCACAACCTATAACTTCTAATTAACATTGCTGCTTTTTGGTCATGTTTTTATAGTTATTATCATGTTTTATTGATGCTTTTATCTGCTTTTACCTTGTAGCACTTTGAGATTTGATCCAAATGTAAAGTGCGTTATAAATTAAATGTATTATTATTATTATTATTATTATTATTATTATTATTAATAATATGCATGAGATTGCTGCTTTAGTCTTGACACAAACTGAGGTGCCAGATATTCGTTTGTCAATATATTTTCGGGGTCTCCGCTGGCTCTTGTCATCAAAGTCTCTGTGATAGCAAATTATCGTGTTTTCTAACCTGGCAGAAATGTTCTTAAAGGGCTAGAACACTTCCTCCACATTCATTAAAACAGAAAAAAAGAAAGAATGTAGCAAATGAAAAATACACCCCTTAACTGAGAGAAAAAAAACCACTAACATTTTCTGTGGTGATGGTTTTCGGCTATTGAGCTCATCAATCTTCCTCCTACCTGCTTCAAGGTAAATGCCAGCAATCCAGAGGAAAGATGGATGCCTGTTTGTCTGGAATAAACAGGCTAATGACTCTCCTCACACATTAACTGCTCTAAATGTGATGGGATGACGTATGCCAGAGAGCTCTCCCTTTCCTACACCCCTCCTCCTCCTCACTGCACCCATTCACGCATGAATGTGTCCCGCAGTGACGGGTGCCTGAGACGCACCCAGACAATCCCAATCCCAGCAGTCACATTCTCTCTGGCTCAGACAATAGCTGATGCGCCAGGTCATTCAGGGCATTGGCATTTTTCCACAGTGGGATACGTGTCTCTTTCTATTAGTCAACTGGGCTGGAAGAACTGTTTGTAGCCGCCAGGTTCATTCAGCACATTGGAGGGATCTCAATCAGTAGCCTTCAACCAGTAATATTGAACATTTCCTTGAGGAGGTTATTACTTTTCAAGGATGCCATCACACCTGAACCTTTCTCTCTCAGTCTCACCAGTGGAGCCATGTGGTCTTACAAATTATAAATGTATAATTAACTTTTCTAAGGAGGCCCTTCTCTCATTGCTGAACATCTCAAAAAAGTTCATGAGAGATTTCAAATAAATTTCCTGGAGAGGTGGTTCTTGGAATGGGAAGGAGGTTGAATCAGATCGGGATGAAGGCGTGGTTACATGAACTTCTCTTCTAGTTTTAAGAGTGTGAGTGATTTGATTTGGTTCAATTCTGAAATGCTGTGTTGACCATGTTTTTTGACCATGTCATTATCATCCAATGCTATAAGAAATTCTGATGGGGATACACTGTGCCAAAATTTACTACTACAGCCCTCCTATATTATTAACTAAAATAAAGAACACGTGAAAATTGTAAAAATTATTCGGCGTACACAAAACCAGATGGGAAATGCAGTATTACTACATTCAAATTTTCTCATATACACCACAGTCAAATGAACATGCAGAGCCTTGAAATGGAACCATGGAGTAGAAGAAGAGACTAATGATATATATTCACCTGAGTTCTTCTGGGCTCCTCTCTGGTGGGTGATGAGTAGTAGTACGGAGAAGGCTGTCCTGACCCTGGAAAACGTCAGAAGAAACTGTTTTTGTTTGCCTTGCAAATTCAC
Organism: Lophius americanus; assembly: GCA_037951165.1. Lineage (NCBI taxonomy): Eukaryota > Metazoa > Chordata > Actinopteri > Lophiiformes > Lophiidae > Lophius > Lophius americanus. The sequence goes on along the minus strand of JBBDHG010000054.1, from coordinate 5,595,247 downwards.
TTCATGTTGTAGCAGTGAGAATATCTCCACATCCCCACTGGGCAAATGTCTGTGTTTAGATAGAGCGGGATGATGAAGTGCTGTGTTGAGCTGGGGGGGGGGGGGGGGAGAATAACACTGAGTAATTGAGTTGGCCACTGCTGTTCTGTTATCAATTCAGCCATGGGATGGGTATTTTTGCTGGCCCTTCATCAAACCGGTGGAATCCTGACACAGGTTGTTAACTTTACCATGTGATGCATGGACTGAATGACACGAATGCAGCTCCTTCTGCCAACTCTTGTCGCTCCTGGCCCCTGCCAACCAGAGGAGACAGGCACGGGTCTGCTTGTAGTAAGTCTGAATATCCACATACTGCCTGTCTGCATGCTGCGAATGGAGCCTGCTAACAATGCAACCATTGTAGAAAGCCCACCAATGGCTTGTGAGTTTGTTTTATGACAGTGCAGACGGTTCCGAGCACAGACACACTTTTGAAGGACTGTGAGTTAAAAGGACTAACTGTCTGAGGGCTTAGACGCTTTGGCAGGCGATGATAAGAGAGGACTGTCTCGGCAGGGAAATGAAACTGGCCGTAGGATCTGCTTGGAGCATTATGAGGGATGAAATAGATATTGCATCGCACAGAGGGGGCCGCAGGGTTTGCATGTTATTACAGCCTGGTGCAGATAGTGGAGTCTGAAGACAACAAATATGCGAGCTGTGGCGCTTTAATGTGGTTCAGGTGTGTGCCCTGTATGTGTACCTGTATAATGTTTTTTATGGCTGCTGTTGTCTCCTTTGTGATTATAAAATTGCATAGTTGACTGCGCTCTCTGATAATCTCGGGCGGTGTCTCTATGCTCTTTGATGCCCAGCATAGCAGGAGACGACAGGGCACTGGCAGCTGTGAGGAGAAAAAACAGATTTTAACATTAAATTCCAGAAGTTTTCCTGCTTCTTTGATGACGTTTATTTTCATTTAGAGGCAAACTAAAGGTAGAGCCTACCCGGATGGTTGACTGGGGAAATCTGAGTAGTGCTGGTTGGTAGGGTGGGTTGGGACTTAAAACGGTCCCTTTCAAGTGTTGACCCCGGAGTGAGGAAGTGGTTTTGGTTCCATCCATCCTGTCAGGAAGAACGGAGAGAAGTGTCGGTATGATAAGTAGAACAGGTTGATATGCTCAAAATGTTTCTGTTCAAAGCACCATTGAGGTTTATTTTTACCTCTGGCCCTTTGGCATATATAAAAACATGTCTTTACTATTAGCAAACAAACCTGTTATCATCTAACACTATTCCATGTTGACTATCACCGTCTCAAAGACTGTTTAAATGCACATCAGAATCCCTGTTATGAAGCCACTTTTGATTATTTTCTGGGATATGGCGCTTTGAACCCAGAAAAATCTGGTTATTCATATTCCTGTATACATGATAAATACTAGTATCCTGGTTACTGACTCTAATGTTTATCATGCAGAAATCTTATCTGTTATTTCTTCAACTAGTGGCTTAATATAAAACTAATTTGAAAGAAGCAATAAAAAATGAGGCCACTGTGAGGGTCTATAGTGTGCTTATGGTGACACAGGCCTGGCGTTGCTGACATGGTTAATTCACCTTATCACCAGCAAAAGGAGGCAACATGTGACATCAAATTTTCCTCCACTTTCCTCCATAAGGACTTATTCCGGTTACTGAGATCGAGATATGTTTAAATGCAGAAAATCAAAGAGGGCATTCTCCAAAAAACACATAATAACCGGGATACTAGTGTGCATGTAAACACGGTCAATGGCAATGATAAAGTCTCAGTGGCCTTACTTTCTTATAGATGGTTCGCAGATCCCGGTACTGCCACAGTGTGTTCAGCACCTGAGCGGCTGCTTTGACCACCTTCATGGAGTACCTGTAGAATGGACACAAACAGAAACAAGCATGTTTGAATCACTTTAAGGCACTTTAAGGACAGTATGATGGCGGAGAAAGTCCTCTGCATGTTTGAACCTGGGACGTTACTGAATATAAGTAGGCTAGAAATAACTGCGGTGCTACGCCTTCACTCCACAGGGACCTGAAACCTCGGTACACACACAACCACCTTCCCAGTAGCTATATTAAATGTGTGTGTGTGTTTTTTGTGACAAACTCCTTGCTCACTATGGAATGTCCAGAACAGTCTGTACAGCCGGCTGTATATGACTGATGAATGTGATCAGGTTTGCACGTGTGCACGTTAGCAGTCAGCCTCAATAACAACTTTGAGACTTAAGCATGCTGCTGAAGCTCACCTGTCTCCTCTGCCCTTGGTGATGTTGACCAACTTCTCAATGCCGCCTGTGTCGGCCAAGGCCTTAGCGTTCTCCATGTTTTTACTGCTGACCTCGTGCAGAGTGCAACAGATGGCCGCAACGGTCTCGTCTGACAGGAGCGTGGTGTTTCCTCCAGGAAGACGATTGACCAAGTCCCTCATTGCATACTTGCCTGAGAGGCAGAAGGTGAAATGAGCCGTGGAGCTAACACGGAATGACATACTGTACAGCTTTGTGAGCAGAAACGTATGCACGTAGAAAAGAGGGTGGAGGATGAGCCTCACAGACATTTAATGGATTTATTTTTACATGTTACAGTTTATAATTGGGTGTCACACCCAATTATAAATTGTGTAACATGTAAAAATATAAAAAACACACAGAATTAATTGTTTTTTCTTTTTTTTCTCTTATCATTTTTAAGTCAGCTTTAGACTGCAATGAGGTACGCAGCATTCCTAAATGACATTGCTTTATCATCGCAAGTACGTGTCTCTCCTGAGGCACAGCAGCCTAGCTGGAGGCCTGAATGCATGCAGCACAAACCCTCTTATCTCTCCCTCTCTCACACACACACACATACAAACCCACATACACACACATACAAACCCACATACACACACATACATACCACATACACACACACAAACTAAACCAACCCTGGAACTTCTGCCTCACTGCCTACATGTGTTACTCCTACATTGCTTGAACTATCTGTTAATGAAAAATATGCAAAAAAAAGAAAAACTTGCTCTTCATTAGGTGAGACTGTTTTGTTGAACAAAAACGGCTTCAGTGAGATTAAAGACAGACTTACAAGTAGTGCTTAAAACAGTTACAAAATATCTTAACCTAACATAACTTTAAAAAATATTCTATACATGTTGTTTAACAGTGCTCATGCTGTTAAAGGAGGTATATTTGAAAAACATGAAATAGAAATGGGGAGAAATGGGTCCAATATGATCGTATGTTGACAATTCTCTATATTTCCAATTTTTGAAGAATCCTACTGAATCTATGTATGAACCTTATGTGGGCTACTTCACCACTCAGCAGTTCAAGTATTTCTTGTGCTCACAATCAACATTATCATGACTCATAGGGTAATCCAGATGATGTAAGAACAGTACATTTTATGTATCATCTTACATATGTACTGACTGGTCCCTTACAGTCTGACATGTTGGTTGTTTGATAATGAGTCTCCTCACCAATGAGCTCCTTGTTCCGGACATCCAGGGCCATGTTTCTCAGAGCTGTGGCGACCGAACACACCACCCTGTCATTATCCATCCGCAGCAGCTCCACAAGGATCGGCAGTCCCTTCTCTTTACGCACTGCTGCCCGGATGTAGGATGCAAACTGCGCACACAAGAAAAACGTTAACCTTCACCCTAACCCTAGATACCACACAAGACTAGACTGGCATGAGCTGTTTAGTGGGTGTCAACCAGCTGAATAGATGCCTTGTATCATAGGCACCACAGCAAACAGTGTGCATTGAGCACAGGCATTTGTACTGTACCTTCCAGTTACCAGCTGACAGGTTCTGGAGGGACCCTGCTGCACCCTCCAGAGTTGCAGGATTGGAGCTCTCAGCCAGCAAAGTCAGATAAGGTTTAACCACTGACGGGTGCCAGAGCATCTCTGCCCCCTTGGGAGACTTGGACAAACCAGGGATGGGTCCAACGCCGTCCCACTAAACAAACAACCACAGTGTTTAGTCAGGCTGAACACAGTAAAAATAGTAATAAAAAACAATTAAAACTAAAAAAAATATCTTTTTTTTCAATCTATCAATCAATTTGACTCACTACATCTTCCTGTAAGCTCTTTTTTTTCTTCTTTTTCTTCCTGCTCCAGCAGCTGGATTCCGCCTCTTTACTGGGTGACTCACTGCCCAGTAAGCCGTCCAGCTCCTGCCCTCCTATCAGTCGGGATGGTGATATCTCCAGCTCCAGACGATATGATAGGTTCCTCAGAGTGCAAATACAGTTCTCCACAATCTGATGGCAGGTAGAGGGAGACAGGAGTATGAGAGGGCAGCTATAGCAGCAGCATTCTAAGCCACCATGACGATGGGGTCACTGCAAATAAAATATTTGCAGAAAACTAAAACAAGGTTTTGGTGCCACAAATCAATTAGCTGCTAATGTCAAAAATCGCCAGTTTTCGCCAAGAATTTCTGGAACAGAGCAAATAGATTTAATCCCACTCTGATGAAAATGCTGTACAGGTTTTACGTTAGAGAAGACCACGAGTATTTATATTTGACAAAATGATGAATCTTTGTATCATAAAGGAGCCACTTGAATTTTTTTCAATGATTTCCTACAGGGCCCAGATGCATGTTTGGGAGATGTGATTAGATTCCTACTGCTATCAATGACAAATATTAATAAACTCTAAATCAACTCATTGTTATTGTCTGTAGTTGTGTCTTTGATTTGGGTAAGAAAGTACATCAAACAGTTGCTGTTGCCTGTTGCAATAAAATGATTCAATAATAAATTATATAAGGAAATGAATTTTCCTCTAGAATCTCCAACCCAAGGTAGCCTCATTATGTGTGTGTGCGAGTGTGTGGTGTGTACCTTGCTGTCGAAGTCAGAGGTGTTCACACAGGCTTTAATGACATAGAGAAATGAGTCAACCAGACCCTCACAACTGCGTAACTGTTTTCTGGCCTCCTCGCCAGCCGAACTCAAGTTCCTTAAAGCAAGCGAACACAAACACAAAAATACTTCTAATTAGATTTTTGATTTATGGCTTAGCTCAACAAACAAATACATAAAAAGCTCAATGAGTTTTTGTGGCCCACATGAATGAGTCATGTTGGTGTTATCAACCACATGCACCATCTATAATGTATGCAGTGTGTGTGGTCTGACTCTGGCCATTATAGCACACACACAAACACACAGTCCAGCCGTCCGACACCAGTTAAAAGACGTCTGCTAATAAGAATACCCAGGAGGGGAACTGGTAATATCACGTTATTGACAGTAGTAGTGATTACCAGATGAAAGTGGTTCATAGTTGGACTCTTTTTGTATTTGTTTATGTTTGTGGTTGGTCACTCTTATGTTACATGTTGCTGATGTAATAGCGCTAGTTGTCCACCTCAGGGTGCTAGTGCCCAGAGTTTTCACCAGCTGGTTTACCTCAGACACCCTGTGGTATTCCTGAGTACCAGCGAGGAGTGGAACTTGAGCTTATGGTCGTCGTCGAAGCTGGAGCTGCTCCATCCCGAGTGAGGAATGATCACAGTGTTGGTCAGAGTTGTTAAGGCGTCCCGAATGATTGTCATCTTGACTGTGTCACATGACGACAGGTTCCACAGCACCCCTGCAGAGACACCCAAGCACAAGCACAAGTCCTGAGAAACAGGCATGCAGAACTCCAGTCATGTCAGCTGTCACAAGCAACAATTTGGGCTTTTAATAGTTGAGTGTGTGTTGAAAGAAAAAACATCATAAGCGAGCAGAGACGGAGGCACAGGTGCGCAGACACGCACACATATACATACACTCACACACAAACCATGAGGAAAATACTTGTCTTCACAAGCAACAACTCTGGCATCAATGCCTCACCCCTTCACATCAAATTGTATCCAGGGAGAGAATCTTCAGGTTGAGTGTTACTGGTTTGAGATGGAAAAAAAGGAGATCCATATGACACTTGTCTTTTCTTTGGACATTTTGCCATTATTTTACTCAATCTAAATATACTTTTGGTAACCGCTGATATTCAGGCAGAGTCTAGGCGGCATTTGATGCTGGTTCCATGAAGGATTAAGCAGCATGTAGCATGTTCTTCTAATTAGCTGCCTCTAACGAGGTGCAGTCTGACTTCGGCCACCTTGAAGGAGGGTTACGCTCCAGAGCTGGAATCCACTCTAACAACAGATGGCAAAATACAAAAATACTCCCAATACAAAATGACAGAGTGGACGGACAGTTAATATGCGCGTTAATGGTCCAAATGCCATATTTTACTGATGTCACCAGAACCAGGTTTTTACTCTCAACTCTGTGTGTGTGGATACATAAGGAGAACACCCATGTTTTTGCCTTTCTCACAGAACACACAATTATTGTCCTGAAATAGGACCATATTCCGTGAGTTCTCATTGCGGCATTGAAACTTCTTCCCTATAACCTCTACAATCTGCTACCTCTTCAGGCACTAGTTCTTCCACAAGCAGAATTATATCACTTGGGAGGCCGTTCTCATTCGCTCTCGGCTGAATTGGCCTGAATTGGACACAAGGACAGAATGAAAACAGTATTGTGAAATCAATGCTAATAGTCAGAGCTGAGCTCCAAAGAGCAAGAAGAGAGAAAGGGAGGGTTTCAACGCAGAGAAAATGCAAAGCTTGTTAGAACATCTAACAACTAATAAAGGGCTGATTTAAGAACCGACTGAACTCAGAGCTGGTTGGACCTTTGCTCGTAGCCCTGCTGCCATTATCTGAAACTTTGAAACTAACTCGCCCCCTTTATTGCAGGTTTTCTCTAACGTCTGGGGCAAACATTTGCTTTGTAATGAAAGGGTGTACTTTTGCAGATCGTTCTTTGAGGTTGGTTTTGTGTGTCAGGGACTAAATTTCACACCATCGACCAAATAAGGAATAAATTAAACTTCTGTTGATATATCCCAAAAATGTTCATGAGTTTATTTGGTAATAGTTGATGTTAATCCACAGGTGCTGTCTGTATGTGGTGCGATAACCAACCAGCCTGTCATGTTTAGGAGCTTCTCACTTTTTGCGAGTTGACCAGGAAACCTAAAAAAGCTGTACTGACTGAACCGCATACAGGCAGCTTGGTGTGTGTGCTTGCGAGGTTTAGGAAGAACTATAAACTTTCTTCCTTACACAGTGAGAGTGAGTAATTGCATTTCTGCTTACGGCATATAAATTGATTTATTCTTGGATCAAATTTAGTTTCTTATTTTTCAATTGATCAATGGTTCATGACCTCATTCTCGGCTGTCAAACAAACAGCAAAGCAAAGCACAGACCAGTCTACACCGACTCTTGGCAGCTGGGTCTATGTTCTTTGTGTAAATGAGAAGAAAGTTTAAATGTACTTAAACTTGTCAAAATAGTGTTTTGTTTTTCAAATAAAAGATATAGTAGCTTCCACACAATAACAGTGTCATGACTTTGTGTTTATTTAGTATTATTTTATTATGAAGGTTTGTCATTTAGGTCTGTGTTCCTGTTTTATTTCGAAAGTGTTATGTATGTTGTTTAGTTAGTTTTACATTTCCTTTGTGTTGCCTTTTTAGTGTGTTTATCTTTTTATTGTCTTAATTTCCTTATTCCTTCTTAGTCTACTAATTTTATGTTTCACGTGTATTCCTTTTCCCTCTCTGTGTCTGTACTGTGAGTCTAATCTCCTCTTGTGTGATTGTTCATGATGTTCACCTGTGTTTTCCCTCCAGCTGTGTCTCATGTCTCGTTACATCAATGTATATAGTCTGTCCTCACCTTTCCTTCTGTGCCTGTTCTTTGTTGATTTTTCCACAAGTCCTCACTTGTCCCAGCCATTTCCCAGTGTTTCCTTAAGTTATTTCCTGGTGTTTCATCAAGTTATTTACTGTTTTCTCCCATGTTTTTTCCTCGTTCCTTATTTGGGATTAATTAAATATTTAACTGCACCTGCTCTGCCTCCACTATCTTGTGTCTGCACCTGGGTCCAAGCTTCACCCCAACGACAGTTCCTCATAAACAGGATCGTTTTGTTCTGTGTTGTTTTATACATGGGTCTGAACATTCATGTGTGTAAAAACAATTGTCAATGAATCCAAATGTAACTGAAATTGATCAACTGAATGACTTTGACTGTGAAACATTAATGTCTGTTTTGCTGTTTAAACCCTCTGAATGTCTAAAGAACCATTTAACCAATCTACTATGGATAAATATACACTTGGCTGGTGTATTACACGGTAACCCGAGGATGTCCATCCCTTCTTTTTCTGTAACCGCCATATATCTTGTTCAGGACTGCAGGGGGGCTGGAGTCTATCCCAGCTGACATTGGGCTAAAGGCGGGATACACCCTGGACAAATCCCCAGCTCATCACCGGGCCAAAACATAGAGAGACAACCATTCACGCTCATTTTCACACCTACAGACAATGTAGCGTTACCAACTCATATGCGTTGCATGTTTTCTTGGACCGTGGGAAAAAACAGGAGTACCTGTAACCCATACAAACACCGGGACATTATGCACTCCACTCACAAAGGCCCTCTTGCTGTGAAGCAGCTATGCTACCCACTGCACCACCATGCCACTAAACCCCAGGACTTGTCGTTTGGTGTTCCACAAGTAACACATTCAATATTAATAATCTGTGAATAATCAGTGGAGCAGTACTCTAGACTCAGCTCAGTGAGTGGGATACTGTCAGACAATGCACATGGGACAGCAAAGATTTGTGGAAAATCATTTACACATATTGTGCTCTAAGAAGAGAAAATCAGAGCTTAAAGAAGCATTATGCAAAGCAGTGTAGCAGGCTAAGCAAAAAAATAGATGCTTTTCTGCTAATGAAAGTAGCAGCAAAACACATTAGGTCATTTAAATAAATTCACTATCAGACCCAGTATATCGATCTCTTCGAAGCCTGCAGCCTGAAAGTTTAGGCTCCAAGAAAACTCTATTATGGTATCTTTTAGTACCATTTAATGAAACAAAATTTTATATTCTATATTTCATGCAAAGTACTTCAGAATTAGTACTGAATCTTTAGTTTAGGCCCAGTAATAATAATAATAATAATAATAAAACCCATGTGTAAATAAGATTTTGAAATCGATTCTAAAACTAGCATGTAACCGGTGAAGAGAGGCTAAACGAGGGGTTGATATGGTCCTGTCTTTTACTGTTTGATAAAATCCAATTTGTTTCATTTTAAACCGGCTGGAGCCGTGAAAGTGCTCTTTGGCTTAACCCTGAATACATCAGAACCTGAAGTCCAGTAATTGTACGATCAGACATCTGACGAATAGTTTATTGTTTATAATATCATGTGACTGTTAGGTGGAAATAAGTTGATGATTAGATCGTTTTTAAACAAAAGAAAGATATATTAAGACTTAGATTGGAGACATTATTAATTTAAAATTAATGGGGAATTAATGGTGAATAATTTCACTAACAAAAAAAAAAAACAATCACAGGAAGATAAATGACTAGTGTTTGTTTGTAGCCTATGTTTAGTTTATTCAGGAACGTCTGGGTCTGGTATTTAAACCCATACCCAAATGTTATGTGTCTAAATACCAGTGTATTTGCTGCAAAAAAAATCTGACAGAAACCTGCATAGATACAACAAATACAGACAATACGAGATATATTACGACTGCAGTCAAGTAAAGTAATTTAATTGTATAGGAGGATATTAGAGAACTGTTACTATTGCTTCACCAAAAAGACATGGGTGAGGGATTTTATAGCAACAGATGCAGTGACTCACATTATTTAACAAAAATTTAAAAAAACAACAACTATATTTAAACACACTCGGCTATCAAAGGCTCAAACATCAGGAAATCCTGTGTAAGAATGAGGTTCAGATTGCCAAAGTAAAACCAAGATAAGTAGACTGATGTAACATAACAAACACACACACTTTTATGTGTATGTGTTCATTTATGGTTAAGACCGTGAATGTGTGTCAAACATTAATGGTCAGAATAAAGCACCTCATGTATGGCGACGCATTGAAATGAGCTTGCTGATCAATGCTGATTCATGGCAACAACCATAGAAAATTGAGAATTTTTTTTTTTTGTGACACACATATTGCAAAGCTGTCACCTACAGATGGAGTGTTACATTACTTTACTTGACTTCAGTCGTAATATATCTTGTATTGTCTGTGTCGGTTGTTGTATCTATCCAGGTTTCTGTCAGATTTTTTTTGGAGCCAATGTTCTGGTATTTAGACCCATAACATTTGGGTCTGGGTTTAAATACCAGACCCAGACATTCCTGAATACACACACTCACACAAACAAAGTGTGTGTGTCTTTGAATGTGTGTGCTCAGTTTCAGGTGCCCCTGGTACTCGGGGGTAATGGCTGTGCTGTGAGGATTGGCCTTTTGATCTTAGTGGCTATTTGAGGACAGAGCAACAACCATAGCAGCTGTTGGGAGACCAGTCAGGTAAGGGAGTTGAAGTTGCTTTTGTGTGTCCTCACAACATGACCTTTGACCTGGGTGAGGGGTAGGGAATACTGTTTGGGGCACCTGGGCCTCCCGCAGGTGTTGAAAAAGCACCAGTGACTCACAGAGAGCTCCAGGGCCTTCACAGGCCAAATTCTGACACCAGTGATAATTTCTATGAGATTTTGTGTCAATTAATTTTAATATTACTTAAAAAGCTAGTAAGTAGAAATAAACTACTGTTTGAGTGAAAGTTTTTGTTTGCACCGGAAGTATTTAAAGCTTTGGGGGCACATTTTTAAAACAATGCATAGGATCCCTACTTAAAATGTAGGTGTGTGAGCAGAAAGCGTTGTTTCCTTAATAAAACACAGTCAATTGTGAAAAATACTTGAATGAATCAGCCACTTCACCTGTGCTCCACAAACCCAAACTCAACCATTAATGGTCAAAATAAAGCACTTCATGAATGGCGATGCATTGAAATGATCTTGCTGATCAATGCTGATTCAACGCAAAAACAATAGAAAATTGAGAAAATGATTTTTTTGTGACACAGATATTGCAAAGCTGTCCCCTAGAGATGGAGTGTTTACATAATAATATGCAACAGGAAATATCCTATGAAGGAAATATAATCTCTTCATGTTTGCATTACTGAATGAAAACCCTACAGGTGGTTGGAGACGATGATGATGAGGATCAAACTAGGAGCCATGGATTCATGTTCAGGTTCCGAGAGGTGGCTAGGTTCAGTCAACAGAATCACTCCAATTAAAGGGAGGAGAAAAGTAGTAAATTGTCATTACTGATCTATTTGAAATGTCAGCGATTTGCACCATAATTATTCTTTTAATTATGTTATGATGATATGTTATGTCACAAATGTGCATTCTGATACCCTTCTGAACATCTTTGCTGGTGGAGTTTAGAAGGCACCTCTTGTCCTCGATGAAGAGAGAGGCTGGCCCCTGCTTTACTTGTATGTTATCAACCATCTGATTGACTGACTGGAATGTAATGACCATGCAGCAGCTAAAAGTGGGTGTTGCAGCCCACTGTCTCCAGTGCACTTTACAGCACAGTCATGTTTACTGTTTACTGCAGCCATTTACACACAAAAATAAAACCGCACTTGGTGTGTATATGACTGCGTTCTATCGCCCTTTAATGCCATCTGTTGTTATTTTGGATTTCTGATGCAGTGGTGATAATTTCAACAGGTAGTTAAAACACATTCTGTCCCTGTGTTCTGGTGGTGCAGTATGACACAAGAACTCTGATGAAATACTGAGAGGACCACAACTTGATATTTGAGATGGCTTATATCTGTTCTAATTGAAAGGTGGTTGTGTAAAGGGTTTACTCACTGCGAGCACATGTACAACACTGCGGGTGTGAATGTATAATTCATTTCTCAAACATAGATAAAAATAAAAAACTCATATTGAGTGAAACTGAATGTGTGAGAGGCATCATTATACTACATCTGATTGATTGTGTATGTAAGGTAGTGCAGACATCCTCGAGGACTTGTTTTGTGTGTAAGCAACGGTTTTGTGTATAACCCTAGGGTGGTTTTCCTTTGTCACCCAGCTGAAAGCTCTTTATGACGATTGCTCTCATAATTGGGCAGAGGTCATACATGCCTTCCAACCTTTTCTACTCTCCTCTACATCCTGGGGTCTTTTTTACCAATTAGCCACTAAGGGCTCACAGACTGGTGAATGAAAGGAAAATGAAACAGAGGTCACATCAAAGCTGCTTTTTGAATGAAGGGAGCATAAAAAGAAAGGTTTGTGCTTTTCAGCCTTTTCAGCTACCTCCTTTGAGGTTACAGGTGCTCAAACACAAGCACACGAATGAGTAGAGACAAATGTGGCTCTATTAAAGTGTTGATTATTTATTCCCTTTATAGGCCTTAAGCCGAGTAAGAAGCCATTTAATTGAAACAGAAAATAATCTCCTCCAGTACAAAATACAATCGCTACAGAGTGTTTGCTTTCCTTCAGGGGACAGCTTGAAGGTAATCCAAACCATGTTAAATTAGGGGTTGGAGTCGAGCTTAAACAGCTGACTCAGCTACCTAGGAGCCAAATGTCTTGGCTTGCTTATTTCTGTCCTGCTCCACCCTGATCCTAAAGAACCTGGATTTATACCACAGCTTTAACAACAGACAATCCTGACCAGAGAGGAGGCTGGATGTCAGACTTATGGGTAATGTTGTTTTCATATAGATTTTCAAAATGTGGTTTCACATTGTTGCAAATTATTTCAAGCAGTACTGAGAGCAAACGCAGGAAATTAGGGTAAATCATCTTAGATTGAACCCGATGATATAATATTAGGATGGACCACAGTCAGCAGCTTCCTTAATTGTTCAGAGCATCCTTATTTGATCTAAATACGTAGGATAGGGCTTAGATATGAAGGGCAGCAGTAGATAAACCTAAATACACAACATCAAGAGTCATGAGCAAAAAAACAAGTTCTGTGACCATTTATCCTAAAATAACAAAATCGAGGGACAGATAATCATTTTGAATTTCTGGAGCTGTACCCCAGTCTCTTGTAAACACATCATGCATTTGCCACATGAAGATTTAACTCAGGTGAGTAATTCTGTGCTTAAGAATTAGGAGTGGTCTAATTCTTAAGCACAGAATTAGACCAGTCCTAATTCTGTGCTTAAATGCTTCAGAGCATTGGGCACTGACGGCCCTGAGTGCACGTTTCCTGAAAGTCATTCAAGTGCGTACCTCGACAAAGACCTTAGGGCGTAGTCCGAAAAATGGGCCAAGGCGGTTCTCCTTTATTACGTCCATGCTGTAAATGCATTGATTTTGATCCCTTTTGTGTTATGTCCACCAGCTTGCGCTGATTGTTATTTCAGTATCATTTTAGTTGGCTCTGTCTTCAAAAACAAACCGTCTACCACAAATGAATCACATAAAAATCGAAAGTCTGTAACATGAGTTAACTTTATGGAACATGCTGTTGAGGACGAAAGTCACATCACATAGCCAGAGTAATAGAGAAGAAAGAAGAGGAGGTTAAAAATATGAATGTTGGAATAAGAAACAAACCATATACAGCTTTTATTTTCATTCCAGATGGGAAAGCATTATAGTGAATTATCTACAATGGATTGACGGGTAAAGGAAAATGTACTGACCGGTGACGAGCTCCCTCACTTCAGCATCTACTGTCTTTCTCAGAAGGCGAAGCAGTGCTGGAATTCCTCCTGCGTTCTTCACAGCGATTTTGTTTTCATCCATAGATTTGCCGTAAACAAGGTTCCTCAGAGCTCCACAAGAGTTCCTCTGGATCTCAAGGACCTTATGGTCGAGAAGGTCCACCAAGTGTTTAATTCCTCCAAGTTGACACACCTATGGAAAATAACGCCCCATTATGGTATGAGGACCAATTCTTCACCTTATATTTGGTGAAGACAAAAATCATGCACTTGCTCAAATGACAAGAGAATAAAAAACATGACATGTGTTAATCCCTGATAGACTTTATTTGGAAAAGAGGCGCTAATCTTTGACCATTAAAAAAGTCTTAACTCAAAGGTGATGGCAATTTGACAGACTAAATTTACATTTTCAATTTGAGATGCATTAGGAAAAAAAATAATTATTTGAAAATACTTTTTCCTTGTTTTAATGAATCATTGGCAATTCTGTGGCTATTCTCTTTCTATGCCTTCTTATCAAAACTCAGATTTCACCAAAAGGAATTATAGTGTGAAAGGAAAAATATGACATTTAATGTCTGAAATGTCTTGCTTGTGCTTTAATAATCCCTAAAAATAGTACCTGTTATGTAATAAACAGGAGAGTGATTAGCCAGATTATTCCTCAATCATTTAATTGGGGGGGGTAAAACTAAAAGTGAGACATTATGTTACAAAGAATCTTTAGCTGAAAACTGAGCATCAAGAAGAATAGTATGTATGAAGGGTCAAGTTGGAAGCAGAATGTTATTGTGTGAGCTCTTAAGGGGCTTGTACAACTAAAAAATGTGGGATTTCATGGTGTGCCTTTGTTTAGTTGTGTTACTACACACAAGCGGAAAAGAACACTTGGCTGAAGCATAATAACACACATAATACACTGTAGAATGAACAGAGATGTGACCAATGTGTAATAATAATCAGACAGTGCTTGAGGACAGATGTCTAATAACGCATACGTCAAGATCATTTGTAAAACACCCACCTCTGCTTTGACCCGGTTATCGCCATAGCACAGGTGCTGCAGGTAAGCGGCTGCATTGGCCTGCACTGAGGGAAAGTGGTGCTGCAGCATGTGAATAACCTCAGTCAGCTCTGGATCCCGCCATGCAAACTCCCTAGAATTACAGTTAAGGGGTAAAGGTATCAGCACGATGACAGAGGCAGAGAAGAGCTGTCTCCATAAAGCACCCCTCCCCCACCCACGCACACGCACACGCACACACACACACACACACACACACACACACACACACACACACACACACACACACACGAAATCAAAATGAATACTTCTCAAAATGAATACTTCTGCACCTCTGGGCAAATTCATAAACCCAGGAAATTGAATTTGCATCCGGTTTTATATAACTATTCACTTTGGACAAGCTTGATTTAATGATTTCTTTATGAGGTACACCAAAGGAAGAGGTGAGGAATGTAATTTCACCAAAAGGCAGATGACTATCAAGCTAAGGTAGGAACTAAGAGTTTTTGCCCCCTAAAGTCAAGAGAAAATACTCTATCTAGTTGCAGAATTGCTTCTTTCTTCTAGATGATTAACCAGCAATAATTTGCAAAGTGAGCAATAACGTACATGAATCCAAAAAAAGGTTGCAAAATGAGATTACCGGTTATTGACTTGTGGCAGGTAGACCAAAATTCGCCGAGTATGACATAACCAAAGAAGAAAAACACAGTGGTAGATTTCCCTGGACAGAAGTCCTGTCAAACATTTTGGGGAACTGAATTTTTTGATGCATTTCCTGGGTCCTGGTGGTCCCCATGGTGTAGTAACTTCAAGTAGCTACACCACTGTTACATACACAGCTATAAAGAATCCCAAAGGGAATGGTCAGGGGTTTACAGCATGCATCAACCCATTCCCTGCCGACTATAAGATGAGAGATGAGAATCAGCACTTCAGTGCATGAGAGAATTTACTGTTAAGAGGTCAGGCACAACAGAGTCAGCTTCAAGTCTAGAACAACATGAGAATACCCAGAGGCTTTAAATGGTATAATGGAACTGGTGTCGACTACAGAATATGGAGGGAGACCTTGTAAGCATATGTAGTACCTTTTGGATGACTGGTTTCTGCCGCCTATCCTTTTCCATACATTCATATGTAGCTCGTTTTTTCTCTTCTCTGGATGATTCAGTGCATCATCATGAAGTGTGCCAGCATCTCCATTACAACTGGGCTACCCCTGAAGCCAAGTCTTTAACTTATGATACACTGAAGATAACATCTCAGTCAGGTGGTTTCTGCTTGTACCTTTCCTCCCTGGAGCATTATTGAGGAATATGTAAATACCGAACTTCTATTGAGTCTGTGTTTAACACATGTAGTGCTCTTACGAGCAAAAGCTCCTGTCTTACTTTGTTATATAAAAGCTTGCACTATAAAGTGATCAAATTCAGGAAACGTTCACTTGGTGTGTTTGAACCGGAATTGAAGCCATGCAAACCAGCAGGGCATATTCATTCCCAAAGAAAAAGGCCTGAATGAAACAGCGGTTGACTGAAATTTGAGCAGTTCTTACCTGGGATCCTTCTGAATACTGTCGATGGAAGGTGAGCGAGTTGCGCCGTCATCCATAACAACAGCCTGGCGAGCGTAGTTGGGATCAGAGGACCGATACTGTGGCGAGCGATACGGATCAGCGTAGGTGGCAGCTGTGTTAAGAGCATAGTTGTTTCTTTGGTAGATCATGGCACCGCGCTGGCTGGGTGTCCGCTGGAGACTACCCACACCTGGGGGTCAGTAAACAAAGCTTTCAGATCAAAAGTTCTAGCAGGAAAACCCCACATGGTGCCGGCAAACATGAGTGCAGATCAACAGGACTTTTTGGTAAACTTTGAGCCTTGAGTGCTGGTAGTATACAACTTCAATACATGCTGGAAAAAATCAAACATGCTCCGACACACTCAGCAAATTCTAAAATCTGGAGCCAATTAATGACGATAATAAAACACAGCTCCCACGGTTCCACAAAGCAGAAGTCCTCTTTTTCAAGGAGCTGTTTGCTTGTTTGGTTTTTACAAGATAACATTCAAGCAGAGGGATCCTGCTGGTTTTCAAAGAGGAGAGGAAGCCTCAATATGCTCGATTATCCAAAAATCCTTTGCTCACCGCCCTCTTGGTCTTTCTACCATTGTGTACTGAAGCTGACTTTGCCAAAGACTGCAGAGCAGCAGCAGTAACCCGTGACTAAGTCCAAGAACAGTCAGAGACGCAGAAGGTAGAAAAGCCATCATTCCAGACTAGGTCCGATATTCAGCCTGACAACATTTGCTTCAGTCATCTGTCCTCTTTCATTTTCTCCAAGTGATATTATGACCTACTTTTGTAGCACAATGGGTCACAAACACAAAAATAAACAAGCTGGTTGGATTTTGCCCTCCTTCTCACCAGAGTCATTTGACATTTTCCAGCCTTATGTTAAATTGGGCAGATCCTTATCACCCTTTGAACAGGACGGGGCATGTGTACGCTCAGATTTCCTCCTCCCACAAACAATGTCAACTTGTGGTTCTTATCCAAAAACACAATTTCTTGCATCGATGGTTCTATGTTGGGCAGTACCGCCCTGCAATATGTTTGTCTCCCGAAATGTAACATGAGAGAGCCAAAGACACTGGAAAGCAAATGATAAACAACATGATGCAGGTTTGCCATTTTACCAAAACTATTTGGATTCCATTTCTCATTTTTTCAGCCAAGGATCAATATTTCTAGCAAGCAGAAAAATCCCCCACTTACAAAAGAAACTACTGAGCAAGCTTCCAGACCAAAAAAAATAGAATGAATGAAAAGCTGGTGGGGGGAAATGACCCAATGACATTTCAAAACATAAGGAAAATGCTGCAATCACATTGATTTTTCTAATGAGGAAGCTCTTACAAAAAAATCCATATTGAACACAGTGTCAACCTCCGCCCTGCTCGCCTTATCTCAGTAAAGCTGGCAAAACACATTTTAGTGGCTAGTCTGGGGGCTTCTTCACAGGCTCAACAGCATTTAATAGTGAACTTATCACTATAAGCACATTTCTGGTGTGCACAGGGAAAAGCTAAATAGACTGTGTGTGTTTGTGGGTAAAAGCTTAGGGTGTTTTCTGAGGCTGGAGGGATGATAAGATGAGAATGCCAACATAATAATAATAATAATAATACATTTAATTTATAATGCACTTTACATTTGGATCAAATCTCAAAGTGCTACAAGGCAAAAGCAGATAAAAGCATCAATAAAAAAAAAAAATAATAAAATAAAATAAAATAATAACTATACAAAAACGTGACCAAAAGCATTAATGTTAATTACAATGACCAATTAACATCAGGAGAGTTGGAAGAAATCATGCAGTGGATGTGGGTAACCCAACTGTCCCCTTGCCCCTCCATCCTTCCTCTCATTCTCTGTGTGACACATGAGTAATGAACTCCTTTGTGGCAGAATGACATATCAGTACCTGCCTATAAACTCACCATTCACGACTCGTGTGTGGCGGAAGGGAAAGAAAAGTAGTGTTCTTCGAGAGTCAAGGGGCCACAAACGGAAAAGACCATGAGATTCCATAGATAAATGACTTAAACAAAATGCTCGGTGTCTACCTGAAATTATAATATTTAAGAGAGAAAATTAAAAGGCTCTTATCTAGACCTGCACGATTCTACTGAATAAAGAAAAGGGAGAAAAGGAAGGAAAATATAGTTTCATACATAATTTATGTATTTAACAGATAAATACATAAATTATGTATTTATCTGTTATAAATACATAATTTCTAATTTGAGAATATTGTTGCAGTGAGTAATATTTACTTAGCAATATTCCTATAATGGTGTGAATTCTTGCAAAGTAATTCTGCTTCCTCATAACCATGTGTCAAATAATCCTCGGCCTGGTTTTGACCTTAAAGGTAAGGCTCATGCTTACTGACTAATGTCTCAGTCACATAATCGATTTATTCACACTTCTTTTAAGTTGACTTAATTTGACAGCTTTTGTTTCATGATTAAAAAACATCAAGATAAAGTGATGAGCTTCTGACAATAGGCAAAGAAACAGCAGTGGACAAATTTTGTGTTACAATGGTGCTGTTTTTCTTCATTCTTAGATGGTTTCTATCATCAAATCAAAGGATTTGGGACCAACCTGAGGTGCTCCTATAGAGGGTGTTCTGCTGGTTGTGGCTGGGGCTCCGGTACAACGGGCCCTGAAACGTCCGATCCTCGTAGATTGGTGCAATGTGGCGGTCTGGGGATATTGCAGACCTCAAGTCCTGGCCGAGATGGCTGTGTGGACTGGTGTATGGGCTCCGTACCCCTGAGGATGTTGGAGAGTTATTAGTGAATAAGTGATTAAGCAGAGTAAGGTCTAGTGATTATACAATACCCATAACTTAAATGTTAGAGGTTTGAACGCTGCAAGCGTGAGCTGTCTATCGATGTGTCCCGTGAACGTACAACTGAGAAAAAGACTGAATGACTTTGAACATATTTAATTATTTCTGGATGACAATATTGATTAACTGTATAAAAAATATCAAAGTATTTTTTGCACAGACATAGGTTTCCATTTACTCAGTTCTGGTCTGAGAAACAGCTCAAGAGACTTTATAATTGTTTGATTTGATGGGTAATCATTATTATCATTCAACCTATCTCCTTTCATTGTTAGCAATGTTTAAATCATTGCTGCATGTAAATGAAGTGAATTGATTTGCAATGTCAGCATTACATAACCATAGACAATTATGCAACTCTGACTAATATAAGAGCAGTTGGGATGTTCACTGCGACAGGGTCTAGGAAATGAATCGTAATAATCTTGATTCATACGTCTACGTGCAGTAATTTTATTGGGACATTAGCTGCATCAAAGAAAGAGCTCCTACTTCCTCCTTTTACCAATGAGAATGTGCTTACAGTGAGAGCAGGACAGGGAGGGAGCGGTGGGTTTGCGAAGGGAAAGGCTGTCTGTCAGTGTGAAACGATAATACGAATTACAAAACACCCCATGAAACCAACTAACTGCACAGTGCTTCTAAAGGAAAAAGGTTCAGATTCTAAGGTGTGAAAGTTTTTTGGGATTCGGAAAAGACGATGAAAGTACAAAATGTGTGCAGTGAATAGCTTGCTTTGCCACAGAGGCAGAATTGCAAGGTGATACCACAAATAAATACAATCACCTTTAACGTCATCACAAGTATGGATCATTCCTAATATCATATTAGAGAAAAAGGGCAGTGCATAAAACTCTGCAATCAGGCTACTACACTGTTCGCACAGTTTATTTGACACAAGAGGGCTCTGTAATTGTTCACTTCTTGTCTGCCAGACTCTTTAACCCTTACTGTGACTGGGGTTGTGACAGCAAGAATCTCCGGCCCTGACCAGGACTCCATATAGTTAATTGTCTAACCGTACTGTGTTATTATCAATACACAGTTTTTGTCATCAGCGACAGGCTACTCTGACAGGTGTGAAGAAAAAGAAACAAAGTTGAGTTCTACAATTTCAAACTCTTTTCCAGAGAATTCAATGTAACGACAAGCCGCCGGAGCAGTGTGACGCAACGGTGTGAAAGAATAACAGCAGTATGATAAAATCACAACTGTAGCTGCCATATAAAGAAGAACCCACAGCTATGAAACCCACAGGTAATCAAGATAACATTCTAATTGCCAACGCCAGTAAAACCTATCAAACCAAACCTGTAATTCCCAAATCAAGTTTTAAGTGTAGTGGAGCAAATGAGTGTCTCTACGAGAATGATGCGGTTCTATGGTATGAACGTTGGTGGGGCTTTTCCAAACATGTGTGCTGACTTGGCTAAACTTGTTTTGGCTCGGTGTCACTCCGGTACAGCAGAGACTTGCTTCTCCAAGGTAGGTTTCTTAAACCGACGATGCACCTCATGTGAAATCCCTCTGCAACCGTTACTGCCCTTCACCTCCCTGTAGTTTTTAGTAAGCTCCTTCTTCAGTCTCCACTATTTCTGAGCTACATTTATTTTCCTATAAATTTTTCACAGTAAAATTCCATAATTATTTTGATATTCAAAGGCATTCATGTTGAAGCAGCGTAACCACGAAATGTTGGGTTTTCACGGGAAGCTACTTTAAAGGACTATGACGACTGAAAACAAACATGACTTAAGAATAAAATAAAGCAGATAATTCAAAGTAAACTCAATTTAAAACCACAGGGATTCAGTTAGAGGTTTCAAAATTACTAATAATTGAACGCAGAGAGACTTTTGAAGGAGTTTTCTCTCTGGACTACTATATACATGCATTGATTTAGACGCTTGTTTGAGGGGAGAAGCGGGTTGTAGGATAAAGGTCGTGATCTGCAAGCCGTTACCAAACATACTTGAAGGCGGCCTGGGCGCGGTACTCAAACAATGTTCCGTCTTCAGCATGGCACTGCCTAATTTGTGCTTCATTCAACATTCTAAAGGAGTCAATCAATGGAGATAATTGGTTATCTTTTTAATAAAAGCTAGAGCCACTTAATGCCCTGCTTTGAGAGTGGCTCAGAGGATTTTAGGCTCTCCAGGGTAAAATTTTCTGGGCTTTCAGTGTGGCTTTATCCCAATTGAAGCATTGCAGCAGCAGTATATACCAGAGATTCACAATATTACATTTAGAAATGACCGCTATCAAATACCCAAAGAACTTGAGGCACAAATTAATACAAATAGATCGGAACTACATGTAAGCAAGTACATGTAGTTCTGTACATATTGGGTCGTTTTACACTTTAGTTCGTCTTTGGCAGACGTATATGGTAGAACAGCAGTGCTGCTGTGCGCTGTATTCAGACACTCAAAACGCAGGAAGCCTTTCACTCTGCAGCAGTGCACAGAAAAGCCACTAGCAGCCGCTTGGCAAGAATTCAGTTCAGCTCCCCTTGTTCAATAGTTTAGAAAGGAGTGAGAGGAGGTAATGGGAAGAAATAAGGAGGAACAAAGAACTAAAGAGAGAATATTAGAGGGGGAGGGAATGATGGGATGAAAATGGAAAAAGTGGGTTAATGAGGCGGTCTGGACCAGCAGAGACTTCATATTCCATGCTAACATTTGCCATATGATCCAGGATTCTAGCATTACCGTGACCAAGGGAGAAGAACACAGCTACCCGTCACAGGAGATTTTACTGCGCATATGTCTCCATCTTAGTAGCCAAGCTTGGGAACCTAGCAAATTTCACCCAACCTTCTGTGGTCTGGCTCCTTGATAGAAGGGCTGTAGTCGCTTTAAAGAGCTTCTGCAAATTGTCAAGGAGAAATAACATACTGCTGCCTGTTGAGGATGAATGCTCCACATTCCTGGTGCATTATAGTCATTTAATTCTCCCCCTTTAACTCTCTCACCATGGCTTTAACAGATCACACTTGGCAGAGGCTAGATAAAGGGCGGTGGTGGTTTGGCACATGATCTGGAGAAGCAAATATAAAATTGATACAGCTGACTACATTGCTGTGCGAGAGTCAACTTTAAAAACTCTCTCCAAATAAACAGGGGGACGGCCATGATCACTACAAAACCTTGAGACTTAGAGGTGATGATAGCTGTAAAAATAAAGTGGACACACACATGCAGATATGCCGTTTTCCCTCATACCAGGTGTGCTGATAACATTATTTGATGACAATTTTTCATCATTTTCATTTTTCTGCCAAAGACAGAAGATAGGACTTCCTGCCATTGAGAGTGTGAGGAAGGGTGCCAGGTGGGATGGAGTATATATTTTTTCAGCTATTAGCCTTAGTCCAGTGCTAAACAGTGCCGGCTCCCCTTGTAGATATAATCTACATGATCTCTCTTATTCACTTTGAATTTTAGTCAAGAAAAAGTCGGACTATTTTCTCCTTATTTAAGTTCAATAAAATAAAAAGTTATTTAAGCTAAGTCAATTAAAAGAGTTGCTATTTTTTGAATTTTCAAATCCATTAAGTTATCAACAATATAGTCAATCTAGGCTAGAAAAAAATGTTTTTGGTCGTTTTACACTTATTTCACATAGTTCAAGGATTTCTTGCTATCTGATGGAAAACACTCATAAACCCGAAGAATACAATTTTGCAGATAGTGTCTGGCCTGATAATGTCAATTTAAGAATACATCCAAGCATGGAACCAGTTCCAAAAGGTTCACATAACATTTGACCTGCAGCAGTGCTCTGAGTAAGTCAGGTGTCTAACTACAGGTTTCCTGACGTGTTGTCAAATGTAAGTGCACCTGGTTGGATGCCGGTGTCGGTGTCATTCAGTCCATGTTGGTTATAATAGTTTTGATAGTCTACGTCATTAAAAGTAAGCATCCTCCACGCACAGCTCAAATTCTGCTGCGAAAACATTACTGGTTACGGTTGTGTCTTTTAGGTGACTTTATAAACATCCTGCCGAAAGAAAGTCAACGGAGCAGACCCAGGGAGCGAAAAAGAGACTAAGATGGAGCGGGTTGATCATGAGTGTGTCTGCACACACACTCTGGTAAATGCACAGAGGCATTTACCAGAGGGGAATCTCCTGGTGAGCAGATTCTGAACACAGAAATAAGACTGAGAATTAAATATATTTAAAATGCTGAAATAATCTATGGCCTTGAAGTAAAGGTTAATTTAATATATTTCCAAAAGACTACTTTTGGAAATGTTGAGATAAAGAATGTTAAAATAAAAAAAGCCTCTGCAAATGTATACGACCATCTGAGAGAACAGCAATGCAGCCTCTATAAGATAAGGACGTCTAGTAAAAAGTGGACGCCACATCTGTCATTAAATAATGGTTATTATGGTTTTTAAAATCTGATAAAGAGAAGATTGATATGCGTTATAGACGACTTGTAACCGCGAACCTTGAAAACACAACAACACTCTCCCAGCCTGTGACACTTTTTCAGGGTGTCAGAAAAAGGTGACAACCTTCTAGTTAGAGAAAGGCTTCAGGGTAGTAGCTGTTAGGTGCTCACACTAGCACCCAAAAATGAAAGGCCCAAAGAAGCTTTTTCAGATTTTTAGGGTTAAACCACTGCAGGAGTTGCATTTCTGTAATTCCAGCCATTATGCCTTTCAATAAGAGGTGAGAATCCTTTTTGTTCTATATTTTTTTCTACTTTGAGTATTATTTTTAGATAATCAATTACGCTAGTAACAAAACAATGTTTTAAACATTTAAAGGCCTTTTTATTTATGTGGGATCAATGCTTAAGATAAATGACATTGAAGTCAGTACGATCATCAGTAAGTCAGTACTATTATCAGTAGGGCCAATGCAGCATGTGATCTTGTAGTGCAGCTATAAACATTTAATTCACTTTCAATGTTAAAATGGTATTTGGTTGGTGAAGATTTTTTAACCATCAACAAATAAAACACACATGTTCATGCAGCACATACATGATGGAGAACAAACAACACAGAATAACCAATAATGTTCACCTCGAATGTCATCATCAACTAGGGCATCTGAGGAGATCCCCAAGCAGCATGAAGCAAAGCAGACAACAGTCCATTAACTTCAAAACAATAACACAGTGACTTTCTAATTAAGTGCGTCTTTTACTTTTTGGAGGAAAACAAAATTGTACTTGAATTTTATGGCGGAGCCCCTGCTTATAGCAGGTATAAATTACAACATTAAAGTTTTTTTGTCAGTTGAAGCTTAAAGCATCATAATGAATCAACAAAGGTATGAGAGTGCTGTGCTGAAAATTGTGGCTTTCATTAGTTTTGAAGCATCATATTTATTTACAAGATAAAGTAGGGAAACCTTGATTGGCTGCAGATTTGGGACAAGATACGATCAGGGAACGTGAACCCTTAGCAGGTTTTTCAATTACTATCGTTTGATCGACTGTTCTAAATACATTAAAAACCATGAGCTGAATGCCGTTATTTCAGGGCAGATACTAATTTGTAGTAATCAAGGAGACAATTAAACAATTTGGAACCAAAACACACATGCAGTCTCAAATGTTAAGCAGTCTATGAAAGTAACATTTTACTTCACATAGTATACATATTATAGTTCTTCAGAATACCTGTATTTTACTTGTTAACTTGAGTATTTCAATTTTTTGATACCGTATTCTTACAATGCAGCTCATTATGGTGGCCAATGGATTTTATTTACTTATCTCAGCTCCTAGTCAGATTCAGATAACTTGTGTTGATATGAGATGATATTTATCAGATAGTGTTGTGGTAAGGACATAGAGTAAAACAATTCAGCAAAGCACAGTGATTCTCAAAAACAAATTATATTTGATCCAATAACTAGCTATACCATTTACTATACCATCTACTATACCATCAGTTTATACCCGCTGTAAATATCTGCGGCAGGTGTGTGTATTTCGGTACCTGTGAGGTTGTCAGGTCGTGCCATCCTCTCATAGATGTCATAACTCTGGGGTCCATAGGGGTCGGCGTTGTGGAGTAAGGAGCGGGGCAGAGTGGAGCTGTAGTGCTGGGGCATAGCAGTCATACTGGTCCTCACTGGTGATGATGAGTGACTTGGCTGTTTGGTCAGTGGAGGGTTAACACCATCCACCATCGTCAGAGGTGAGCCCATGCGGCCTGATGATGAGCCCACCGAGGCGTGATATGGTGAGGTCGTGCGGCTGGCACTACCTGAACGTGAGTTTGTGGAGCCCATGCGTCGCAGTGCTGCGGGAGAGTTTTTCTGCGTGGAGTAGGGCGAACCACTGCCACCACCACCAGTGGTGACAGTGGTGCGTTGGACAGAGGGCAAAGTTGTAGAGAAAATACTGGAGAGGGGTTTGGTTTCTGTTACAATTGGGGAAGCGTAGGAGCTTCCAACTGAAGTACGCAGGGAGCCACGGGAGGGGACCAAACTGCTAGCGTAGGCAGGCGAGAGAGAGCGAGAAGGCATTGAGCTTACCCTCCGCATAGCACGGCCAGGCACTGCTGTCGTCACTGCTGGAACCTGCATCGCAGACAGAACACAAGATGGTTTCAAGTATCTTTTTCAGTCTTTACGGAGCTGTAAAAATATCATCATGTTGTATTCACGGATATAAACTGACTTTTGCACAATGACATTCCATATAGGACAGCACTACATGGACCATCTCATCACAGAGCATGGTTTTGGCAATATTTATTTCCATTTTCTACCCCGCTCTGTTGTGTGACAGAGCCATTTGGTTTCTCAGTGGTTTATGCGCTCAACTTGCACTACACTGTTTTCCTTCTGTGCCGTTTTGTGCTACATCCCTATCTTAAAAGAAAACACGCAACAATAATTTTAGAGGATCTCCCTTGCCATGAGCTAAAACTTAAAAAAATGGATCATATTCTTTATACATGCTGGTGTTCTTCAGAGGATAAGTCGTTACTTTGTAACTTGACTGTTTGTTCAATTGCTGGCAGTACCTGTGCTGATGCCTGGCCCTCTGCCCTGGCATTCCTCACCAGGGTACTAGTGCCAGTGCCAGGGAACGAGTGCTGCATCCTCAGCTCAGGCTTGCCAAGAGTCTGGCTTGTGTGGTAGCCACTGCTGGCATCCTGGTAGCCGCTGTCCGAGTAAGAGTTCATCTGAGCCGAGTTATGGGAATTCCCAACGGACCCTGAGATGGAGGGAATAAGTGGGTGAGACAAAATGACAAAAGTGAAATGCAGAGACAGAAAGGAGAAAATAACAGGAGACAGCAATATCAAGAATGGTTTGATAATAGACGTGACCTTTAGCTACGCAACCTTATGGAAGATAAATATAATACATGGGGTAGAACTGGTCTATCACTTTATACAGCATTATTTAGTGTGCCTTAGTACATTAATCAACCTTTTCTATGAAGTGATGCTGCATCTCTCTGTAATTAGCTATCAAAGCATCAGTACAGGAACGGCAAAACGGCATCTTGCACCTTGCACGTCAAAAAAGACATAAGAAAGCTGCTTATAGCAGAAAAACTCCAGAAAACACAAATGTTAGAAAAGGGGGCTGCAGGAGGTGGAGAGACCGCAATAACAGACCCTCACTTTCATGGAGGGAAGACTGCTCCGGTGAGTACAGAGACACCTGCTCTGACTCAGTCCTGATGCGGTAGATGGGCGACTGGGAGCTGTCAGTCACCCTGGAATTGGTGTCCCCTGGGGCAGACACATCTGGAAAGACACGGTAGATAAAGTGTTGCTTTTGATGGAAGAATTATTATAGTCAATAAAACAGTCCAGAAAATATGGGACCGATAAGAAACAATAAAAGGCAATTATTTATGCAACATAAGTTTCAAGATCCTGTATAGTTGGCATGATTAGATTTGAATGCTATTCCAATCTTGGAAGGAAGCATGTCAACTGAACTGAGTAGTGAGCCATGTTCCAAATAGTTTCACTGCATATACCGCCCCTTATATCAATCATGCACGACAACCATTGAGGCAGACAGGATCTGGAATTAACCCTCTGCATAATGTTTCCACATCATGACAATAAAGTTCAAAGTGACCGGAGTTGCTCTTACTTTGGAGTTGTGATTACTTTGCAATCACACGGACAAACAGGCAGTGAGTGGAGGGAAACATTGAAGCAACCATTGACAAACCATGCCTGGTTAGCTGATGCTGAGTCAAATTACCAGAACACATTTTTGCCGTGGCTTGTTGTGTCAGTAGCGTGCCTTTAAGAAGTCAAGTATAGGTATTATCATCTTTCCAGTTTACCAGTTGAGCCACTTTTGACTGTGCTGGGTTTTTCTGTATTCAGTACATGACCATATCTTACTCGACACGCCTCATTGTCTTGTATACTCTGTTTTCCTTTATTTACCTCTCATATTTTACACAGAAAATGCTCCACACAAAAAACAAAAATGAATAGAGAGACTGACGGACAGACAGAAAGCAATAACTGTATAACAACTTTCCCCCCGAAAGTTCTGCAATGGGGTAACGAGGGTATTGAAACTAATGAAATAATTGCTGACATTTACTTCACATCACATTTATATATACATTGGATTCAAACTACATTATACACTAGGTGACATACAATGAGTTCACATTTGAGACTTGCTAAACAGTAAATAAAATGAGATTTGTATAAAATCCAATAGTTTTGATAGATGAGTATCGGAATGACTGAACAAGCTTTTTGTCCTTTCATCTAATGAGTCTGGCTCAGGCTGCGCCATTTCAGACCACAAGGTTGTTCTTTTTTGCTGAGACTTGACCCTTGATTTGATAAATGAGATGCCCAAAAGCCAGAAGGGAGGAAGAACGGGAAGAAGAGGAGACAGTGATGAAGAGAAAGACAGAAGCCCCTCTTCTCTATCGATAAGAATTGTTTCACATTCACATTCATCTCTCCCATATAATATTATTACATCAATGTTTTCATTTAAAGAAAACCTTGTGGACAGAGTACCTGTTCTTAACAGGTTGCCTAGGTAACCCTAGCTTTCAAATTACCCTGTGGCCGTACAATAGATTTGGTGTGAATGATTGATGTATAAGATAAAACTATAAGATACGGCTGCCCAACATACAACAGCCACTGCACCGATGATAATCTAACTGTCAGGAAATAATTTCCTTCACATTTAAATTGAAATACTAAATTTGTAAATAACATACATTTTGCAATGACACCAGGACTCAATTTTTGTTTTCCTATCCAGCTTAAAATGGAGAGATTTGAAAAGGCATTGGGTCAAGTTCAGGTCACAACATATTGGCTCAAATGTTAATATTTAGTGAGTTTTAATATATATTCAAAATCAATGTAAACCTGCTAGACATCCAGTTGGCAAAGAATGAGAAAAAGTATGGAGAAATAATTGTCAAAGGTTGTGAGGAAAACCAATTAAAGCTGGGTAGGAGGCAAGTTCCCCTAACAAAACCCATCTCTGTGATATTACATAATGTCATAATCTTTGCTATCACAGATCAGGGAAACTTGACAAATTCTTTTAAAACAATTCTTCCAAACTTTTCAAAGTCTCGTTTACTGGAGCATGACGCTGGTAAACTTAAATCTCGTAGCCGCACAAAAAGAGATAAAAGACAGGAATGGAGCTGAAGCTTTCATTCTGGCATGTTTGTCCTCGACTCTCGTGACACGTGAATGCATTGACATTTCCTGCGGTTTGTTTCCACAGTAACAATTCCACCGCAAACGTTTAGAGAATGGGGATGTATGATTGCCCGAGACACCTCGCTGACATTTAGTGCATTTAAATGGTAAAAAAAAACCTGCATTATCATATCTGACTATCATTTATCATTTACAGAAAAACAAAAAATAGCGAAAAAGCAAACTGTGACTATCGCCTGGCTCTTTTCAAACACTAATCGAAGAGATTGAGCGAGGAAATGAGGAGCAGGCGGCAAGTAAAAACAGTGTAGTATTAATATTCCCAGGGCATATGTACAACTGCAACATCATATGGGCTCTTCATATGATGTTGCATATGTCAATCCTTTTACGAGGATTGACGTAAAAGATAAATGGCCGTTGCGGAAATTTGCCACTACACAATTAATAAGCCATAAAATACATTAGTTACTATATTCATTTCTCTAACTGTTCACTGCTTGCGATCCTTTTAAGGATGTGAGAGACCCTTACACTCCCAGTCACTAATGTGTTGGTGGGTGTGAGTGGGCATGTGGGTGTGTTTGGGCAGTAAGAAATAATGAATAATAAAAATTTCAATCAAGAATATGCCTCAGGCTGTCCATTAATGTAAGCTTGGTCGGCTAATGATAGCAAAGATTACGGCAAAAATGTTAAACAGGTCAACGCCACACAGGCAAACCCACAGGCAGACAGGGAGAAAAAAAGAGAGATCTTACAATATTTACTGATAGTTTAAAAGAACTTACTTGAATGGTTAGTTTGGTTATCGTATATACTGTGTGTCACCATTTAATAAGTATGATTTAATAAGTATAATACTGAGCAAAACATGTGAGGAAATATGAAAAAGCCCACGCTATTGTGGCTAAATCATTTAAATAGCCAAATCATTTAAACATATTAAGGGATTTTGACTATTAGGTCTTCATCATGTTTGAAAACATGAAACATCATGGCTATATTTCAAAGATATAGCAGCAATAGTTAATGGGAGGGAGTCATAGCAAGCATGAGCAGAAATAAATAAATACTTTGTGAACATTAACCAACTTCATTTCAAACAAAAACTTTTAAAGCCAAGATTTTTCACGCCAAAACAGAGGTCCAGTTGCTTTGGATTCAACCCCCATGGATTACCATGAAATGGATGAATGAGAATCTACACAGACATTAACCAACTTCATAGGAAACACAGAATCAGAGGTTGCTTCAAATATTTAATGAGAAAATAGTCTGTATCTTTTGTCAAAGACACATAATGGGTATGAGGTATACTTGCTCCAGATTACTCTGTGGAGTATTAGTTAAGGATTAGGTACAGGGTGAGGTGTGGGATGGTCGTATTCTCCAATCAATGAGTAGGTGCAGAGGACACAAAATATAATTTGAATGCATATATAAATATTAAAAGAGGAGGAAAAGGCATTCGATTCAAAGTAGAACTGATAATCATTTCAGATTTGGAGCCGACGTACCTGCAGTCCTCCAGGTTAACGATTTCTCAGATGAGCTGCAAGTGAAGGAAAACAGGAAATAAATAAGTGGAGATATGCAAAACCACCCACTGTGAATTACATCTTTCTGGGGTGTCATACTCTCTCAGGACATTTTACTAAAGAGGCTAATCGCTATGCTAAGAAATCAGTTACAGTTTAATATATTGATTATCACATTACAAAGATTTCGTGTTTACTACTCAGACGCTAAGTCCGTTTCTGTCATTTGTCTTTGGCAATAGCAAATATTTTTGGAAAGCAACCAATCCCAAATGTGGAGTTGAAAAAAAAGGCCAGGGTATCAAATGAATTTTAATAGGAGCTGAAACTGAGCACAGACAATTGGGGATGCTCCAAAAGTAAATCAGAGGGGATCATACAGTCTATTCATTGGAGGATCATACACACAGTCTACCTGCATCTGGCATTGAAAAATAATTCTGACTTGCATGGAAGTGTGTATAGTCCAGCTAGTCAGAGATGTTTGCTCTCAAGAGAAAAAAGGTAGATAAGTAATGGTCCATTCAGAGCTATCACAGTTTGTGACTATCACTCAGCCACAACCACTAAGGATTGCAAGCAGCAAAAAAAGAAAGAATCTTGTAGCACAAAAGCACCCAACCAAACACCCAGCAGACAATGGCACACATCTCAAACAGATCAAAAGCTTTTCAGTGTCTGCATTGCACAGGACCTGGGGCGACAAAGCCTTCTCCATGGCTGCCTCCTCTCCAAGTCAGATTAATTTTTAATGTTAAATCAATGTTGTATGATCTGATTTTATTTGAGCAGTATATAAATTTAAAGTCTGATTTGATTCCTATGTAAACATGTTGTTCAGCTTTTTTCTGTGCCTGAAAGTGATTAATGAAAGTGCTCTATAAATAAAATGTATTATTATGTATTGCATATGGACAATGTCAACAGGATCACAGTAGCTATGAATGATGTTTGTAACTTTTTTATTTTTGGCTTTCCTGAGAGCAACACAACATCATTGATTGTTCTTTTGTTGTGCATACACTGTTTTCATTTGAGTGACATGCGAAACATTTTTCTGTTGGGATTCTGGCCTGAGACTTTCATGTGTGATAGCTACAAAGTGTATACAAGCTCCAACTCCAGCTTGAGTTTTTTTTGAAGCCACAATGATGGAAGCATCCAATCCTAACAAACAGAGGGGCCAACTGCATGTTTCTTTTGGCCATCTTTCAGTGGTTGCAAAAATATGTCTGCTTTGGCAACGATAGCTGAATTACCGTTTGGCACAAGAAATGCAATAGAGATCCTGTCATACACAACTTATTTGTAAGTTTATTTACACCACAAATGTAGAGGGATGAATTATATAAAATCAGACGGTTTAATCCGTAAATGTATACTAACTGTAATACTTAATTTTCTATATAGTGTATCATTATAGTGTACTGCTTTTCAAATTGTAATTTCCTCCCTCGCCTGTATATCATTGAGTTATTTATCGAATCTCACAGCAAGTACTTTGCATCAGCTACGGCATAATCCTATTTACCACTGATGTATAAATCCATTTTGTGCCATGACTAAACCTTCACAAAAGGAACCTCAGAGATCTCAAAGAACATTTAATTCTACCTTAGACTGTTTCTATTAAATGCACGATAAACCGAACATGAAAACAAAAACACAGGTTTTTCCTTTAATTTTCAGATAAAGTAAATTTAAACTGTAAACAAAACAAAACTTACATGTAATCTCAAACAGGTCTAACTGCTAAGAAGACTCCAGAAACCCCTGGAGCAACTGCTTTACACTTATCAGCCATGTGATGCCCTCAACAGCACCTATTAATTCAACTAATATGTGCACCATTGAAAATACCTTCTTATTAAAGGGAAGGAACCCACTCCACTTACTCATTTTTCAAAGGCTGGTTAATACAGCACCCAAATGCCGAGCATTAGGAAGAGTTTCTTTAGTATACTAATACTATTAAACACCTGGTGTTGAAACTGATACTCGTTTTCCAACTACAGTGTCAGTTAGTGAGCTATCTGAATTTTATCGAGCACATATGTAATTTAAGAGTTGGGCATGTTGTGTTTCAAGACAGGAGAAAACAACACAATAATCTTCTTCTTCCCTTTTTGGCTGTTCCCTTTAGGGGTTGCCACAATGGATCAACTGTTTCCATATTGCCCAGTCCTGTGTATCTTCCTCTGGCACACGAAACAACTGCAAGTATAATAATGAGGCAAAAATGAGATCCACCATACATGTCTGGGTTAAGGCGGTGGAAAGATTCTGATAGACAGCTGGCCTGACCCATGTAGGACGCAATATATCCCATCATCGTCTTTGACTTAAGGGAGGTTCTGTCTTTTAGGATTTTGCCATTTGCATGCTTGTAGAAATTAAGGGTGTGGTAAACTACGGAGGTGTCATGAAATGTAAAGATTCTGAGCCGAGGGCTTTAGGTGCGTTGTTACCTCCACCATCATCCCACTGGGCTATTGAATCAGGCAATGTGACCTCCGTGGATAAAGCCATTATTCATTCACACACAAATGTCAGGCATCTTATTAGGCCTCTGGCTTGGAATAGGTGAGACAATGGTGTTGTTGCATACTCTCTTTTAAGGAGTCCCCTGGTTGTGGTGGATAAACAACGGCCCCCCGGTGAGAGAAGTGGTTGCATTTACGTTGACTCTGTTATTGTGGGTGTGTGATTATGTTATTGACAGTATCCAGCTTTACCAAAAATAATGTACCTGAAAACATTTGAGTTGTAGAAAATGTTCTGATACAGAGACCTGATTATTTACCTTCTTTTTCAGAGTGTTCTTGTGACCACACCAGTGCCAGTAACTCTATGGCTACAATAAAGCACGGTCGAAGGAAAGAATTTGTATCCAAAATGTTTCAAGCACCAAAATTAAACGGAAAAACCAAACATAATTTTTACTGCTTCATCTTGAAGGTATATTACGTGTGAATTTGAACAAAACACTTAAGATCAGGTCCAATGCCCAGTTGCTTTTGCGCATCTCTGATTGGACGAACTGTGCAGATCAGGCCAATAACTCACACAAAAATTATTTTAAGTCCAATACATTTTCAAATACAGAAAATGTATTGAACTTGACATGCAAGGACAAAAAGGATTAAAAAAACCCTGTCCATTAAAAATAACCGATGTGTTGACGGTTTAACGGTGATTTATTTCTGCCTTAACAACTTGCAATGATTATAACATCGCTAAAAATAGCAAGAACATCTCACCCTGAAAGCTGGTATAAATGTCAAATCATGCTTGTTTGCTGCACAAATGAAAGACGCAGCCGTGAGGCTTGGGATGGAGTTCTGAATGAATTCCATTCAGATAATTATTAGGCTAAAGTAGAGAACGAACTTCGAGAAAGGACTTTTTCTTTTTACCATTCTAATCCATTATTAAGAGAGCGCAGGTCGATGCACATGTACGAGGTGATATCGGACACTGGCGTTGCAGCAATAATACTTCATCTGTTTCATTGCTCACTAAACCTGACTACCTATTTACCTACCAGAGCTGTGCTGTTATACTGTTGTTTTGTTCAGTGTATGAAGGCTATGACAACCACAGAAAAGCAAGGTTTTCACCCATATCTGCAAGTACAACAGAATAGTCAATGGTACGGCTGGATGTACAAAAAAAGGGTTTCAGAAATTCTTCAACAGGTAGCGGCTTTATTGTCAGAGACCTGTTATCCAGATAGTACATCTGAGTAAGAATGTTCATTTCCCCTTTCTCCCCTTTGAGATAGGTGTGGGTATAGAGCCGATTAACGTGCTAGCAGAGCGGTCTGGATAACAGGTCTCTGACAATAAACGCAGCTAGTTTATTTCCTGTTGGAGAATTTCTGAAACCCTTTTTCATACATCCATCCGCACCAGTGCCCGTACTTGTTGTAGCCAACTACCTCCTGCATGTGGGCAATATTTGCAGGATAGCAGAGTGGAGAGATTTACAAAAAAGCTGGAGTAGATCACAGACAGACTAATAGAGCCTCTGTTCAGACCAAGAACTAGATATCCAGATATATCCAAGCGGTATCATCCTCCGTTTGAACACAGAAACAGCTCAAATCTGGCATCAGAATGCTTAGTATTTTTCGGTTGACAGTTTGAACCTCATACAGAAACATAAACTTTTCAATTAAACATGCAGAATACTGTATAACTGATTGTTTATAGCAGTCTATAAATGTCTAAGAGTTGGTAAACTTTCATTAAGGGCCATCAACACTCTGGGCCTTGACAAAAACAAATAAGCAAAAGCAAAAATGAACCAAGATATTGATAATCTCTGACTAATCTGACTATTAATCCATCTCTTGAATGTCACAGTCTATTAACTTCTATTGGAATTTCTCATGTAATTTCAAGGAATTAATAGTTTTAATCAGGCGTAGAAGATGGTGCATATATTAATTGCATACTTAGTACAACTGAAAATGGTCATGCGTGAATGGAGATGAAACCATTGATTGTCTTTACAATTATCAATGTCAATAGCATTCCTGTACATCACTCTCTTATCTTATCTCCACATTTATCTTCTGCAATATGACAGCTGACACTGAGCTAGACCATTAAAGCCTTGTGACAATACAAAACTGGTGTCAACCTACTGGAGTATTTTACTGAGATATCGAGCTGTTTAATTGACCCGAACTTGTCTTCCAAAGCAGAATGTGAGGCCATTGAGGTGTGATGATCAGGCATCTGACGGTGTAGCTAATCAAGTGGGAATAAGTTGCCCGAAGCTCCACACTCCTTCCACTCTGACGGCGGCTTAACTGAGCAAACAACACTCCACCATCACGCGCAGCCACAAACACATACACATGCGGTCAATGACAAACAGACGCTTCAAAGTCAGTTTTGCAAAGTCATTTTAGCTTGACTTGTCTTGATTTGAGATGATAATCCAGGGCAAAATCCTCCACTCATGGGACTGGATTTATGTATTTCTATTTAGATTAAATGGATAAATTATTTCCAATTCAATAAAACACGCATGAGAAAAATGTTTACATTTACAAACCAGATTTGAGCACATTGATGTACTCTATCATGATACCATAAGGCTACTCTATGGAATATGGCCACTGTTGTGATGGATTACAAAGCCATATGTTAAATTGTATCTGACTCTGTGTGTGTGCGTCCTCTTATTACCTGCTGCTACCAGATACTGGTGACTCGGCCCCAAGTCTGCATCTTTCCAGTTGACTGGCCACAATCTGCCTCTCCACTTCCAGCTCTCTGGTTAGCCGCTCAAACTGGAGCTCCTGCAAATCGACACAACAAAAGACATGATATCGAGTGTTGGGACTATAATCTCACCAGGCAGAGCTCTACATATGTTTATTGACAGATACGATAAATGTGTCACTAAGAGAGATGTGGGCTGACAGATCGCTTCATCAGCGCTGTACTAAATTATGACATGTTGGTTGAGGACAATAAATAAAAGTACAAGGCACTGTAAACAAGATCATTCAAATGTTTGAATGTTTGCTCAGGAAGAGCTTAGAAAATAGACACCATACATTATCCCATACACCTCACACGCTATATGGGGATGGCATTTTTCCAGCCCACACAGAGAGATAAGCACCACTTCAGTGGGGGATATTTAGCCTTGGTAGCGCTGTTCCTATGGGAGATAGGGGTAGAAATCAGCATTTGACTAATTATCCAGCCTTACCAATACTATTACATGCACAGCTCTGTAGGTTCCGAGCACTGCATCATGACACTCATAAGACAAACAGAGGGTGCTTTTATAGAGAGAATGATTGTGCATGCTTTCACATTCAACAAAGCTTCCAAATGCTTTTTTCACTCACCCACCACACTGCCATGACGGTAGAAATAGGATTTTCCATCCAATATGAACATTTAGTTATCTTCTTACTAAAAGGCCTCGCTCAACATAATTCATCAAATACTATCTGGAGTTGTCGCTTATAAAGCCCATCACCATGGTGAATTACATTTAGAGTTAATTGCATACACACACGCACGCACGCACGCACGCACGCACGCACGCACGCACGCACACACACACACACACACACACACACACACCTAGACTATCAGCTACTCCTATGACCTGTCTGAGGTAGTTCAGTCACTCTACAGCCTACTTTTCACACCTACTCTCTAATGTTCCCTGAGGACACATTCAAATTTCCCTTTACAATGTACACATTCTGCACTCATCCCTCCCCCAAAATACTGCTTTACACCCTACACTGCTTTCCTGTCTACCTCGATAGAGGATACTTGTGGTTCGACTGCAGTTATTCGTGGCATGCAGGAGGAAAAACTGCCCTATTTCCTTTCTTAATATAATGGCATTCTTTTATGTGCGTAATGCCACAACCAACCCTGACTACATCATGTTTTGTACATGAATATAAGATGGACTTTTTCTTACTCATAAGAAAATCTCTTTGTGGAAGGCAGTTGATGTAGGTGGTGAAGTGAAAATACAGGGAGTATAAGCATATTACAAAGTACATCATACTACAGAAACATGATGTGGTGGAGAGGTTTTGGTTTGTGCAAATGTCAGTCAGTTGGAGCCTGCAGTTCACAGTAGCTTTCTCCAAACAAACATTATCATGGCCCCTTCGCAATATTGAAACTAAATCTGCTGCAAAACAGTTCAAAATATGTCTTTATCTTGTTGTGTGAACAAACATAGCCAATCATCATGACAGATTAAATGCATTTGCTGTAGTTGATTTGGCAAGAAAAAACCTCTCCTGGGTTCCCAAAAGAAAGCTAGCCAAGCCAAGAAACAGCAAGAAATGTTAAGTTTGTATTAGCGGGAACTTAACTTATCAAATATGTCCCCCTCACC
Organism: Lophius americanus; assembly: GCA_037951165.1. Lineage (NCBI taxonomy): Eukaryota > Metazoa > Chordata > Actinopteri > Lophiiformes > Lophiidae > Lophius > Lophius americanus. Next base: position 5,558,005 of record JBBDHG010000054.1, on the reverse strand, counting down.
AGCTGTGTCGAGGTGATCTGTTATAAAGTTGTGGCTATAAATAGTCCATGCCATATCATCTCAAGTTTATCTTTATTATTCATTCCAATTGTCACTTTCTATTAAAACTTTTCAAAGTAGTACAATTTCTCTGTACACCAAAAGAAAGACCATATTCATGTTTAACCCCATAGATTATTAACTCAATCACTTTGACTGCCAGCAGGAATTCAGTGTCAAGAGGCAGTATCTCCAGGGATCTAACAGAGGTCTTCTTATACATAATGCAAGAAACACACCTAGAAGAGTGCAGATACAGCTGTGGGAGCAGGGTGAAGATTGAGCGGCCAAAAAACTGATTGACTTAAGAGGAAGAAATAAAACATCAAGTGTCTGGGTGACTAGTGACCCATATGGAGAGATTAAGCCACATGAAAATACCCAATTCATGGTCTCGATTAGAAAAGTAATTTATTTTTAAAGATAAGTAAAAAAAAGAATATTTTATTAAAGCCATGTATTTAAAAAAAAAAAAGATGATGATGCTAAAGGCCACAGACAAAGGGGTTGTCTATTGACAAGGATTTTGTGATAAGATACATAACAATACAGGGATTCGGAGAGAGTATATTACCAAATACTAAATATATTGCTAGTAACACTCATTATGCTTCTTCATGCCTTTCTCTACAAACTTAGTCACGCAAGTATGTAGAGAAAGGAACATGCTCCACAAATATGGAAGGGACAGAACATTTAACATGGACTGATAACGGATGCAGGAGTGACTCTGAATCCTCAAACACTTAAAAAGTTTAAACATTTGTGAGGTTAAATGGTTTGTGATAAAGGTCTATAATAAACTTGACTTAATTACACTAGAATCTCACTGGCCATGGTAATCTGGGAGCACTGGGCATTCTTTAAATTATAATGAAGAAGAGTGCGAAAGGGATTAAGTCAGAATAAGTCCACAAAGAAGTACATGGGCAGTTTCATCATGAATATGTGAAGCAGAGTTACATTATGCAAATTAAATGTGAATATGCAGAAACTGCTTATGTGGAAGAGGTTGAATATGTAATGAGAAACATGCTGTGGCTCTATTGTTTTGTTACCAGAAATATCTGATGAAGTTTAACATGTTTTAATGTCTGTTGTCATCATTTCAAAATAAGTTGCATGTATCACAGGGCTTTGTAGAGAGCTGTGTGGGGAGGATTGAACAATGAAGAGGGGCACTACTCAGTTGCCAAGATTCCCAGGAAAGGATGGAGTTTCTGCTCTTATCTGGAGGTGATAACCAACAGGGAACAGAGCTCCGATTTTAAATTCTTTGAATCTTGGGATTAAAATACTATAAAAAATATTATCATTACTTTATCCATCTGCAGCAGCAAATGAACTGCAATCCAATATAGTCTCCTGTAATTGCAACTGCAGTCTTCATTTGTCCTTGTTGAGTGCTGAGTGGATTGGAAAAGTACCTTAGTCCATGAACACATGCAGCAGAGAGGGGAAAAGACAGAAAATAAAATGGACGGAAATAACCACACTATGTGATGAGTGCTGAGTGTAATCAGAGGCTGAACACAAACAACCACACACACCCTTGCTGCTTGCCATTGTTCACATTGTTCAAGTTAACTGCCAATCTACAGCAAGCAATCTTGACTGGTTCTTATAAATTAACTCATTGACCTGCAGCCCGATTTGACAAGCAATATGGTTTGAAACATTGCTTCTCTAACATGGGCATGTTTTGAATTTCATAAATGGTGGGTGACCATCTGGGAAAAGGATTGTCTCATTCCCAATACTTTGGTGTGTGATGCAAAGCATCAGAGTCTCTAAATTATTTTTAAATCCAAGGAAGAAATCATATTTGACCTGAATTTACTTGATTTTGTAAATTATATAAAATATTGGCGGAAACTTCGAATGGGAACTGTTTTCTTTACTTTCTAACACAAAGCTTACGATTAAGAGATGTCCTGCTTATGCAAAACTCACTATTCTTAGCCCACCATTTTCTTTTTTAAGCTCATCATTGTTTTGTGTTGGCAAAGTGTTGCCTCTCAGGTCCAGCAACTTCATCTGAAGCATCACATGCAATTAGTAATACATGCAGACATGACGGAAACAAAAACTATGCCGTTCTTTCTTTAAATGCTTGCAACCAAAGTGAGGTGTCTTTATGCCCTCTAAGTATATGCACTGTGATCTTAATCATGCAAAGCAGGGAGACATCTGTTGGAGAAATATAGCCTCTGAGGCACAGAGGTCACTGCTGATATACACAAACCTATGGTGGGCAGTCATCCTCTTTGCATGTCTTCTCCAACTCTGATGGTTTTTTGTATTTTGATGGAGCATGAATTGAAATAGTTGAAATAGTTGAAAAAGTTGTAGTGTGAAAGCGAGGCCACTATTTGGCAAGGTGAAATGTGTTGTGTTTTTATAAGTAAGGAATCAAAGTGATCATGGCGAATGAACTACCGAGTACACTCAGTGACCTCAGAGGAGTCGGCATAAACTGAGCTGAGCCTGTAGCACAACAACACTTGCTTTGCACTGCCATTGTTTTTGCTATAGCTGTGTCTGTGCACAGCTCTTCGGATGAAAGCACAAGAATATAGATTTACTAATTAACACAGTGACAGCAATGGTGAATTTTTGAAGAGATTACATTTTGATCATTTTAAAATCTAATTCTAAACCTTTTACACCTTATTAAAATATTATGGTTGGAGGAAATTGGCTGCAGTGTCATGCCCCTAGCTGCACTCAAGGGTTGTTATGGCAACATAAGTTAGAAGGAGAAAATAACCTAAAGCTAAGTTCAAAAGCTGATAGCTGCATAAGAGCTATTAAGTCATTGTGTGCTTTGTTCATTTATATTTATATTTACTTAACCTTTATTTAAACCAGGAGAGAAAAAAAATCCATAATCCGATTAGTCGATTTATCATTTCAATAACATAGATTAATCGACTATCAAAATAGTCAATAGTTGCAGCCCTAAATTGAATGGTAACAATTTCCAATATTTTCCACTTAAGAGAAGGAGGAGGATATAAGACTTAGGGGGCTGATTGTCTCTAATCCTATAGCCAGCCAGGAATATACCCTTTCTGTTTACTTGCCTGTCAGATAGCTTTGAGGAATACTACCAAGCCTTAATTTTTCCGTCCTGGTCAGGCTTTTCTCTGCCAGAAACAACTTTACAAAGCCTTCTTTCATAAATTCTTTATTAATACTGTTACGAATATGGATCCAACATGGTCATAATTAGCTTGTGGTAGTTGGGCTACTGGCCAAAATGGACCTTGGCCTGATTATACGGTGACAACGATCACACTCATTAGTAAGGGACATGTTATGCAATGGAGAGATAACACTCACAGCGCTGTGAAATTCATTGCATTTTCCACGCTAGCTCCCAACATGGAATGGGACACATCTATTCAGCAAGATGATCAGACTTAGCACAGCAGAAATGACCATATAACAAGGCCTATGCTTATTTAAAGGGTGCGGGCTGAGCCATGGTCAGTACTAGGCTTAGTGTAAAAGAAGAGGACAAGGACAAAAGGTGGCCAGCTTTCCAGTACCAACAAGGCCTCTGGTGCTTTTATTTGCTATTACAATTAGCCTGTTGGGACTGATCACCCTACAGCGCAAGAGCTGATTCAGATCCTGTCCCTTTGTGTCCTTAGATGAGCCCTAAAGAAACAGATGAAACATGGCATCAGACCTTACTGCCAATATACAGGCTCCCTTGTCATCTTTATGGATGCTGACAATACAAGAGCCTTCTGACAGGCCTGAAGTGGCTTCCATCTGCTGCCTGGTCAGCACATCTAACGTGGTGCAGCAGAGATAAGGGAGGTTTATGCTTAAACATAGAATGTCGGACAGCTCAATTAAAGGGGACACACATCGTGAAAAATTCCCCTTTTCCAGTGTTTCTATACATATATTTGGGTGTTTGGAATGTCTACCAACCGTCACAGTAGGTGGGTTTACATCCCTTCAGTATAACAGCCTAATTCTGATTAGATTTGGAAAAGACTTCTAGTCAGAAAGAAAATGGTTCATGTAAACACCCCTTTCTGAATGGAAAGAACATTTCCGAATTAGATTTCATTCCTTAGCCAGGAGGTAGTCAAATCCTTTCGGAAAGGATTTTCCGATGCCAGTCGCCGCATGTAAACACAGCAATTATATGACTTTCATGGTATCGGAAAGCTTTCTGTTTGAGTTGAATTTGCGCAGCCCACCGTTGTGACGTAATGCTCCGCCACATTTTTTCAGCGCTGCAATGCATTTTAAATATGGCCACTTCAAAACAGTACCAGTCTGTATCGGAGAGTGATTTATTCATTGCAAATTTGAAAAAATTTTAATATATTTGGATGGTTAGATGGGTGAAAAGTCACTTCCGCGCATACCCTTTTTGTCGTATTCTTCTTCTGGGGGCATGTTGGTTGTTTGTGCCCCGCTCTCCGAAGAATTACCGCCACATATCATATGTGCATGTCTGAAAGCGTTTCCGATAAGATGAGTTGATGCCTGTAAACACCAGGTCGGAAAAGATCACAAGTCATGTAAACAGGCGACCGACATTGCAATTCGGAAAGATTTCATTCGGAAAGGAGAAAAGTGTCCCATGTAAACCCACCTACTGAGCAATGAATCCACCCAGTGAACCTTTTGTGAGTGCGTACCTCTGGAATTATATGACTTTCATGGTACATTCTCATCCTTAAACATGATGTGAAGTGTCAGGGTCATTGAATCACTCTACCCAGGCCTATATGTAAGTATCTCCATCCATGACGTGAGAACTACCTTTTACAATACTCCAGAATTGTTTTCCTGCCAGCTAGCGTCAAGGTAGCTAGCTTATACTGAAGGGAAAACACTTGGAGACAAATTAGCTAACTGTAAGCTTTATGTTAACAGCCAGGATAAATCCACAGCCTTACTAATGAGTGGCTGGAAGTGACAACAAAAATACACTTCTAACAGAATGGAAGTTCTCCAACATATGGCTGTGGCTATCAACAAAACAACAAACAACTCCCATACTCCCCTACTTCACAGACGGACAATCCCCAAAAGACCACCTTCTTAAGTGGCCAGGCCTATCATAGGCCGAGTTCTCTTCCCTGCAGCTTATTTTATGAAATAAAATGCTGCAGAATTATTGCATATGAGCTCACATATATGCCTGAATCAAGATCGGAATCTTTTAATGATTAATTGCCCAGCCCTAATTACTCGCAATATCACAAAGGCGCAAACTCTATAAGTAGCAAACATATCCAAGCTTTTAAAAGTTCAGCATATTTATAGAACAGACCACCTAAGAGAACTGGAATGGCAGGCACAAAATAAACATGTTCATTAATAAGCATCAAGCTAAAAGTTTGATATAATTGTGATTGTAGCCTTATAATAGCCCAGCATTACAACAACCGTGCAAAATGTCAACATATGTCAGCATAAAATGTACCCCGTTTCATACTGTGGCATGTTTTTCTGCTTACAACTTTAGATTCACTGGAACTTGAATACATTAATCAATAGATTTTAATGAATACCTAATGCTTTGTTTGACACGTTTTAGTGCATGAATACAAATATTGATTACATCAAACTTACGTCCCATTATTGGAAATGTTCAATGCTACTACAGCAATATTGTGACCTGAAAAGTGTTTGCTCATCAGCTACACTTGCTAAGTAGTGCCTATTTGTGTGTTTCAAAGAGATTCCAACAGCACTGTAGATTTAAAAAAAAGAGCATTGGGCTAAAGGATTTCTGCGGCAGCAAATATAGGAAAGTAAGCTTGTGCACGATCGAAGAAAGCAGCTCTCGGAATAGTCTGATTGACCATTAGTAGCACCAATACTTACTACAGCTGTCATAAAGTCACCTTATTAAAATATTAAGGTTGGAGGAAATTGGCTGCAGTGTCATGCCTCTAGCTGCACACAAGAGTAGTTATCACCACATAAGTTAGAAAGGCATTTAAAAATAAAGTAAAGAGGCTTTCTGAGGTAAGAGAGTGAATAGCTGCAGGCAGAGCTATAGCTAAATCAGTGGGAGAAAATTGCTCGAGCGACCACTGCAGTACCACAGCTTTTCTACTCTGTAAGCTGTGACTGTGACGAGAAACTGCAAACAGAGTAGAAAAAGTGAGAAATCATTCTCTCAGATAATGGAAAAGCCAGTTTACAATAGAAACATCATTTGTGTCAGGATTTCTAATGTGTTATTACAAGCACTTATTGCAGGAAATTTAAAGTGCTAGGAAAATAATTTTTAAGCTCCTATATTGAGACAAATATTGCATACTGCAAATGTATGTACAGTCATGAGATTTAAGGTCAGGGAAGGATAATTGATGCAGTGTTCTAAGAAAATTGTTTTTCTTAAGCCATGGTTTTCAATTATCTATTTCATTGCTGGCTGCCCATTTGCAATCATAGGTCCCACCATTGTCACCTCTATGCTGTACCTGTACGATTTAGCGGATTATGATTCGGTGCTCAGTTACTTATATCATCACTGGAAGCAAGGTTTACAGTGAAATTCAAATAAAGACTCTTTATAACCAGAAAGTCTTCTTTGCTTCATTGTTCCTGGCTGCAGTTTCTTGGCCAGAAAGTCTTCTTTGCTTCATTGTTCCTGGCTGCAGTTTCTTGGCCTCCAAATTTGATTTATTGCATTTCTAGTTTCTCTTAGTAATTCTAAATATGGATTGAAAATAAGCAATATTATCACTCTCAAAATAATGTCATGTTGGTAATACTTCAAATGAATCATGGGGCTTATGCAGACGAGTGAGACAACTGAGACCAACGTTTTCCATAGATTTGAACATGAAAAGGTCGAACAGTTTGGCTTGTAGAAAACCACAGCAAAAAAACCTCCAGAAACAAAGCTGTAAGACGGGAAAGAAATATAAAATTCCTGATTAACAATAAATGCTGTTTCAAATTCATTCCAGTTTATTATTCCATTTATTTCACCATTTATTTTTTCATAATTTAGGGAATTGAGGCTTATTTACGAGTACTTAGATATCTAAATCCACATTCCTAGCTATTTTAGGTGAGGTCTGACTGGAACAGGTGATTTGAACAAACAGAGGGAAAAGATTGAAAAACGGCTAGATGCCAAGGCTGATGGGTGTCAAACTTAAATCAAAGTAACTGCCTTTCCATTTCTATCTAATTAATATTCATAGCCTGAACCATATAATCACGCTTTAAAAGCACATTTTATGGGAAATTAATGTCCAATTTGATCTAGCAATTTGTGGCATCATTCAGAACTATTTGAAGTGAATACCAGTGGATACAAGCAAAACATATATATGTTTTTTATTAAACGTTCAATAAAAAAGGTAAACGTGGCTTCAAATGCATCAAAGCAGCGGTAAATTGCTTTAGGTCATGTCTGTTCATTACTGCTGGATCAGACTTCTACCAAACAGCATCATTTTATAATGGGGCTTTAAGCCAATGTGTAAAATCCCTTCCTAGGGCGGAGCAATTAATCATAATTAAAACGTGATTCTGACTGATACCTCTATGAAATCTAATTTGTATGGAGGGCGATCAAACGCATCAAATCAAGAGACTACGGAGTAAGTCCAAATGATGCTAAGAACCGGAACCGGAATTGAGAGACTAAAACTGTGTGTCAATGTGGGAGAAACCTGCAGGTAAAAGCAAACCGTGCTCCTACAGAGAAAAGCCTTCACATTCTGAGACGTGGACGATAACCCAAATTTATATATATTACATTAACACTACGTGCAATATGATGAAAGTGAATTATGCTTGTTTTAATGGTTCTACAAAATAAGGAGAGAACTGTGATATTAATTCTAAGCGACAAGAAATAAACCGTTATTTTCTATGTATCCAAATTTACCAGGTCATAGGAACGCTACAAATGTCCAATCTTAAAATTTGCTAACAGACCTGCTTTTCTTTTGTGCAACAAGAAGTTGGTGAACCTCAATAAAATGTGATGCTACTGATAACAACACCAAGCCTAAGTGGCAGAAAAATGAGACCAACTCACAAAGGCAAAATGTGTCCTCAGTTGGAACAGATACGGCAAAATCCTAATCCACACACACAGCCAGTGTATCTCCTGCAGATCTGTGAACATACAATTCCTCTGAAAGATCAATGGAGTTGTTTCAGACAAAGAGCATTGCTTCGAGCCAAAATGAGGACAATAAGCAATCTAGGGAGTGTCAATATGAAGTCGCTCTAGTGAACAAAGTCTGCAGTGACATTTGTGATTACCTTGGTATCAGTCATTTTTGAGCAACCCATCTCAGAGATGTTCAGGCAGAGAGTGACAGCGAAATAAAGCTCAATTGTGATTCTCTCAGTAAAGTACTAAACTTCCTCAGTGGGCATTAGCCAGTCCATGGGCAGGCCAGCTTTACATTCCTGATACAAATCCTGGTCTACAGTGGTGGGGTCCTCTTGAGTGTGCTATTGACAATTGCTATTATTACTGATAATGACGATGATGATGATGACAGTGATGGTTATGTGTATTAACAGGCTAATTTCGCGAAAATCTCCCAGGGCTGGGTTGAAAACCATAGCACAGCACCAACACACAAAGAAGTACACACACTAAAAGCCTACACATCACACACGACGGCTTTGACATCATGTCACATTAGTAGCAGGTTCTTTCCTCTTTCTTTACCCTCTTTTCTATTTTCCTCCGCATTGACAACCTCCTGTCACAGTGCTTTAGAGAACCAATCCTGGGTGACAGCCTCTCTAACTCTGCCTCTCTCCATCATGCTCACACTCCCATTTCGGTCCTTCTCCCTTTACTCATCACCGTCACCATCACTCATCTACACCCTACAACTGTATCTGAGCGTTTTGTCTTTCCTCTGTAAATCTGAGCACTCTCCTTCACCTGCACCCCTTCCTTCTAAATCTGTCTCACTCTTTCACTATCATGCTTCAGCTGCCCCGTGGAGTAATTGCTTGGAGCCAGGATTCCGTTTTTATTACTATAATCGAGTCCAGAATGCTTATGCCTCGAGATTTCTCCTTGCCTGTGTCATAGCAGCAGGCTGGGGGGTAGATAAAACCCTGAGGGGTGGAGAAAATCACTAGTCGATTGGAATTAGAGTCCTAATTTTGCCTATGGTGTTGGAATAGACACTATGACTGCAGATAGAATTCAACCTTTCCACTGCAATTATGGAATAAAAAATGCACCATGGCAAAACACGGACTTAAAATTCTGCCCGGGGCCAACCTTTTAACACCTTAAGCTGGTTTACCGAGACAAAGATGACTTTGGCTTCATTAAAACATGACAGAGGCTTACAGCTGTTTCCCAAGTGGCTAATATTTCAGCAAACTCATCAAGCTTTTGGGAGAATGCTGAAGTTGAACCATTAAAAACAAGGGCAACTCCTGGGCTTTGAAAATTATGCTGGGTTCTTTGTCTGTCGGTCTGAGACTGGGCCTGATTGGGATTAAAAACAGGACACAGGATCTATCTACAGTTTGCCATGGAGGAGAAAAAGAGGCAGACAGATTTTTTATATGAGGCGGACTCAAAGTGGGAAAACAAATTCTCTGTTCGTTTTTTGAGAGGATTCGAATGAAAGCACCATAGCATATATGGCTTTGCGTGTCTAAGAGACCCTTTTTGTTAATGTATTAATAACACATACAGTTAATAACAGAATCAATTTGAGGGCAAAGCCTCATAATGGGGGAGGAAGAGAGGCAAACCAAAATACAGCATTTCATAACACAAGAAACAACAATCTTCATACTAGAAATTATTCAATCAATACTTTTTCAAACTTCAAGCACAAATAAAACCACAGTAACATTGATGTTTATGGGAAAATCTCTACACATGACAACACTGGGGACTATCTGACGCTCTTATTGCAACAAACTTCTAAAATATAACCCAATAAAGTTTAGTTAATATGAAACGTAAATAAACAGATTATGATCATTCCATAATTGTAGTTGACATTTATTCAACTGAAAACAGGCCAAAGATTGTATATTTTAGGCTTCATTGACATTTGTAAATATATGTTTATTAAGTGTGATGGCCCTCCTGCTCTAGCAGAGCCTGCTGTTTGAGAATTTTCCCATGTTTTGCAAGTCCCTGGAAGGCGGAGCTCAGAGAGCCTTGGGCGCACTTGGACAGTCCACGGGAATGCTAAAGACCTGGTTGTCACCCACTCTGCCTCTCTCTCTCTCCATCGACCCAACAGCAAATCCTTTGTTTGGCTGGCTTTTAACATGTCAGTTTTAGTGACATATGACTTTTCATCCATCACGGCACACTCACTCAACAGCAAATACACTGATACATGTGATTCACACTATCCATCTCATTAGCTCAATGTTTCATTTCTCCTCAATGAAACAGTGCATTTTTCTGTTTAATCATGTCTTTCTTGTTTCTTTTTCATGCATCGCCAGCCGGGTTGTGACATTTGCTTATAATACCACACATGGGTTTTAAAGCAGCATTCTTGAAAAGATCGGTTGCTCACAAGCAGGGTGAGCGTGAGGTCCACCTCACGCTCACCCTGTGAAGGGTGATACTACATGAGGTTTACAAACTTAAAACAGGGGATAGCAGCTAAACGTCAGATAAAAGCTCATAGCTGAGATGATTAGAAAGAGTATAGTATAGATCAATATTTTCGAGAGTCGACAACGATAGCACTGAAAGACAGTATGATCAACGTCTCAATTTATCAAACACCTGATGAACAGCAAGACCTTGACTTGTAAAGATGTGACCTTTTCTGCCACAGGTAACTTGGTGTCCCTCTTAATCCATTCAAACATGCATACCTTTAGCTTAAGTACTAATAGTCAACTTGCATTACCATCCAAAGTGAAGGAAAAGGGAAAATATCTGGTTTGTGTAATCTGGACACCTATGAACATCCAGACCTTTGGACTCAGATCTCAGTTATCACCTGTTGCAATTCAATTCAATTCGAATATAACTCTAAATTGCCTCGTGGAGGGTACAAGTTGGTACTATCCATTCAAAACATGTGATGAATCAGAGGGAACACTGTTGACTATTCTGAGCATGCTTTTATTGTGAATTGATTGAAAGGATTGTGACAGGTTGGCCAATAGTCTTCGAGCAAGTCTTGATTTGATTTGTTATAAGTCAAACATCTCACAAAATTCTTGTGTCGTTTACATGTAATATGACAGAAATGGTGGGGGAAAAAGCCATAACCTACAAACATAATTCCTTACACTACCCTTTTATGGTCATATTCCCAACAACACAACCAAGTTTCATGAAAATCAATCCAGGATTCTTCAATTAATCCGCTAACATTCAGACAAATAAAGGCTGGCGAAAACATTAACTCATTGGTGGATGTTACTAAAACCTCCTCTGGCTTATCCAGTTTTCAGTCATTACCAGGATACTTGTTTAAGAAGCATCAGATTACATTGTGATTAACACTGAAATGACTGATATGGTAAAAATACTTTGATTATATTATTTTCTTGGCATATCCTAATCCTAACTGTAATTGTACCTGAATAGTAAAATATTCACACTTATCTTAGCTTAGCTTTGTCATCTTGGCTTGTTATTGTATGCTTATAGCTATTTCTATTCAAAATTAAGCTCTAACAAAAAAATGATTTCCATATTTTCTGTACACACTTATACCATATATTGTTTTCATATCATCCTGTCTCTCAAACCTTTCCAATGTGCCCAGTCTTAAATTTGTACCATCCTTTTCTGGGACTGTCAACTGATACCCGCTGTTCACATTAACTGGTCACATCTATGAAGCACAGTGACATGCATTGATTGCTTTCATGTTCATTCAAGCTGCTATTATACATGCCAACCATGTCCCCATCACAGCACAGTCTGAACTCAATCATCAACTTCCTCAATTCATCTATCTGCACAGAGTCATGAGCCACCACACCCAATATATTGACTCCAGGGGAGAAATATCTTGCTGCTTCTCAAGGCAATTACCCTTCGAGTACAATTTCCAAGACGAAAGCGTTCTGAAAGACTTATTATCACACATACTTAAGCAAAGCACAGTAGGCTTTTTATGATTGTTCACCAATGCAATTATGCAATGTTAATGCAATAAGCTATGACATATTAATGGAAAAGCCATTAATATACCACCTATACAATGCAGTTGTACTTTTTATCAATGTGTGAATTGTTTGGAGGGCATAATTCTTGATACCCACCATCCTTCCTGTTCTTTCTACTTTACCTAGCCTGCTGATTCTGTAACACAAACATAACTAGAATAGGCATACTGACAAGCCATTAAAGACGGCTGTATACATTAAGGAGTTCTTAGTGACGCACCTAAGTGCCCCTCAGTCCTGCAGCTACTGCTCTCCTGGGAGAGCCAATAGGATGAAGAGACGAGAGCAAAATGGTCAATGTGATGGTCCTTAAAGATTGGACCTTGCACTCCTTCGATGTGGGTGAGAGAGGCTCCCTTATTAGACAATCTAAGGCTACCAGTACACTAGTGACAAAGTCCAAGTTTGTCTTGATCTAAAAGGCTGATGAATATAGCGCAGGTTACAACTGCCAGGACACAGTACAGGAACAGTTATCAACTTCAATGCGCATTTGAGCTTATGCATAACACCAAGAGTTATACCAATTCTTTAGGAACCAATGCCGCATTAGACAATTATTAACATTGTCTAAAGCAAGAAATAGTGCATCTTTTTTTAATTAAAATGTGTTTAACCAACTTTTTTTTTTGGCAAATTCGCAAATACAGAGACTACCACACACCATTTATGATATTTGTCGTTTTTACTGAAGAACATTGTTATGCTTTCTCCAGAAAAAAGATATTTTAACCAAACAGTAAATAAAATATCAAATGTGGAAAGCCAAAAACCAAAGCATAATCTTTTGCAAAAAGCAGTGCAGCATGGTAGCACAGTGGGTAGCAAGAAGGTTCTGGGTTTAATTTCACCTCTGACCTTGGACCCTTCTATATGTAATATGCCTGTGTGGGCTCTCTCTGCATACTTTGGCTTCCTCCCACCGAGCAAAAAAATAAAATACAGGTGAATTGGCGATTGTAAATTGCACGTAGGTATGAATTTGAACACGTATGTTTGTTTGTTTCTTGGTGTAGGCCTTGTATGATCTACCGATTTGTCCAGGCTGTTCCATTTCAGTTGGCATTGGCTCCAGCGCCCCTGTGACCCTGAACAGGATAAGCTGTTACAGAAAATGGATGGATGGTTGGGTGGAGGCAAAATGCAGTGAAGCATTTTATTCAAGGAATAGTTGTAAACTTCTGATGGTCTGGTGGTAAAAAACAACAAAAAAAAAACAACAACCTTGATTGCAAGTGGTTATTAACACATTCAGCGTCAGTGAAAACGACACTCAACTATGTGGTTTTATCAATTAACAATTATACCTTTCCCATCATTCAAAGCTTTTCATGTTCCATAATTTCTGAGCAATTTGGGGAGGACAGAGATAACCGTATTTGCAGCAAAGAGGATACATTCTCTGAACAAAACAGTTAAAGAAAAGAAAAGAAAAATAAACTGCCATTCATCAGACTTAGTGTTGTCACACACTGCTGCCATGACTCTGCTCTAGAGATCCATGTATATTAAATTAAGTTACATTTTCAATCAAAGGTCACCTTGAAAGGCATGTCTCAACATTTTCAATTTTTACAGACAGACATCAATGAAAACACTATCAAAACATTGTTATGATCTCATGCAGATTGTGAGACCCCATGTTATGAGATATTGTTATTTCTTCTGCACTTTTTAATAAATAGGGAGCAAAAATGGGCATGAAACACAAAACCGCTGGTGAGGGCTCCATCAGTTTTGAATGGATGGACACACTGATAGACAAGCGATTAAAGACGCAGAGCATATGCTGCGAATTATATATTGGTAGATTCTTTTATGAAATAATTAAGTGTGTTACTCAATTTTCTGACATCTGTTGTGTGAATAAATACAACATATATCTGGTCTTTGAAATAATAAAAAAACATTCTAAACATTAAATACAATGACAAGACACATCTAAACCAGGGTGAATTCAGAGGAAACATAATCGTCTGGATTAGTGCAACAGCCCGCCATTGCTTTAATTATGCCTGGAAAGAAAAAAAAACTTCCTTAATCCTTAAAACAACAGCTTTCCTACATTTTTTTAAAACATAAAAATACTCAACGAGGAAGAGAAATGTATTCAATCAGATCTGAATTACAACACAGATTGAGGCTATGTGTTTGAGTCTGGCGTGAAAAATAGCAGAAGTTATTCTTCATATCAAGTGGGATTGTGAAGAAACAAAAATGCTGAAATTTAAACACCTAAATGGAATCTGTAATAAACTATTATGAATGAAATCCAGATGGTGGTTCAGTGCTATTAAAGAGGCAAAAGAGCAAAGACAGTACTCTTATAAGCAGGAACTGCAGCATTACAGAACCAAATCATCAAATTAATGTCAAAAATACTGCTATTACTGGTAGTTAAAAGGGAAGAATGATGCAAAGATGTTCAGTCAGAGTAAATGAAGCCGTAGGGAGAAAGCTATCATAAGCTGTTGGTGAATCTGTCCTTGTTTGGGCATTAGGGCAAAGCCTGTGCAGCTGCAACTACAGCAGTGACAGAGACAAGTTTGGTAAGAAAGGTAAGTGAAACAAACAAAGACAGAGACTATGTTAGACAAGTGAAGGGAGGGGAATCATTCAATGAAAAAGGGCAAAAAATATACCAAAACCCAGTCGTCCCAAGCCCCAGCCCTTGCTGTGACCACAGCTACAGCGCAGCACACTTGCATATTTACACTGACAGCAAAAATCCCTCGAAGGTCTGTTTCTTGACAATCACAGGAAAGCCTCACACAAACGCAGAGGAAAGAAAAACACACTCACATAAGCACAGCACTGACAACCTCCATCTTTTCGCTTTCACTCACCCTCTGATTTGCCTCTTCAACTGTTAAGTACTGAGGAGAACGATCATTTTACAGTTTTGCAGGAGTCCCCTCTGAGGCATGTCTCCAGTCAGTCACTGCAGAAGCAACAGCTCAGGCAAGCAAGTAGCTCTTCCTGCTTGCCCTCATAGACATCTGCTCTAACCGGACAGGCAACTGAAGCAAACTCTAGGGAAGGAAGTGACATCGACAGGTGATCCCTCCTTCCCGCCTTCCTTCCTCTGCCATGTAAACAATACCCCGTTTCCTACAATAAACCGTATTAGCACTGCCACGAGTCATTGTTAATAATTACCAAATAACGCATTTAATCCATTTCAAACTGTAGTTCAAATGAAGTGCTGCTCAGCAAAGAGAAAGTATGTGAGATGTCCCAGAGGGAAGAAAAACTAATTAATAATAGGCAAAATCTCTTTAGCTCTGTTTGCCCCATGTTAGATTCACAGGAAATGGTGAGTTAGAGCAAAGAGAGGAAAGGAGAGAGTGTCACAGAAAAGAATGTAGATTTATCACATAGAGAAGGGCATATATTGAGTGAGTCAGCGGACATGTCCCTCCAAAAGCTCACAAATCCTGCCCGAGAGGATCTTCCTGGTTGTTCTTTATGCAAGTTAGGCCACCACAGCAGGCAATAAGCCTCCTAGTCTAGTTTATTCCACTTCATCTAAAGTTCTGCGAAAAGACATTTTCATCGTCTCATTTCATAGAATAAAACTTTCGATTGGCGCTGCAGAAGTAAGTTATAGCATAACAGTGATAACTGGGTAAGTGATAAAACCTCAGGAAAAGAATGGTCCATATTAGGGCTGCAACGAATAATCAGTTAATCAACAAGAAATCAACAAGAATCAATTATTAAATTAGTTGTCAAAAAATTTTATAGTCAATTATTTGGCGACGTCATCGGACCCGGCCTCTGACACCGCGTAATAAAAAGGAAGTATAGATTAGAGCCATGGCAACACCATTGTGACACAAAACATCCAAGGTGTGTGTGTTTCTCCCTCAAAACGGCCAAAGAATGATGTAAAATGCTAAATTTGCAAAGCTGGCCTGTACTGGCGTGTTGCTCCTCGGTAATACTAGAGCATTTGAAGCGGAGGAACGTTAGCTCTGTAGACAATGAAGAATCATCTCTGTAAGCTAGTTAGCTAGATTAATGTTAAAGGGCATACACCTAATGCTTCTGTTGGGTTTAACAGGACTTTTGAAATGTAGTGAATTGTTAATGACGTCGAGAGTACCAAATAACTATGGCTACTAAATAACTATATACAAATGTGCCCCTACGTTAAAATCATACACATTGCATTGCTCATGGAGACTTTTCACATTACTGCCGAAAGTGTGTTGCTGCCCGCCACAAACGCACATTTCTGCGTTTGTGTGTGTCCTATGTGGACTGCATTCAACTTATAAACGATTTATCCTAGAGTAGTTGTTGACTACAGAATGCAGAAAGCACTGACAGTGTTTTTTTTTCTATCCTTGTTTATTTTCCTAAATTTACATGGATGTTAGATTTCGTTCCAGAGAAACTTTTATATAAATTATTTATTCATACGTTTTATTTACCTTTTGTATCAGCAGTGATGTGATGCAACATGAAATGACTAAATTCCAGTTCAGCAAATTCACTGTTACTATACCAACCCGTTTAGTTTAACAGTCTGTAACAAAAGCAGTTAAGTTCATTAAAAGAGATTTTGGAAAGAATAATTTGTCTTTATTGTTTTTATTGTTAGTTTACATGTGCCTAAAACAACCTTAACCTAAATTTAAAACTGGAAAAAAATTAAAGCACAGCAAGTAATTATGTATTTATTTTTATATTTACTACACCTTTATTTAACCAGGAGAAAAAATGTATCTGATTTATCGATTAATCTGTCGATTATTGGAACAATTAATCAATTATCAAAATAGTCATTAATGCAGCCCTAGACCATTTTAATCCCTTTAACCAAGTGGATTAAAATGTGTGACTCACAACATAATTTAGCATTCAATAAATGGCATTCTTTATAAATGCTTCATAAAAGCTACTACTACAATACAAATGATAGAAATATAAGACTATATCTTATTGAAACCGAAATCGTGAATAAACAAGCTACCTGTTCCTTGACGGAGGCCAGAATGTTGTTAGCTGTGTTTTCGGCCTCCATGTTGCGGCCAGTTGAACGTTCACGAACAGTCAGCAGAAGCCCCTCCTCCGTCACTGGGCTCTGCTCAGGAGCTGGCATTCCTCCTGTTTGGACAATACATACACACATACTCTCGTCAACATAGGCACTCTTCATAAAAAAAGAAAAAACTAAAAAATGTTATACACACATGCCAGATTGTGTGTTAGTGCATGTACAAACACACGACACTCCTTGAGTTGACCACTCTTCGATACCCACAAGTGAGTTACAATCAGTGGTGATATGCTGCCACAGCCAGCAACAAACAAACATACGCCCACAGGCCATATGGCTTAAAGGCAAAAAAGGATGTCAGTGTTTTATATCTGTGACAGTACAAACCAATGCCATATGGCCCTGAGATAACAGAGTTCCTTCATTCATTATATACCGCTTATCCTGTTCAGGGTCACGGGGGGCTGGAGCCTAGCCCAGCTAACAATCGCCAGTTCATCCACACACTTATTCCTATGGGCAATTTTTGTGTCGCCAATTCACCTATACCACATGTTTTGAGCCTGTGGGAGGAAGCCAGAGTTCCCACGCAGAACCCACACAGACACAGGGAGAACATGCAAACTCCGCACAGAAAGGCCGGCAGATGTGGATTCGAACCCGGTACCCATTTTGCCGTGATCAACAGCGCTAACCACAGCGCCAAGATAACAGAGTTGTTAAATAATAATTTTTGTATCTCAAACAGCCATATAAAGAAACTGAACACAAACAGGACCAAAGCCAATAACTCGAATGAGACTTTAAGTCATACTTATAAAATGCAGTGGAACGGTTGAAGGAGAAGAACAAATAAAACAAAACAAAAAAACGGTAACAGCCTGAACGAAGGAAAGGGTTTGCTGTCTTCTTCATTTTCGCCGGCCACTTATCAGCAATTGAAATTAGTCAAATTAATAGCTATGGTCTCAATATATCTGTTGATAGGCGAAGTATCAAGGAAACGCTGCCCAAGGTGGATTTATATTTACCAGAAGGAGCCTGTTGAGCCAGACAGGACAACTTAAGGCTACAGTGTCTGTCTCACAGCCAGAGCTGACAAAATAAATGTAATAATTCAATAGTACCGCTGCTCCCACCCCCAAGATATGAAAACAAAGACGTACTTTCCCCCTTTTTAATAGACATATATTGTGAACTACATGTTTTACTTTATTAAACCAGACTGAAAACAGTCGACGTCATGCATGTTGTGTTGAGACACATTCTTACACCCAGATGAATATTAGCTGTTAAACCACCATGAGGTGACCATATGATAATTTGCAAAGAGCCCCATGGCCAGAAACTGAATATACCCTCTATTAAAGTTTCTGTTATAGTCATTGAAGACACCTAAAGACACCCTAAGGTGACTGGAAGACCTGTCATACAGTCTATTTACTGAATGAGTCAGTGCTTCACCAAGAGATATAATTTTAAAGGGTTAATAGGTCATATAGTCTCATGTACTAGCACTTGCCAACATGAATCCATCTGCGCGCACTCACAATCACAATCACACACACAGACAAGTAAGGAATCACATGGCTTTGTTTGTGTGAGCTGGTTGTGTTTACAGTGAGAACATAATAAGTTTTGGCCTGGGTTAAGGCTTATGGGGAGGGGGCATGATCTATGTGGGAGGTCTCCCACAGTTTTGGACGAAATGTGAGCCTGACACATTCTGGAGCCTGTCACAAAGACTGTATGCGCATTTGAAATTTTCAGAGCCGAGCCATCTGCCAAGCCTTAGAGTTAAATGACAGATAAGGATTTACTACTACTGACTATGTTAGTCAGTAGCACTGGGTATGTAGTCCCTCAGTCCTCTGACAGTATCCCACATTCCTTTCCTGCTCATTCAGATTACTATCCTGGCTCATATCCACCTCTATTGCAACCTCGGAATCAAGGACTTCGAACTTGACTTCCAAAAACTAGTGCAACAGGAAACCGGAGAAGCTGTTTGAATTTGACAGAGCTCCTCCTCCTTGTATCTTTGCACAAACACAGCCAACCACGACTAAATGCAAATTTTAAAACAGACAGAGGTTGCCAACCCAGTCAGGGCGGACAAAATCTTTTCTGCTTTCACTCTCATGATCCCTTCACACAAGCAAAAATAAGTTTGAAGAATTAAAGCATTGTGATGATGATAATAATATCAAATTTGCAAAAGAAAAGTTTGTAAATACATTTAAACGTTGAATATAAGAAGATGCACTATTTCTTGCTTTAGACAATGTTCATGATTGTCTAATATGGCATTGTTTTCTGAAGAATAGGTATAACTCATGGTGTTATGCATGAGCTCACATGCACATTGATAATATTTTAAATAAAATTGATAGAACAGTGTGTTGTACACCTTTAGGCCCCCTGAATAGAATTTCAAATTCACTGAATTTGGTCCGTGATTCTTGAGGAGATGTGAACAGACTTTCCCTTTTACATTCGGACAGACATGGGTAACCCTCTACGCCTTCTTTTTTTTAGGCGGAGGCCTAAAAATTCCTCAAATTACCACATCCTATGTATATATGTATTGAATTAATATTTCTCATAAGTCTAATTTTAACCGTTGAAAAGTGCGCACTAAGCAGATTGCGGAAATGGAACCACCGAAAAAAAAAACACAAAGCTCAGTCAATATTGAAGGCAATGTGATGATAAGGAAAACGGATAAATCTGACCTTACCTCTGAAATTCCCCATTTCATCAGGTCGACAGTGATTTCCCTCGGCTAAGCTCGAGAGTTCTCATCGGTGTTTGGTTAAGAGTGAAGACAAAGATGGAGCTGTCAACTTTCCACAACTAAAAAAGGCAGAGGGCTGACTGGTTCTTCAACATTTCTCCAAGTCCCTCCAAATGCCGTACGAAAAATAAACTTCCTGAACAGCCTGATTGTTGAAAATGCTGTACACCCAGCAGCCCTTAGACAGTTTAAAGGCTAAGCTCAAGGCTAAGTAGTAGGTGTGAAGCTAAAGATCTGAGCCAGGTCATCTCAGATGTAAAGGTCGTCATTAGGCTAATACCTGAGAACAAAACTGTGTTCTCACGGAGAAAAGATGACCTCATGGTGAACGCAACAAAGTTGCTGACAAGTGTCTAATTATTGACATCACAGTTTCTATGATTTAACACAAAACAAACACTATGTCTAGAACATGAAAAGATCTTCAAGAATAGATAATGAGAACACAAAGTTGATTATACTCAGTAACACATTTCTCCAGCATTTCAACTTCGAATAACAAGCTCTTCTAATCAACACTCTTCTTAGTTAAAGCTAAATCTTCTCTTTAAAGCACCATAATCTTCAATGTCTGCAGGCCTGCCAAGAGAAATCTTACTCCAACCCGGAATCGTCACATCACGTGATCTGATCTACTGACCTCAAACTCCAGCCACTCCTCTGAGATTTTAACACAACCCTTTTTCCATGTCTCTGGATCAAATGTAGCCCACGCAGAGAAGAACATTTAAGGGGGGACATTTATCAAAATCCAAATTTGTGAGGTAGTATGTCTTTTCAGGAAGTGTTGTTAAAAAGGGTTTTGACAGATTTACTGGCCTGTATACTTCTTTCTCGCATCGACTTAATGTACAGACATAAATTCCTCAGTTCACTGATCCCTCTGATAACCCTTCTGTCACCTTCCCCGAAGACCACTGCAGGAGCCCATGTAATATCCGCCATCACACAGTCTGCACTTACATTCATATGTGAAACTAGGCTACAGGAAGAATTCATTAAAGCAGGAAAGCAGAGAACATGTTAACATATGCAGCAAACAGCATGATTGTTGCAGCTGTGCAACCTGCTAACAATTGATCTGGTCATTAAGCATATTATTCTGAGCCAGAGCTGCATATTTAAGTATTTCAGCAGTCTACTATTCAGCCCACTTAAGAATTTTTTTCTTCTGTTTCTTTTGGATCATTTGGATTGACAGTGCATTGAGAGGTCACATCACGGGGGAGCATGCAGCTTCCTTGACTGTGCTCATGTATCTAAATTTTACAAATAGGCCCCCAGACTGACATTTCACCCTGGATCGACAAATGTGCCTAACTTTGGTGCATTTACAAAGACGGAATAAAAAATTAATTTATTGCAGGTATGCGTTCTCCAAGTGCCTTAAGTTTTCGATTCTGTTTCAGCAAACCTAGAGCCGTTAACATATAGCGCATTTTCCACAAAACGATAACTTATTCATACAGTTTTGCTTTTGAAATAAACAGCAACTGCATTTTGGTGGCCTAAACTATAATTCTTTAAAACTGGGAATGACTGTGTAATCTATTGAAAAAGCCACAATTCCACAATTCCCAGACTACTGGCAGATTGCGGAGTTTCCTTTGTCCTGCAGACTCTGCTGTCTTTTTAACAGTCTTCCATTAATGAAGATTTCCTGCATCATTCCTGTGATCAGCAACCACCATCTTACAGTTTCCCACTTTTTTTTTTAATAAAAGGCTGTCTGTCTGTACACAGAGACATGGTGTTATACTGTGGTGTTTTTTTCTTTAAAAATGCATCACTAACCACTGACATAGCATTTATACTACATCTTTTTTGCAGACCGCATGAGTGAGGATGATTTTCACAACATGTAGTATAAAGAAGTAACTTTTTAAAAATGCCAAGAAAAACTTTTCTGCTTTCCTCCAAACAGTTGTCATGTAAATAGGGCCTTTAACTGGTCACTCTAGTGATAGGCATGATGGTAAATATGGGCCATCAAGGCAGTGCATTTTAAGGCACAGTGGTCCGGGAGAAGCTGGTCATGTCCCTGTGTTCATCTCCTCTGTGATTCATTTTTACCAGCTATGTTTGTACCTCAGAAACAACAGAAAGATCAAAGCAGAGCTATTAGACGAAGATGCCAACACTATATTAGCCCAGTATTTAAAAATCTATTATAATCATAAATAATAATTAAGTAAATGAATGTATTTGTTAGATTGTGTATTTAAAAAGGAGAAAATAAAAGTTAAATTCCAATCTGATGTTGCCTTACATATATAAGAATTCTCAAACTTGATGAGGTCTTTGGTGCAATATAAATTATATCCTACAGTGGGGTAGGAAATGCTGATTGAAGCCCTGGCGGAGTAATTGCTGTTGGCTGATTTGGGACTGTGGGTAGCACTAATAAACTAATTTTCCTGAACAAGCTGTTTATCACATATTAACCCTCATCAAATTTTCTGTAAGAGAATGATGAACGCCAACAGCAAATCACAAAGTCATCATAGTAGCGTTTCACTTTCTAAAACTCTGACCGCTGAAAATGCTTTGCGCTTATTGACACACCCAGAGAACACCCATAGCTCAGGAGGTGAGCCATGACTATCTAACACCTTGAACCTCACCCCAGTTAATGTTGCAATAACTTGAGGCCTTCCTGAGCATGTGTGTCCACAGGGCAGAACTTGCCTTTGAGTAGAGAAGGCAGGAAACATTTTTCTGTGCAATAAATGAAGACAGAGAAGAACGTAACAAAGGGCCAGCAGCACGATTTCTTAGCTCCACTTTATTGTGCTGGATAAACAGTATTTATTCAAAGAAGACATTGAAAAGATAATAGCAGGCAAATAATCCATGATAGCACTGTGTAGAAATAAAAACACATGACTGACTTTCCATGAACTATTTCCTACAACAATCAATCACCATCTAGACCATTTCCTCACAACAATAGTTCCAGGGCCTCAAAGGAAGTCTAACCCGCTGTATCCAACATGTCACTACTACTATGTTATGACAGAACTTAAATTACTGTTTTTCTATGTTAAAACATTCAATCGAATCAAAGTTTCGACAAGAAAAAACTTGCGTCATCCAATCAGATATAGTAAGACAAAAAGATTTACACCCAAATGCTTAGATGACTACAAAAGATAGTGGAAATGTATCAAATTTTAATAATAAAACCATGTAAAAGTTAATGAGTGTATATATTATTCATCTATTTATTTGACACAAAGGGTGTGCAAATATGGAAAATCTAGCGAAGACTGTCCAGTTATATGCATTCAATACCAATTAGGTTCATGGAAATTTGCCATATCAAACAAACCACAACCTCAAAAGCCCTTAAACATCATTGTCAATATGCTACCAATCCAACACAAGGCTGAATCAACCCCCTGCAGTCTGATCAAAACCCATCACTTCAGCTGTTCCATTGCATAAGAACAACTATGTATAAGTGCATGTTAATAACACATCAACATCATATTCAAAGTTTATATCTCCATGGATTGTTATGGTCAGTCCACTCAAGATAAATGATACGAATGAGCTGGGAAATCCATCTCTTAGATTACTAGGGCTACTCTTTGGAAATCATAATAGCTTTTCTACTGAAGACTATCAGAATCATTTGAGATTGGCAAATTATTTCCTATTCAACATACAGGCTTCAGGCTAACTCAAAAGCAGTCTTGAGTTAGCCTGTCATTATTTGGTTCTTCACTGTATTTAAGATGCTACTATGGAACTATTATTATTAATATTAGGATATTGTGGATTACAAGAAGACCATCAAGGACTTTGTGGACTGGAGTGAGGTCAACCACCTTTGGATTACCATCAACACCACAGAAGGAGCTCCCCGTGAACATCTAGGGTTCAGACATCGAACAGGTGAACTTATACAAATATCTGAATTGTCAGCTCAATAAACTGGACTGGTCAGACACACAGATGTCCGGTACAGGAAGGGTCAAGGTCGTCTCCACATGCTAAGGAGACTGGGGTGGGTCTTTCGGAGCGTGCAGGACAGTTAAAAACATTTTAAGACACAGTGGTAGCCTCTGCAATTGCCTACGCTGTGGTTTGCTAGGGAGGGGAAAGCACAGAGAGAAAAGGAAAGTACTCAACAGACTGGTCAGGAGGTCAAGCTCTTTCCCGGACTGTCCCCCTGGACTCTTTGGAGGAGGTGGGGGAGATGAGGATGTTAACCGAGCTGACATCCATCCTGAACAACACCTCTCACTCCCTACATGAGACCGTAGGAGCTTTGAGTCGCTGATACAGCGGCAGACTGCTACACCCACAGTGTAAGACAGAACGCTACAGCAGGTCCTTTGTCCCACCTGCAGTCAGAATCTATAACAAATTATTGAGAGACTTTGTTGTGCCCGAAACCCAGAACTCTTCAACCAATCATTCATCTACCTCACTACACATCATATGTCTATCTGATAATCTATCCACTAGGGCTGCAACGAATAATCGACATTATCGACAAGCATCGATTATGAAAGTAGTTGTCGATGAATTTAGTAGTGGATTAGTCAGTGACGTCATCGCACAATGCATCCGACAACGCATAATAAGAAGGAAGTAAACAATAGCTCCATGGCAACATCATCTTGTCAGAAAACATCCAAGGTGTGGGAGCATTTTTCCCTCAACACAGCCAAAACATGTTGTGAGCTGCAAGGTTTACAAAGCAGACCTGTCCTGGCGTGGAGCACGTCAGTAATGCTGGAGAATTTGAAGCAATGGCACGTTGGCTCTTTGGACGATGAAGACTTTTTGTCTGTAAGCTAGTTAGCTAGCTAGCTAGCTCAATGTTAAAGAATTTGAGCTTAATGCTTCTGTTGAGTTTGATGTCACTTTTGGAAGTGGAATTTTAAGTGATGTCGAGATTGCCAAATAACTACTGAATAACTATATACAAATGTGCCCCTATATTAAATTCATACACGTTACATTGCTCATGGAAATGTTTCACATTACTGCTGAAGGTGTGTTTCAGTGTGTTGGGGCACACCTCTGCGTGTGTGCGTGTCCAATGTGGGCTGCATCCAACTTTCAAGAGATTTGGCCTAATGTAGTTGTTGACCACAGAATGCAAAAAGCCCTGACTGTTTGCTTTTCTTTATTTGCTTTTTTTTTCTTAATTTACATGGATGTTTGATTCCATACCGGAGAAACTGATGTGTTTTTATATAGATTTTTTAAAATCCTTATTTCTACATTTTATTTACCTTTTGTGCCAGCAGTGATGTTATGCAACATGACAGGACTAAATTACAGTTCAGCAAATACAGTGTTGGTATAAAAACCTATTTTGTTTAACAGTTTGTTATAAAGGCAGTAAGGTTTATTAAAAGACATTTTCGAAAAAAATAATTCATCTTTATTGTTTTCATTGTTAGTTTGCATGTGCCTAAGAGAACCTAAAAAACCTAAAAGCTTATAGCAAAGTAACAGCCATTTGGTTATTGTGTATTTTATTTTATTTTTACTTAACCTTTATTTAACCAGGAGAAAAAAATTATCTGATTAATCGACTGATTGTTAAAAAGATTAATCGACTATCAAAAGTAATTAGTTGCAGCCCTACTATCCACTGAGTACACACCCTGCGTGTCTCCGATATATATGTATGTATGTATGTATGTATGTGTGTGTGTGTGTGTGTGTGTGTCTGTGTGTGTCTGTCTGTCTGTCTGTCTGTCTGTCTGTCTGTCTGTCTGTCTGTCTGTCTGTCTGTCTGTCTGTCTGTCTGTCTGTCTGTCTGTCTGTCTGTCTGTCTATCGACTTGAGTTTGAGTGAAAGATTTCATCTTTCTGTGTTGTTACACTGACTGGTTTCTAACTTTGGTAATTTGGTATTGAAACTAAAGCGTTTTGCTTCGTTCTAAGGTTTGGGAAACTATTTTCAAGAGGGTGCACAAGCAGAGGCCCGGTCGTTGACTTCCTGGGATCTGGCATTGGCAACATATCCTCAGTAGTCTGTGGTTAAGATTGGCAGAACAACAACATATTTCTATCCATTTTAACTTTACTCTATCTACTGATAATCACACTAACAAACTTTTAAACAGAAACATAATGATCAACATGAGGCAAAGTACTCCAGAATTAAAGAAACCACCCCATCACTGCGGTGCTAACTGCACAGTTCCATTGCTTTCTGGCACTATAAAGTCCCATGACTATTGTAGAATGCATAATATGGATGGTGATAAATAATGATTTACATCATCAATATAGCTGACATTAACATTTTCATTTTATTGCAATAGCCTACGGTTTCTATCAGTACAATGAACTGCGGACTACAAATCCGTTTTATTAATACATCTTTTCACTTACCGTTGCAAGCTACGCTTGTCAGGGGGAAATTGATGAAGTAGAAACCCTTATTCTGGCAAGGACTCATGCTTTTAGACAGCAAAGTTTCTGATGTAAGCATACCCCCTAATGTTCCCCTGTCGAAGCACTGGTGCACACCTCCAGTCATTCAATCTGAGAATACTTCAGCTTACTTGACCACAATTTTTGTTTTGATGGCTTAAGTGAGAAATAAGCTCATCTGACCAATCAAGTAATGCTAACAATGCATTTTTGGCAATAAAGTTGACTGAAATAAGATGCAATAAACACTGCCGAGTCTGCAGCACAAACAAAAGTTCATAATCCACTCCTGGCTATTAGGCTGAAAGGTAAAGCCATGCATTAGGTGGGTTTTTGTTGCCCCGGTTTTCGTTAAATTATCCTTTAAGGACTGTGTACATAATTAAAATATTTAAATAATGTTATATTTTATTTTAACTACAAGATAGGAGAAAAGCAAACCTCATGACAGGAAAAAGAAATTCTCCAGTGTTACCAATTTCAGCTTTTAGTGAATAGCAGTTAAGACCACCAGCAGCGGATTGTCAATGTCACAGAGGACTTCAGGGAATGTACGAGTTCTGTTACGGCACATCAAATGAATAATATTTCAAAGAGATTTAATTGAAAGAATAAATCACATCCTACAAGAGAAACAAATTAATTCCCCTTAAGTTATAGTTTGTGGGGATTCATAGAGGATGTGTGTATGACTTTGCAGTTTCGCTGAGGGACAGTTTTATTTCATGCATTTCGTGGAAAAGATATCCTTCGCGGTCTACAGGCTGTGTAGAAGGCGTTCTTAAGTGTGGGTGCAATCAAGTTCATCACATCAAATAGACACAAATCTTTCAATCTGCTACTTCCACCAGAGTATTCATAAAACATGTGCCACTATTCCACTATGTGTGATTAATGGTTTAAAGCATTTGTGAGTTTTTTGAGCAATGACAGATGTGTGAACACTCTGGTGGGGATGCCTATCCACAAATAAAAGGTCTGGGCATTGTTGAGGATTTCTGGTGCATCCAGAGGAGAATGCACTTCAGATGCCAGAAAAACTGTTCTTCCAGAAAAAAAACAACCCATTAACAAGTTGGTTTGGTTTCTCTGCTGGAGTTAGGGAGGTCACTGTTTTCTAAAATATCAAAGCGTTGGACAACAGCTTCTTTGTATGCATATGAGTATTTTAGCTTTAATAATAGAGGGAAGATTACCTCGAGAGCTGTCTTCTTTCAACTCCACCAGTTTTTCAACTATGATATTGTCACTATATTAAATTATTTTAGACAAATAAAATAAAAAATGACATTAAAGCTTTGATATCACAAAGCTCACACTGGCCGCACAGCTTTGCAGCCAAATAAAACAGTTTCAGATCTTTAAAATGCCATTTAATGTATCATCTGCTTGAAATGTATTCGTTCATTTCTAATACCAAACACTCCCTTTTCAGAGGTAATTTTACTTTACAACAGTCTTTAAAGTATTATGAAATTTAAGAATTAAGTGCTCTGCTTCTTCGAATAAATCCCGGTTTACATGACACTGTTCAAGCTAAAACATCAAGGTTTTTCCTTTGTTTTTGAAAAAGGTTCCATGCTCATACAACAACATTGAGAAAAAAAAACTTGTAGAAGCAACAGAAATGTTTGACAGCCTGTAAATACCGGCTTTTTAACTTTCCAATCAACACCAACACAGAAACCCTATGGTTATGGATAGGGGCGGCTGTGGCTCAGGGGGAAGAGCGGCCCAATCAGAAGATCGGAAGGTAGCCGGTTTGAATCCCACCTACTTGTCGTACGGTTCTTGAGCAAGACCCTCAAACCTTAGCTCCACGGTTGCTCCACGAGGGGCTGCCCACTGCTCCCTCAGGGATGGGTCAAATGCAGAGAAATAACTTCACTATGTTGTTCTGTATGTGACTAATAAAGGAATCTTTCTTCGTTAGGTGGAGGCCTGATATTAATCATGACAGTGTCTCCAGTACAAGCATAACTCGATATCTCTATTTTGAATTTGGCTATTAGGCCGAAAAAATGTCAGCCATGCGACAAGTGGAGTAGTCACAAAATAATTGTATTCTGCCAGTTTAAGCAAAGATGGAATGGCATTTTCAAAGAATTTCACTCTGGCTTTCAAAAGTTTTCATTTCAGAGGCCATGCAAACAATAGACTCTTCTATAATAATAATAATAATAATACATTTAATTTATAATGCACTTTACAACCATTGTCGTAAAAGCAGTCCTTACGGGTCTTGATCTGAGATCGACTTCAGAAAATCAAAGTACGGTAATAGTGCCACCTTTTACAATAGGAAATTAAATATTTTAGTTTAATGTATTCCAGCTAGCCAGTTGAACATATTGGCTTTCACTTGGGTAAGAAAAGCTACACCGTGATTAAGTTCTAGGGTCAACAATGAGTTTCCGTCAACTATTGATTTTCCCTATGAAGCAGCTAGTTGGGGTTGAGAGGTCCGGGATAATCAAAAACTGGCAAACTCCTCTAAAGTGGTAAGAAATTATATCTAATATGGGTTAGGGAACTTTGCTTCTGTATATTTTTCACCTTTTTGTATCACAAATGGGATTGTGTCGCTTGTGTTTCTAAGCGGAATTACACAAAGATTTAAATGTTTTATTTTTTTAAAGGAGATACCTGGGTTGGGAACAGGTAATTAGATTGGAGGGTGCCTATCTGGAGGGTGGTATGTATGCAGCATTTTTTTTAAAATTATTTTAAAAATCCCAGATCCCAAACTATTTGCCAAACTACTCAGAGACAGGAGTGCAGGTAATTTTGCTTGTGGAGTATAGGTGCTATCGAAGTGGCCTTTGGTTTCTGTATTACTCCTCCTTCTACCAAGAGAGCTTTCGCCTAGGGTGAAAATTTGAATGGCGATTTGAAATATTCAGCAAGGTACTTTATGCCCTGTTTAGGTAATTCTCGGAGCCAGTCAGCCTTATATAAAAACAATTATTTGGGTATTGGCCTTGTAGAAAGACTAAAGTCACATTTGGAGTGAAAAGCAATGTCCTTTTACTGCTGCTGCTCACATAGTGGGGAATGATGAGGGGGCATCTTTCAGACTCAGCATGTCGGGACTAATCTCTAGAAAAGCTGCCATGGTTTGTATTCTGTATTATCTTTAGTTGTCCAGCATCCAACCAAAGCATGATATCTGGGGCTCTTTTAGGAATTCATCTACATATCCAGTTAGATCAACAATCAGCCACACATGCCAAAGTTATTCTACGAAGGGCCGACTTTTTTTCTATACAAGCAGTAAAATTATTAGTATTGGAGGATACGCATCTTCCTAGTATATCACTTTGTTGTGGTTCTAACCAAAACATAATACAGTTTGACAATCTAAAAGAAGAGCAAAAACAAAATTCCAGTGCAAATTGACTGATCTGTTACACTAATTTATTTTAGGCCTTGTAATAACAACATACACGTCAACATTCATGCCCGGTAGGGCTTCATCAGAGCACAAAGGGAGACTGGAATTTAGACAATTTATAAGGTGGTATCTTCTGAGGTCACAAAAGACATCATGAGCCTGGTTAGCTTTGAGGTTTGAGCTTCTTGTAGGAGCATATTTTTGAAATGTCCATGTGGTCTTTGGTTTTGCCAGTTGTAGGATTTAAAAAAAAGGAATGCTTGAAATAATTTTCATCAATAAGAGTTTTTGCTTTATAATGATCACTGTTTAAGATCGGGGATCAAGTGTGTAAAATATTGGTGGATTTCTGATCTGTGGCTGTTTTGTTTCTTCATTTTGATGGTCTTGTTAGCTGATCAGTGATTCTGCAGCCGTATTCCAATGCTCATAAGCTTTATGTGCACAGAATAATTTTATTATTTTTACCGTTTTACTTTTTAAAGAGAAGTAGAAGGGGCTGAATGATGTTAGCCACCCGATATAATGCATTATTCTACAAAGGAAAATGCGTTCTCACTTAGTGTCATGGTCTCGATCAGTGAGGGTTAGATGTCTCGATTAAACCCGGAAATTGAGATAATGAAAAATTGTTTTCAAGTCAAGGATTGTAGGGATACTTGACTATTGAGTACATCTAAAAATATCTCAATCGACAAAAATATGTCTTCCAGTTCTTGATCACTGTTGTAAATGTCTTCACCCCATTCATTTGATTGAAACGAGCGTGGGTTATTTCTTTCGTCTTGTAGTTCCTGATCAGGATAGTACACTGTAGGTGCACTCACTTCAATCAGTTGATTCAAATCATCTAAATATAACTTGGCCATGGTGGACATTGTTGCATTCTTTCCTCCGACGGGAGCTTAAGTCCAAGGTGATGGATGACTAGTAAGATCATAGAGTGTATGTTTCTTCCTAATACATTTGTTTGTGTGCACCACCTAAAACATTTCACAATATGAGTGTCCAAAAGAAGAACACGTAGGTTGTACATTATGTGGTCGCAAAAAAAACGTAGGTACCACGGCTTTCATCCTCCAGCGCCTCTCACATGGACATTTGAGACTTGGAGTTGTCGGTTCACTTCATTTGTCTTTAACTTTTACTATACTATACTTTTACTATAATTTGTTAGTTGGTTTGATTTTTACAATTATCAAATTTAGGAATGTAGAGCATGCAAAAACAATAGTCACTTAAGACATAGAGTCTACGGCACTCATTTAACATTAACTTGCTGTAAAATATTATGAATGAATAGTTTTGACTTGATTTGATAAATTTAACCGCAGTCTATAAATCGTTAGAGAGATATAGAAAATATCAGAAATTCACAATGGAAATGCCCTTCTCTGCTACAATGGGATTTGTTATCTCGGGTAGCAGGAGAGAGAGATGAATTATCTTTAGACCACATCATACAAATGTGGAATGAATAGAAGCTATGTTGTGCGGGAATTAATGACAACAAATCTTCCACGCTCAAGGATGAATAAAATATTTTCTTTAGTTGATTGCTCATATTAACAATTATCACCCCACACTGGAGCCACACCAGAGTAGTTGTTAGCCCATCTTAGAAATCCCAGAAGGAGCAACCAGATGTTGATGTCCTGAATTCAAGACATTTTTGGTTGACTTTCTTCTTCTTTGAGTTGGTGAATACCGCAACTAGCTGCTTTTGAGACTTGTCAGCCACACAGATAATATGTTGGCAAAGCGTCACAAAGCTATTCTGCCTTTCCGCCTCGCGTTTAAATGGATGTCTTTTCCATCTCTGTGGCTACGTCTGCCGTCATTGGGGAGACTTCCTCTTGTGTTAACTCTAGATCTGTATATGTGTCTATAATGTGTATTTATATTTATAATACATTCATAGCATAAAATAATTTATTTATTGAATTGGTAAGGGAGTGACTGCCATTCGGTAATAGCTCTACTTTTAAGAGCACTTGACTGAGTTAAATGTGCAGATGTTGATTTTCTCTTGCCTGAGTGATGGAAGAAGTTGATATTTCAGAGCTTTATTTATACACATATGCAGACACAAGGGGAAAAAAAGCATATATATTTCCATGAAGAAATACTGGAAAGACTAAGTCTTTCCAAAAGACAGAAGGAATACTTCTGGTCACAGTAGAGAAGAAAATCTGACATGTAAAATCGGGGTGAGGGCTTAAGCCTTGATGGCGGGCCAGAATTCAGGGGTGAAAGAAATACAAGGAGGAGAGGCCTGCCGGAGGGTTTGAAACTATACAACTGTTGTCAGTTCCTATTAAAAAGAACTCACCATGAAGAATGGGTCAAACAATCGTATGAACACACAAAAGGTCTTCTGCAATCACGTTAGTGGTGCAAGTGATAGTATCCACAGCTTCACAAACATGCAGCACTATCTTGGACAGCATTCCTGACAAAAGATTATATAAAATATCTGACTTAGCTAATATCTTTCCTTGAGCCAAACACTTTTTCATTTCCAGGGGGTGGGGGTGGGGGGTTGGACTCGTAGATTCCACATCCAATTTTCTTTCAATTCCACAACAGAATGCTCTCAGTGGTTGTTAACTGTGTGGGTAGTGTGTCCTGTGTTGTAATGTGACTCACGAGGGGAGTAACCTAGGGATTCCACTTTAGTGTTTGTGCATTTGTGTGTGTGTGAGGCGGGGGGTTTGAGGGAATGTAAGAGAGTTCACATATTATCTCATCGGCCACATGCCACATCAGTGATGTAGTCAGGTGACCTCTCCACACCTGTATGGTAACATGAGCAGCTTGTATAACTCTTCCCAGCATCTTTCATGTGATAATGATGTATAGCACTTGACTTTTTTATGACTCTCCTTCTTAAGACAATAAAGAAATGATTCTTCCGTTTTGTGTTTTTTTATGCGTTGGTTTTGGCCATACTTAAACATGACATAGAGGGATTAAACTTAAATGGCAAATTCTTTATTCTGTTTATTACAATGTATTTAACAGCTTGTGGCTAGCTCTGCACTCCTGCTAGCTGTAGCCGCTATGCTAATGTTAGCCGACTTAAAAAACTTATGCCACGTTCTTGAAACTTGCTATATGATGTCATGTCTCTTGTCATGTCTCAACCTCCATGAATCCCTTTTGCCTCAGTTGTCCAAATGGTGATGACAAATCTGTGACTTTTCTGAGTTTATGGCAACATTTTGGTTAAAATACGTTAACTAAGGAAGAAAAAATTAAATTAAACCTGGTACCTTTACTTTGGAGCAAAATACAAATTCAGTTCACGACTGAAGCAAACTCTTAAGAACAAGGTTATAAGGTCTGTTTAGATTTTGGGGAATTTGTGGACTTATTAGGATTTTTGGTTAATTCTATTGAATTTGTTGATCTCATAAATGCACTGCACCACAAATACGTAACCCAAATCAAGAAAAAAATTTCTGAACTAAAAACACCTTATACACTATGTACGGTTAAACCTCAATAGAAATAATCACCAATCTGAAGACTAAGAACAAGAAAGTTGTATTGTAATGCATTTATTCTCATAAATTACGACTTCAGTCTCATAATATTATAACTTTATACTTGTAAAAGCCTGGCTTTTTATTTTTGGAAAATTACAGCTTTATTATACCTTTAGTATCGTAAAAATAACAAATTTGGTCTCGTAATATTATGATTTTATTCTCATAAAATTATAAATGATTCTTTTAATATAACAACCTAATTCTCAAAAAAATATTTAGTTTATTCTCCTATAATTCATAAGATTTTTTGCTAATAATTTAACAACTTTATTCTCTAAATATTGGACTTTATTGTCGTGATATAACAACCTTATTCTCGTAATATTAGGACATTATTCTCATAATACTGAAACTTTATTCTGGTAAAAATACGACTTTATTCAGGTAATATCATGACTACATTCTAGAGAACTTAGATTTTGCCACAAAATGAGTCCATAACTTTGCTTATTAATATTAAACCTGTTTTTCCTTGAGGGTATGTTATTCCGGTTGAGAGCAGCGCATTAAGGTTCACAGCAGAAAGCAAAGCTTAAGATGTAGATGAGGCTCATTAAACATGGCGCAGTGTGAACTGAAGGTAGACTGAGAGGGTAAAGGTAAGCTTATCTTGTGGGAGCAGTAAGTCTGGATCTCCGCCCTACGGCGACCTCGCATTCCACAGATACCCACACTCTCACCTCAACTGCCTCTTCCTTCACCACTTTGAAACACGGTTTCGAAGCAGTATGAGAGGAAAGTGAGGTCTGGTGAAGAAAAATGACGCCCATACACTTTGTGGATGCGTTCGCTTGCTAAGTTTTCATCCTAACGGTTAGAAGCACGAACAAGGCAGCGCGTGAGCGTCTTTCAAAGGTGTGCGATGAACCGGTCACAAGAACGAGATTAGTGTAGATTTAGATTCTGTCCTGCTGTGAGCAGGACTGAATAACTTTATTTTGTGGCACACGCATGGACATGCACACACAAACAGGACGAAGAGTTTACCTACACAGTGAATTCAAGACTCTCTGTCTCGCGAACAGATGCTTTCATTTTCCCCTTCGTATTCTAGAAAAAAAATGAAAAAAGCAGTTAAATACCTTAGGAGGACTGTTGTGGCGGTGGCTGGGTCGTGACTCGGTTCTACATTTGAGCGTGCATGTTTATCAAGTAAGTCCTGTTGGTTAGTCCCGTGCATGTGGAAAAGTGAAACGCGCCTCGTTGGAGGCTCGAGTCGAAGAGAAGAAGAAATCTCTCTTCTGCTCCCTGCTTCCAACAGCAGTCCCAACCAGCGCGAGCGTACATTACGTCACTGGAAATGTGGGAAGCCTAAAACACTCCTGATTGGCTGCGACGGTATTAAAGGGTTGTTCCAAAATGGGGGGGGGGGGGCATTCCCATGGTTACAAGTTGTGTAAACCTATACGCTGCTTAGGGAGGGATAGCACAAGGTAAGCTAGCAGTGGATAGTTGTTCATTTTAATCGTATAGCACAGCATAACAGTAGTCATGTTCCTTTAGGTTATATAACAATGTGTTGATTTTCGTGTTCTCATTTATACCACTTCAGCCTAAACCAAACTAATTTAGCTAACTGACTAAAAAACAGCTCCTGTGATACCTTTCCATCTGTCTTTTCCAAAATTCTGCGTGTCTCAGAATTATTTCTTTAAAATATTTGGAGCTGCAACTATTACATTTTCGATTATCCCAATTTCACAATTGGTTTGTTTGACTTGAGCAATTTATTCATGCGAATATTCATGCAAATAATATACCAGGACTGCTAGTAACACACACACACACACACACACACACACACACACACACACACACACACACACACACACACACACACACACACACACACACATACACACACACACACACACACACACACACACACACACACACACCTACCTCACTTGCACTTTGCACTATGGGACAATACACTACCCAACATGTCCACAACTGCACATTTAACTTAATTTAATTGTACATAATGTTGCTCTGGTCTGTTATTCTGTATTCTGTAACATGCAATTGCTGCTGAAACCCTGCAATTTCCCCATTGTGGGACTAATAAAGGTTTATCTTATCTTATCTTAAAATAGGCTTTGTAGCTTACTCTCAGAGGTGGTATAAATGCCTTTCATTTCTGGAAAAATGTTACTTTCTGCCTAAAATATATTAAAGCTTTTAATGGATTTATTAGTTGTTTCTGAATGACTTATGAATTAATAGTCCAATTGTGTCAGCACTAACACTACATTTCCCTCTCATGCAGTGGTGGAAAAAGGTATTTAGATTCTGTACTTCAGTAAAAGTACTAATAGTACACGTCGAAAATACCCAACTACAAGTAGAAGTCCAGCATTCAAAACCTTACTTAAGTGAAAGTATGTAAGTTTTATCATCTTTTTTTTTTCTAGTTTTTTTGGACTAATATTACTGCTACATTACTCCAAAGGCCTATGTTGTATTTTAAAGCTGTAGAGATTAAATGTTACGGTTAGTTTAAAATTTTGCTATTGAGTAGATAAATCTATAAAATTATCGTGTTTATTTCAACTCTCCCGTGAGAACCTTGTACTTATATAAAGTCTACTTTTCCTTATATCAGCCTTTTTTCAGATTTGTTAGATTTTCCAGATAATCCAACACTGTATTTACATTGTTTACTTGCCTTAGGACAATAAAGAACATTCTCACCGCATATAGAAGCACTTAATCAGTTAAGTGCTTTAATCATTCTCAGTTGATGACAATCATTCAAGATCAGCACATTTTGAGATACATACATTTTCTTTTAACAGGAAGGGTATTCAAATTGTAATCTGAAAAGTAATTAGTAATTTCAGCTGTTACACAAATCTAGTGGAGTACGAAGAACAAAATGATCCTTTGGATTGTAGTGGCGTAGAGGTTTAAAGTATTATAAACTAGAAAATTCACTCAGAGAGCGCAAACCTTCGCCGAGGCACAGCAGTATCCTAGGTTAAGGAGAATTCATGCAGATTTCTCCAATAAGGTCTGAGCTAATGCCAGCCTCTAAATCTCCAGAAAACTCCAATAACTCTCTGGGTATCTCAAATACTCTGTAGCCGGTCTTCTCCTGCACCCTCCGCTTCAGCATCTGTGTTCAGCCCACTGAGCCCCAAGCTGCACTTTCAAAGATACATCAGAGGGATCCAAGGAACGAAGGCAGCAATACACACATTGCGATTTCAATAGTCAAAAATGATTATTTTATTGTATTTTATTTTATTGTATTTTATTTTATTTTATATTATTTCAAATGCTGTGAATATAATTTTTAGGGAGAATTTAGGGACCTCTAGGATATGATAGAACCCCTGCTTCTGGGTAAAATCTTATACAAATCTGTCCTGTAGTTTGTTTGTTTGTAGTGGTGTTCACAAACAAACAAACACAGATATAAAAATGCACAGGACTGAAAATATAATCCCCTCGGCGGAGATAATGGAAATTCTCTAGCTAAGTACCAGTACCTCAAATTTGTACGCAGTTGCTGTCCACCCCTGATCTCGATGATAGACAACTGTCTACAGAATATTTTTTGATAATGTTAAGCTTCTGTTGTTTCCTGGATCTTCAGGGGTTTGAATCTCAGGTGAAAGAAGAAATACTTTATTGTTCACAAACAACACTACACATTATTTCCCTGCATTTGACCCATCCCTGAGGGAGCATTGGGCAGCCCCTTCGAAACACCCAGGGAGCTAGGGTTTCAGGGTCTGGCTCAAGGACCTTACGCCAAGTAGACCCTGGTGGGACTCAAACCAGCTATCTTCTGATCTTCTGATTGGGAGACGGCCGCTCTACCCACTGGGCTACTGCTGCCAGGAAGGGCAGCCGACTTAAAAAACTTATGCCAAATCAAAATGTGGAATTTCAGAGGTCGCTGCCCTGAAAACAGAAAGAGCCAAAATAATTTTCTTGCTTGATTAGAATGACCCTCAAAGGCCAAATGAGTTTTGCAGAATTTCTGTATTCATCACATTCTGAGATATAAATTGTATTTGTGTTTTATTTTGTAGGCTGTGTGGTGCATACAAATGGCTGCATTGATGACTGGAAGGGGCCTCCATACATTCATTACAAACTACAGAGCAGAAGATGCTGGTAAGGAGCTGGAGAAATGAATAATTAGTTGGACTTAGGTTAGACAAAAATTTAAATCCCCATGTTGAATTCTCCAAGCAGTGTCAAGACTTTGATGTTTTTCAGAAACAACATTGCTCGTGTTTGTTCACCTGCCTCCACAGCTGAACCGTGCAATCTATTAGAGCTCAACTGGTGCTGCTCATCTGTCTCCACCTCTATTTCCGTCTCGGCTGAAGCCAGCATGAAGATTTTGATCAAGACATTAGAAGGGGAGAGATTTTCAACATTTCCAGTGATGCTAATTCAACCATACCATTTGCTTTCATCCATGCAGAAAGACTGACACTACGCATGAAAAACGGTCTTGGCAGCTCAAAGTACCAACCAGCTAATCATACGACCAGTCTGCGAGCCATCCTTGATGCCAAACGCCTCAGGTCTGAGCTAACTGGACAAAAGGTATATTTTGGTGGCTATGTTTGTGCTCAAAACGGGTATGTTATTAATAAAGCTGTTCCTGTTACAGTGTATTACATGGTAATCAAGCGGCAATTGAAGGAGAATGCAGAACATTTACATATACAATGCTAAAGGTAAAAGTGTTAAATAAGGACATCGGTGGTAGAAGTAAATAAAGCTTATTTTTTCCCCCTTTTTTTCTACCTTTCTTCTCCCCACATTAAAAATATTGTAACGGGATTTCCCTCCATGCCAAACAGGCATTGCATAACCTTTGTAGTTTATCCAACAACATAAAACAGAAAAGTAATACCAGTGCCATACACAAAGCATTGCCAGCCTCATGAATATTAATTTGGCTGCCTGGGGTTTTCTATAAAACAGTTCTTCAGAGCTTCATAGTTGTCTGACTCAGAGCACAGCAAAAACTTAATGCTAGGGGCAAAAGAGATAAGGCAGCTAGACCTATGGCGTTTTAATTGCTAAACTGAGGCAGAAGCCTTTTAGTGTCATTATGGTTGCCCATGGCTTCTTCCAGCCCTGCTCTCTGCATACTCAAGATAAGACAGGCTATATTCTCCTTTGGTGGCGCTGCTGAAAGACAGCTTTTTCTGAGCATCTCCCAGTGCTCATGTGATAGAAGGCAAGAATATGACCTGCCTGAAATATGGGTTGATTATTGGCTAGGCAGCATTCGTAGAAAATCTTGACTTTTTTCTTTTTTAATTACTGTATTAGAACAGAGCGATAGATTAGCTAATATTCACTCTGAAGTTCAGAATTGAAGCGCCACAATCTTTGATAAGTATATCCACTGGAGGTGGACATGTTTTCAATTCACCAGTCGCTGTTTGTTTGTTTGAGTATATGTCTCTCTTAGCTCTTAAACAAAAAGGACGTGATGCATGTGGCAAGGAGGAACCCACTTAATTCTGAATTGGTGCCAGATAAAGTGGCAAATCAAGCAAAATCTAAAAATATCAAAAAAATAAGATTTTAGTTATGAAAACCCCTGTTTTGGATAATTAGATAGGTAATAATACTTTCTGTGTATTCTTGTAGGACATATGTATTGTGTTTTAAAACTCCCTCTTTCTAGTATTTTAATAATACATATGCGATGCCGTCATTACAAATGCAATTACATAGACACTGTTCTCCTTCTCTGGACTGTGAGGGGATGTAAGTAACTGAGCTTGACTGATATCTCTCTTACCGTCCAGATAAATATTTACACCTCTTTGGGAGGGAGAATGTATTTTCCTTACTAAAAGTACTTTAAGTGTTGCGCAACTCAACTCAACTTATATCCAAGTTCAGTAATGATTTTTTTTTTTAAAGAAGGATTTGTACAAGTATTAGCCGAGGAATATTTTTTAACTTCTCACCCTCTATAGAGATACATACTCCGTTAAACGGAAAACATTTTCACATGTCAAAGTAGAAAAAATACAGTTATAAAAAGTAAAATTCACTTATTCCCTTTAGAGCGTCTTGCCATGACGAGAAATTGATCCTAATTTGTCATTTACAGTTTATTACTAGACTATATATTCCCCCCACCATTTTATGTAAGTGCCTTACTTCTGAGTAATAGATTTAACCACGAGAGACATTTAAAATTCCACAATGGAAGGGAAACATTCCCTGTCCATGTCATGAACAAACCACATGCTGACACGATTCTATGGGCCACATTTCCTAGATATCAGAATCACACAAAAAGGTCTGACAACTCTACAACAACACACACAGCACAACCGTCAGCTATTACAGATGAAGCCATATTTATGAATGTTTTGAGCAACAGAGTGGAGCTGTGTTAAAGTCTGTGCTTTTCATTCTATGCCAAGTCAATCCAAAATTTGTGGAAAAAAAATATTCGGTGGCTTGAAGGAAATGAAGAAAACAATTTTCCCTTTGATGTATTGCTGCAACAACCATGCATTTGCCCAATATCAGTGGCGTGATAGACGTTTTGGCTGTATTATTATGTGTTATTCTATGCTAGCAGACGAGCACAATAATGTATTCCTACAAAAATGTTGTGTACTCTTTCATCATCGACGGTTCAAAGCAAGAACAGGGCAGCAGTCACCACTTTGTGAAACGCATGATTGTACAAAGGACAGTAAATAAAGACATCAGGAACACTTTGTGGTGCAAAAGCATGACATATTTTCATATTTTGTTTTTATTTATATTTTGACTAACTTTCTTCGAATGGGGAACTACAAAGTAAAATATGGAAAATGCGACAGAATAAAATATGAAGATTCCAGGTTGAAGAAGGAAAAAAAGCATTGCTCACTGAAAAGATACGGGTCTTTCTTTGAAACATAAGAAATGGCAATCTTATGGCAGCTGAAAAGGGTACAACATTTATTTAATGCCCTTTTCTTGCGATAACGATATAATTGTCTTGTTACCACGAGTGAACAAGCAACGGTTTTCTGGAGATAATGAGAAAACAAAAGGTTGTTATCTTTTTACTGTTCATCATAGATCAGCAGTCTCATAGCTTTAGCAACTGATTTGAGACAAAAGAATTGCAGATCAAGGGATTTCCATTATTGATCAATGCATGAGATTCTACTTCAAGCAATCAAACACTAGCAAAATTTGCTTTTATCACTTCTATGACCAGTGTGTATAGGTTGCCATGAAAATCTAAACTTTTTCAAATGTATTTTGTCAATATGGCCCTAATACTCTGTTGTACTTCGTCTTTCAGTAAGGTTACGTTATGGTTATTATTAAGGTTAATTTGCTTTTTTCATCCGCCATTTCTCTCATACTTGTACGCTTCACTTAAGTTCCAGGTTGTTAGGTCATACCACTTAGAATAAAACCTACATTTTCGTTGTAAATATAAAAAAAGAAACTTAATAATGACCATAACATACACAATACCTAAAGCTACAGTAAACAATGTGTATTATACTTGCTTAAGGAAACTTGTATACACCATTAGAAAAAATAATGCATATTGACATGATATTAATAGTTTTATTTCACTTTTAGCCCCATGTCAGTCTCATCTCCGGCCACAGGTTTTGTAGTTTTGTAACAAATTCTCTTTTTCTTTTTTTTTTGTCACTAAATTTCAATTTCCTTCCATTTAACAATTCTAATGCTTTAATAAAATCTCACATTGTACATTAAACCAGTTCTGATATCATATTCTTTTAACTTTTTTGATATAAAACAACTTTATTAATGTGTTGCACATATTCTTATTCTTAAATTATGCAAAAATAATTGAAAAAATTTGTTCCACTTCCTCCATTTCCTCTTTAAATCTCCCACAATCTTCACTTGAGGATAAATTGGTGGTTTAAAATCACCTCATGTTGCCTGAATGGATGTCCGCCTTAGGACATGTCCAGCAAATTGAGAAGTAAGTAGTCAAAACATTAATCGACTGTCAAATCCCTTTTAAATTTCCCATTATTATGAAAGGGATTGCATCCATGTATTGGTTATGTTAGATTTTCATTTGTACAATTATCCTAGCCAGTGGCCTGTGTATGGAAACACTGACAGAAAGAATCAAGGGTTGCGCTGAGAGCGCTCTGAAGGAGGGAATGCTTCTCATGATAAAAATGAAAAAAGAATGAGGGGAGATTAAGACTACTACCACCCCAACCTCCCAATTCCCCTGCCTCCTCCTAATAACATGGCTCATGCGTGTCATTCGTTGTTTCTACTTAATTATTTTAATTTGCCACTGTTTACTTTGCTTTCATGCTTTAACGACGATAGTGTTTTAGTTGAATTACCCCACTTTATGAGCCCCCACAGTCACAATAAGGCCGTTAATAGAGTCTCCGCTGCGTGGAGAGGAAAAAATAAAATAATGAATAAAAAGATATCCTATTTAAAAGAAAAACTCCAGCAGTTTTTTTTTCAGTGTTTATTCCAGGTCCAAGGAAATTGTGTGTTCCTGCTGTGCATTAAACTCTCTCTTATAGGTTCAAAAGATATGCTGTTCAGCCAAGGCAACCAAGGCAAGCTCGATATTGCGGCAGCACAGAAAGGTGTGGAGCAGAGAGTGCCCCCGGCTACAGAAGGAGGAGTAAGAGCCTCCTATTACTCCCTGTCATTATCTGCTGCAGCTCTCTGAATCGGCTGTACCTCCGCTCAACCGTTCCACTTAAGCCCCATTGAGCCTAGGCAGGAACCTGCATGAAGAAATAGGGTTTAAAAAGGGAGAGAGGGTTGGGAGGGGGGGGCAAAAGTCCAAAGAGAAAAAATGTAAGCTGATTTATCTTGCGGTGATGACATTGAATTTTGAAGGTGAGAAATGGAAAGAAATAGGTGCCGGGCGGGGGGTTGGAGCGGTGTAGGGACAGAGGATTTGCTCTGTGTGCTGAAACAGAGGAGCTGAAGTCTCAGTGGTGTCATGCCTCGTCAACTGAGAAGGGCAGCAATAGCTCTGGGGGTGCAGCCCGTTCGGCTGCATAATGACTGTGTCTGAGCCGACCAAGGTTAATGATGTACACAAGCACCAGCCTCAGTAATGAGCTTAGTCATGAACATGCAACTCCGCGCGTAATGTACAATGTAATGTACTCTTTTTTTGCAAAAGATGCAATTAGTTCTATATTCATATATATATATATATATATATATGAATATAGAACTAATTGCATCTTTTGCAAAAAAAGAGTTTAATTGCATCAATTAAATATTAGAAGATTTTGGAATTAATTAATTCTGTTTAGTAAACTCAACATGACTAAGTCTGAAAACTTCAACATAACAGTGTTTAGCACATAAAAAATAATTGTTGTTTGCGTCACGTGTCTTTATTCTTTTTAACGACCTGAGTAGTAACATCTCTGACGATTAAAACAAAGGAGTTTAATTGCATTAATGAAATAGTAAAAAGCTTTGGTATTACATAATTGTGTATAGTAAATTAAAAAAAATATTGTTCAGTACATTCAACATAATTGTGTTCACTGAAACAAGCATTACTCTTTATTAAATTCAGGATAGTTGCATTATGTGGCACTATAGGAGGTTACATTCACTTCCGTACTGGCAATTAACCATAATTAATTTTCTAATCTTTTTTCCAATGTATTCATGGTAATTTGTGGAACATAACTAAATTAACTAAACGTGGTGTTGTGTGTGTAGATTTTCATATGCTACGACTTCAGTCAAATAATTCCACTGAGTGCTTCTTTAAAGCTTTAGTTACGTCAAATGCTCAGATTATATTATTTCTAGAGAATGCAACTATTTAATGATTTGTCCTGTATTATCGTGTATCACTAGAACTACTGAGCAGTATTCAAAGTATTTAAGGTCAGTCCCAGCTTCCTGCAACATTACAGCCATGTTGACCATATCTGTAATATTCATTTTTCATAAGGAACAGAATTTTCCTTCTGTGATCTCATTTCATTTTGATGCAAATATTAACAGGAGCATTGCAACGTCTGGGTATGTAAGGGACATATTGGCCAAATGACAATCAACCCTTTAATGTACTCACAAAGAAAAGAAAACTAGAAAGAATATGCATATTTCATTTCTGTGGGGCGTTTATTAATTTAATATCTTAGACACTTAAATATCTCAAACACCATTAGACGAGAAATTGTTTGGTATGCATGGTTTTTATATAAGAACTAGTCCATTTTAATCAAGTAAGCTCATCTTCTTGATAAAGCATGTTTTTAGAAAACTATTTGACCCTCATTAGACTTTTCTTTGGTTGTATCCGGTTACATAATTCTTTAATATCCTAAAAAGATTAATAATCCTAGAACTTTCTCAATAGCCATGATTAATGCCTCTTCCTCGGTGGCCCTTTCGACCTGTGTTGTACCCCAGAGCTCCACCCTTGGCCCCTTACTCTTTAGCAAAAACTGGATCATATTATAAATAGGTTCTGTCTAGTGACACACATTTTTTTTTCAATAAGAAATAGCGACCCAAATGTCATTAACCAAACTACTGAGCACGACATCAAAGGGTTAAGTTGACTTTGTCGTTAGAATATAAGAAGGAATATAAAGAAATATATAAGGTTTTTCAAAATGAGTCATTTTTCATGGCAAACCAAGTAAGTGCCATTAAGTTAT
This sequence comes from Lophius americanus, assembly GCA_037951165.1. NCBI lineage: Eukaryota > Metazoa > Chordata > Actinopteri > Lophiiformes > Lophiidae > Lophius > Lophius americanus. The sequence goes on along the minus strand of JBBDHG010000054.1, from coordinate 5,513,980 downwards.
CTAATGATGTGTTACTCTTATGTTAATTGTTGTATTTTATACTTACAGTAATCTTTCTCTCGATACATAGGGAGAGGGCTGAGAATGACCTCCTCTGCTTTCTAGAGCAAATAAGGCCACATGATCGAACGGACACAGCCATTTTCTCACTTCAAGATTATGGTAAGCAACAAGTTTTTAAAATGTGTTAGTTTGTGTCTGTCATCAATCTCTGCTGATAAGTAACTATCCTTATGTCCCTATAAATCTGTTTTAGGGCTGGTCCTGGAAAGGGAGCGAGAGGCATTCAGAGTAGCCTCTCTGGTGCCCGTTTATCAGCTCAAGGATGACCTGTGCTTCAGACTCTCTCAAGTAAAGCGTCTGCCTCTCACTGCTCATCCATCAAACTGGGAACCAATGATACAACAGGTGATAGAGTGATTTGACTCAAATACATGCTTTTTCTATTATCCCCAACACAACAGAGCTGGATTTGTTGAACCCCTGCAGAATGGCAATATGTTTAAATCTGATAATCAACTGATAATCTTTGACCTCCCCTATAGCTGGTTTCAATGTAAATTCAAATTGTTTATTTTTTGAGAATCCTTGCTCTTTAACTGGTAGCCTCAGCTGTTAGCTGATCATTTGGGAGAATGTCATCCGTGTGGTACACCCCCAGCTTTCAGCTCTGACTCTTAGTTGTGCACTCTCTCTGCAGGCACCAAATTAAAGCAGTCCGCCCTGCAGATCCAGCAGAAGTTTGAACTCTACTGCTAGTTCAAACAATGATCTCAGCTCTCAGTGTCGCATGAACAGTCCATAAATCTCATGTTTGTTAGATAACCACAGTCCTTGAGTCGCCGGTGCTGCTTTTGATTCTGAGAGGCTTTATGCGAGCTCTGGAGATGAATGACTAGATTAGGAAGAAGGCAGGGGTCTTTAAAGACAGACCACACTCGCAATGAACTGTCTAGCAGCCATTTCATCTCCTCTGTGTGGCTCACTTCACTGGTTTCTTTCCCATGACCTCCTCTGCTCTTGGTGGTCCGTAGCCTCTAGCCACCCGATTGCATGAGCACAAAACGACACGCCCCCTTCCCACACTTTTCTTTGTCTTTTCAATTTTTTCAGGAGTTTTGTCCTTTATTTCACAGCATTACTTCATTCGCTGACAAATTCAGATAGAAATCTTTATTCAGGTACTGTTTGATTACACTTCTATCCGTCAAACTATAAACAGAAAATAGGCACTAGCATTAAAATAATGCGTTGATTGGAGCGTGCACTGGACTATCTACACGTTTCATGAAAATGTCAAGCTTTTGATAACTTTTAATCCTGATGGTTGGGTTTAATTCAAAGGAGAGGTTTTTAAAAGTACAAGTTTGTTCTTTCAAGTTCTCCACTACAAGTTTGTTTAAGTACGAAGAAAAGACGTACGAATCATACATAAAATCCAAAATAGCCAACTTCCTGTTACGTTTATATCATATCACCATGACAATTTTTGGTACATCTTGACAGGTCAAACATGTCTACCAAATTCCATTCCTTGTCTAGGTGACACAGGTTCCGGGGGCTGTTTTTTTAAATAGTCCAAGTCTAATAATAATAAGATATAATGGAGTATGTGTCATTGATTTTTGTTCAGAGTGGGATTTTTTATTTCATTTTTGGTATTTTCTGTATTAAAGACATGTACTTTATATTTTATGAAGAGATTATGAACTATGTTATCAACAAAAATTTAACTTTCAGAGACAACAAAAGTACAATAGTCCGTATTACATCGTATTATGTGATGAAACAGACCAGGGGAGATACTTGAGGAACATGGAGCGCGATAGATTGATCAGTGAGCGGGAAGACTTGCCTGAATTTGCCTGAATTAATAATCAATAGTATCATCACCATTGTATAGAGCCAAATAAGAGGGTGGTGTGGACAGCTTTTTTTTTTTCCCTTTCATCTGTCTTCTCCAATTTATCTTAAGTTATTTTTGAAACACATGGATTGTCTGAAACAACAAAACACTGGATTTCCGGTCTCCGTTCCTCCTCCTCAGACATGCTATGTTTATGTGGTTAATCATACATACAAGAGTGTAACTTCTTTGTAACATGAATATTGGACTTTCCCTTATATTAACCTTGTATATTTACTTAAATTATATCTATGGTTTTATTTATTTAGTATTATTTATTTGTATAGTTTTTATTTTTACTGTTTGGTATGAATGTATGTATGTACATATGTAAACATGTATTTATGTATGTATATATGTATGTATGTATGTATGTATGTATGTATGTATGTATGTATATGTATGTGTGTATGTATGTATGTACGCATACATGTATTTATTTATGTATGTAAGTATGTATTTAAGTATGTATGTATGTATGTATGTATGTGTGTTTATTTCTATATATAAGATTTTTTTCTTGAATTGTAACTGATATAAGAATATTTCCCTGCTATGATGTTGATGTACATGGTTAAAATAAATATTATCTTTAATTCTTTTTTATTTTATTAAAAAAATTACCAGATACAATTTGTCAAAGCCCAACAAGATGACAGCATTTCTAAACTTCAAAAAGAGAGGCTGGCATTGGAGGAAGAGATTATTGGTCTTTGCTTGGAGGTAGGTTCCGCACAATCATCCATTTTCATGCTGTATTATAGCTCACACTCGAGCTTAGAAAATGATTGCTACAGTGTGTCACCAAAGCCAATGTCAAAACATTTCATTTAAAATCCAGGTTGTTGTATTCTCTTCTTTAGAAATATCTTACCAGTACTTCAGATGATATAGTGAACCAAGAAAACATTCCAGAGGAGGTCTTGGATACAGAATGCCCTTACCCCGAGCTGAAGGACTCCATGATCCAGGCCTTCAACTCTTTGTCAGAAAGCTACCAGAGTAGGCTGCAGAGTCTCCAACGACAGCTACAAAGAACTGACAGGTAGGCGTGAGGACAGACAGTATTCTTCTTGGCCTCCTTTCATAATTCTAAATACTTCCCCGTCAGTCAAATGACAAAAGATTTGGCGTTTTTTGCAGTTTTGTTGCAAGTGTATGACCGCGGTTTTCTAAAACTTTTCTCATTCTGCACAAAAAGAAATCACAAATAATAATTCAGCCCTATAGTCCTATCCCACAAAAATATCACATTAGGTAATCTTTAACATGACATTATATCTTTTTTTCTGGGAGCTCCATATCCAGCATCCTTCTAACAATAGATTGGCTAAACCTCCTTTACACTTGTCGAAACCATCTCAATCTGGCCTCTCTTGCTTTATCTCCAAGATGTCTAGCCTGGGCTGTCCATCCGACTTACTCCTTTCTAATTCTGTCCATCCTCCCAAAGAAAATCTTAACGTTTTCAACTCTGCCACCTCCAGCTCTGCCTCCTGTCTTCTTTCAAAGCCACCATCTCTAAACCAGACAGCAGAGCTGCTGTCACTACCATCTTCTGAACTTTTCCCTTCACACTTGCTGCTACTCTTCTGTCACAGATAACTCCTGACACCTTCTTCTCCAACCACTCCACCCGGCTTGCATTCACTTTTTCACTTCTTTTCCACACTGCCCTTTGCTCTGAACGTTTGATCCCAAGTACTTAAGCTCCTGAATCTTCTCCGTCTATACTCCTTGCACCCTCACCGTTCTTCCCATCTCCCTTTCATTCACACACATGTATTCCGTCTTGCTGGGACTGACTTTCATTCATCGTCTCACCAGCACATGCCATCACATCTTCAGGTTTTCTTCCAACTGTTCCCTGCTCTCATTACGGAGCACAATGTTATCGGTAAACATCATAGTCCACAGGCACTCCTGTCTGACCTCCTCTGTAAGCCTGACCATCACCATAGCAAACAAGAAGGGGCTCAGAGACGGCCTTAGTGCAGTCCCACCTCCTCTTTGAACCCATCTCTCACTCCTACTGCACACCTCTCCGCTGTCACACTGCTCTCATACATAACCTGTACCACTCTAACATAATCCACAATTCCTTATGCAATACCATGTTGATGCAGTGTAAAGTTCAACAATACAATACAATATTGGTGTATATATAGTATATACAGTATATATGATGTGCAGGACAATACTAGCAAAGTTTATAGCTGTCAGTATAGGTAATAATAATAAGATAGGAGAAACCAGGTAATACTGTAGTAGTAACATGCTGCATCAACTCAAAACCATGTAGAGTAAGGTTCAGGGGTCCCACCACCGTGACCTATGACTCCAGAGGTTTGATAGCGTATGTGTGCAGGGAGACCAATGTATGATGGGCTGATCTGATTAAAGTTTTATAGCTCAGCAGTACATCAGCAGCATACAGAGGCATTTTTTCAACTCTGTCCCCAGAAGGAATGTAACGGGCATAAAATGTCTTTCTCACCGGGAGGTTGAATATATCAACTTTTCAAAGCCACAGATGGACGAGATTTTTTGTTTCCATACGGTCATTATATTTCTGTCGCCTTCCATTAGCAGTATGCACCCCATATGTACTGTGGAAATTAAATGAGGTGAAAACAAGAATTGGTAACCTAGTGTCAAAGTGCTGTAATTTATTTATCTTGGGTTCTTTGACCATCTGTTTTTCTGGGTTGGATTGTGTTACAGATTTTGTGGCTGGTGTGCAGATGACCACCAACGCTTCCAGTTCACTTTATCTCAATACACTCATGATCTACCCAACCACAGAACACTCTGCATGGACATGCTTCAAAGAGTCTTCCCCGAACAAAACAGACAACTGCTGGTCAGTACTATGAATAAGAAGAGAACCATGTGAGTGAAAGGGGAATTTTATTAATCGGGATAGATTTTGATTAATAATTGCTGAGGCTGTGTTTCAAGCAAGAATATGGCGGTTAATAATGGCCATTAGATAAGAAAAATTAGGTTTAAAGGAAAAAATATATCAGATTTAAAGCACAAGACTGATGGTTGCTATGTTTTATGAGTGCTGTCGATGATATGACTCGAACAATTTATGCATAGATTTTGCAGCAATAAGGAAACATTTGCTATATTCATTAATAGGCAAACTGGAGTCTCTCTGGTAACTGGGAGAATGAGTGACAGCTGTCTCATACGGGCAAAGCGTCCAATGTTTACACGACTGTGTTAAATAATTTTAGTATGATTTTAATATAAGGACTTACCTGTAGTGTTTTTAGAAATACATCATATATAAAAATCTTTTCACAAATGTTGTGGCAGGAATCAGAGAATCATTAGATTATCCTCCGATAGACGGTCAGGTTTTTTACTTATTATTTTTCTTTCATTTCCCATATTTATTGTAATTGTAAATGTTCCTGGATGCCTTTTGTTTTGAATAATAAATGAACAACGTGTTGGAGATATCTACTAATATAATAATATAAAAAATGTATATTTTATTCGTCGCACAGTCCTACGAGCACCACATCTCTAAAATTATTCTCTAGATTTGGCCCATCTTCATCAATGTGAGATGCCAGCTCTACTTATGGCACTGTAAAAAAAAAAAAGGCCATAAATAAAAAAAACGTTCTAATTTGTGGTAAATTACCGCCAGCTGTGGTTGCCAGAATTTCACCGTAAAAAACACGGTGACCATGTAGATGTACTACAGGGTATTTTTTTTACGGTAGATTTTTCCAGATTTTTTTTTTTGCAGTGTGACCTAAAGCCACCCTAACAGCCAATCATAAAAGAAACTATTGAATATAATATAATGAACCACAATAATGAAAATATTTGTCCATTTTTCTGTAATGCACCAATCTCAGTCTCAGTTCCATGGATGGGCACACACATGACCATGCTGTATATGATGCACTTCAATGCTCCCTGCCATCTCAAATTCTAACCTCCCCCAAGGAGGAAACCTCCCTGGGGTGTGAGTTCCTGGCTCCCTGATCAATGTGTGGCTCAGTAGCCTGAGACTCAGATCCGCCTGGACAATGACCCGCTCAACCCACTGCGGGATGTGCCACACTTTCCACTGTGGACAACTTACTCACACCACCCCTGAGTATCACCATGACAACAGTCAGTCATTCCCGCTCTGCTTCCTCACCGGCACCCAGAGACCGGTCCTCATATCAGTTCCAGCTCGGTGCTGCACTGCATTTCTAGTTGTGATCATTCAGCCTCAGGGATGGAGGAGAGGGAGAATTGCTTTTGGAAAGTCTCTGCCACTGCACTCTTCTTACTTCTTCAAAAACAGACAATTAGTGGATGCCATAATGACTCCATCTAATAATTAAGCTGGAGTGGATAATTAGTGTCATCTAGGAGTGTATAATTAGTGTCATCTTTCTCAACTTTATCCACTCTTGCCCCTTTGACCTGTGGTGTCCTCCAGGGCTCCATCATTGTCCCCTTACTCTTTATCATATTCATGCAGTTACTGGGTCATATTATCAGGTTCACTCACATTTTTCCATTAGAAATAGTAACTCTAAATTAGCTAAACAAAACAGTGGAGAAGGACATTAAAGGGCTTGAGTAAAGAACTTTGACAATGACTGGCGGTTCAAAGGCTTGTTGGTTGATTGTTGAAGTGAGTTCTGTGCTGCTGGAGTTTTGGCTCAATTAGAAATAATGAGAGAAAAATTTAGGATGACGGATTTAAAGCCCTGCTTCAGGCAGCATTTTCCCCTTAATTATGAGAAAAATTGCTCCCATCACTCCTGCAGAGATATATCATGGCTGGAAATTTATAGTGACCACTTTATTAACAGAATACTTTTTTATTTACTCAACATCCTAGCTCTTAGAATTTCCTATTTGTTTTGTACCTCCCAGCTTTGAACGTTGTTTGTGTTGTGCACGGTAATTGTTGTTTTCCCGCCACTCACTTCCATCTGCATGCCATCGTTTCAGGATGATTGTATCATTTTCTTCAATAAATTCCAATGCAAGATACAACAGCTCTGTTTAAATAGATGGCTTTCATAAGTGCAGGTATGACAGGTTACTGCCATGAAAGCGTTTACAGTGTAACAATTTAAGAGTCGTGGTGATGAATCGGCTCCCATGCTCTATTTAACTGCTTGCTCTATACACCCCTTTGGGAATTTTAACATGAGAGGAATAGTTTCACATAGAACAGGGTTTTCTTTTAGGAGTTCTACTTTAATAACTTAGCTAGTTTGTCTCGCCAGTGTCTGCGGTACTTCATAAACGTTGGGCAGAAGTACTGGGATTTTTTATTCTATCTCCTTTCAAATGTAGAGCCAGTATCTATGTGGTTTCACAAACATCAGATGGTGATACTCCGTCTAGTTTAGAATAGACATCTCCCTCTGCTGGATGGGCTCTTCATTGTCTTTTATGACAGACTGTGTAATACAATGTTCAAACATTATTCAGTAATCCTTAATTGTTACATGTTTTTTCAGCTGAGGACCTACTGATCCTGATCCTCTTAACCCATATGCTCTTGTCTCTGTTGGCATAACTTGCACATTCTTTAACAATCTATTTTTCTCTTTGCACATTTTATCCTGCATATAATATGTTTACATGCATCACTAAAGTCATAATTTCTTATATTGTGCAATAAAAATGACATGACATTCTTTCATTCTTACTTCACTCTCCACGTCCGCAGCTTTGTGGCTGGTTCAACCAGGAATTTCTGTTGATTTTTCGTCTCACATTCGATATATACACTTTCCAGTCTCAGTCAATGCGCTCCAGTTTGTTGCTTGGAGCTAACATTAACATTTTGCATTTAAAGTTAGAATGCTGAACATAGAATTTAGTTTAATTTATATTTTATTTCTTAAATCTGACTTACTACATCAAAATTATTTTTGTAAATTTAAAAAATGGCGTCTACCCCAAGGACAGTGCGGGAAGTACACGTACCACCATTTGAGAAACTGGTTTTTGACAAACAATTCTATTTTTTCTATTTATGGCCAAATCCATTATCCCGAATCTCAGATAGACACAACATTCCACAGAAGGAATTTGAATGCAGCATCTAAAAATTGAACGTGCACCAGATACAGTGCACTATATGTGTACTGTACACATTGCATGAAGGGCAAACCCCCTTGCACACATACAGGTATGATCTATTCATGCACCCTCGCTCCTAACAACACAAGACAGGCAGGGAAGGAGAAGGAGAAGACAAGAGAAAGTAAGGGTGGATCTTTCTCAATTTCTGAAGTTGTGCATTAATAAACAGGATTTGCTTGACTGCCTCTGGCACTTACGTTCCGTTGGCATGTCTGTCCTCTCACTCATTTTCAATAAAACCAGTCAGCCGTCTAATGCCATCCCACCGTCGGTTAGCCGCTATTAGTGCATAGATGAATATCATTCCCTCTCTTCCAGTGAAGCAGCCAAGTGATGCAGCCTCTGTGAGTGTTGACACAATGATGAATAGCTATAGGCATCCCTCACACAGAAAGGAAGGGTTTTCCTTCAGGGTATTTCACTGCCAGGAGAGAGAAAAGGAGAGAGAACATTTTACACACCAGACGAGTCACATCTGACACCGTGTTTTCCCCTATAGTCCTGCAGCCATTATTATAGGTAGTGTTTCATGTCGAGGTGTTTGTGGATATCTGTTTGCATGTCATGAGTGTGCTGCAACACTTTAAAATAGACTAGGGTTGCAATATCGGCTGCACATGATGTCAATGCCTTCTCCATTATCTTTCTCCATGCATGTTGTTCTTTCAGTTGGAACATGAACGTGTGTACGACTGGCAGCGCTTCACCCAGGCCCAGCTGAGAGTGTTGACTAAGCAGTGGCAGCGGGATCAGGAGGAGTTGCTGGCCAGAGTCTTGGTCACCATGCAGGAGGCCAGACATGCCCATCAGGAAGACCTGAAGCTCCACAAAGACCGTCATCACCAGCAAGACATCTGCTTCCAACTCAGGGAAAAGGTTTGCATCCACTAGACCTTCACAGTATAAGAGTCACGATTTCCACATTATGAGACAACACTTTTTATGGGAGCAATCACGCTACCTGCACCTTATTTAATCCAAGCAGGGAATGGATCTATAAATTTAACTGGTTCAGTGTTCAGCTTACTCTCTATGTGTTCTCTATTTTGTGCTTAACCATCAGTCTTATTTATTTGGTACTTACACTCAAATTTTCTGGTGGAGTTGACAGAATCAAAATGAATTCCAGTGTATAAATGTGACACACGTAGATGGTATTGTTGTTGTGCGATCTATGTGAGGAACCGGACTAGCAGCAGTCTTCCTTCTTGTCTGCAGAAGCGTGGCTGCATTCTGAGCCACGCTTCCTCACGGCATTTATCGCTTTACATGCCACTTGGGATGGGCTGTGAATGCAAACAAGCTAATAATGGCGGTCTTGCAAACACGATGTTAGCGGCTCTGAGAGGTGCAAGTTCACATTGACACAACAAACAATTTTCTCTTTAGAAGAATTCCTTATGTCGTTGATGTAAAGCCGTTTACATTGGATTTGCTTGCCTGGCAGTTTCGAAGCGTTTCTAAACCGCATGTCCTACAGCTATTTACTGTACATGACAGGACGCAAGGTATTCATTTTGACTTGTTGAAGAATATGTGACAAAGCTTTAAAGGTTTTTGCAAATGTTCCACTAAAGGCGAGGATAATCATAGGTTTTAAAATACCTTGCTTGGGTCTTTTTTTAAAAAAAATTTTTGTATATATATATATATATATATATATATATATGATAATTTCTCTCTTTTAGCCATGAGGTGTGTGTGTTTAGGTAAGGGAAAAAAAATCTGTTCAATGAATAGGTTTTAAATAATTAAATGAAATGTGGGTGTGGAAGTTTTGTTCATGTTTCACTTTTCTTTTGCAAAATTTGATTTTTCCTATCTCTTCTTCTTCATCTTTGGCTTGTTCTTTATCCAGGCTTGGGACCGGCTATTGAAGTATATTGTGTCATATTATTTTTCTTTTTCTCTCACCTTTAAATATTCAAATATTGTTGGATAAACACTTTTCTGCAAAGATCTGAAAACCTCGGGGGAAATAATCCACTTCTATCATTGAGTCAAAGATCCTATTCTTAACTGTCATTTGTAATCGGATCTCAGCCCTTTATATTTGCTGTTTAACATATGCATTGCAAGATAAAACAAACCCCTTGTTGCTATACTTGTTGTTGCAGGGGCCCTACAGGTGAGTCTCTCATGATTGGTTTCTTAAATTGGCTTATTTTTAGATTTTTAGGCACTTTTCAACATTTCATATCAAGTCAATAAAATGTCACAAAGGTCTGGACTTCGGTTACTTTCCGACACGAAGTCTGAGTTTGCATGGTGGTTTATCCACAGTGGCACTGGTCTATAAATAATTTGAAAAATTTGATGGATTTAGTTTTAATAAAGTGTTGTATTCTTTTCTTAACTTTGGTGTTAATAGTGGAATCAGTCGAAACAGTACTCCTTGAATAACACATTTCTGTAATTTCTTTAATAACTAGTCAGAGATTTATGTGAGATTACAAAAATAAAAGAAGTTTCCGTTGTCAAATTGGCAATATATCCCAGACAAAGATATCGAAAATGTCAGAGCGGAGCTACTAAAGATGAAGCTGTATTTACAGTATCATAAAAATTGGTGATGAAATAACGGAAATTGTTTTCAAAACAAAAGGTTGCGCCTCTTATTTCATATACTTTTGAAATCAACAGAGGATTTTGAGTGTCATTCTAGGTAACCCTCCGTAGAACATTGACTACACACCTCTGACTACGGCAAAAACATCTCCGAGGTTTGCCGTCATTGCTCTATGTGGCAGTAAGAAAAATAAAATCACAAACCCGTTTTAACACCTAAGGCTGTCCCACATCTATGTGTGTTGTTTATGCATGGGATGTGCACAGTATTTTGGTGTGTGGAGACTCTGTGGATGACTGCCTGTTTGCATCCAATCATTTTTTCCAACACCTTTATCATCACAGCAAAGGGGCAGAGCAGCCGGCCAAGATTGATTCTCCTCCCTTTGCATCTGATGCTTTAACGCTTTGTTTTCGGCAGCTCTCTCCTCTCAGTTAAGAAAACCCTCCTCACTCTGCTGTGACTCATTCACCCCTCTTCCCTACACCCTAATTCCTATTCTTGTTCCTGATGATGTACTGTCTGGTGGCTTGCACAATATCGCTACAAATCACCTGCATCAAAATGTAGAGAGGCGCACATTATGGTTTGTAATTTTCAAAGTAGTCCATCCTTAGGTATTTACATTTGCTTTTTCACACAATGTCACACCATCCATCTCAGCAGAGTCATCAGCCACCACCAACACCAAAATCAGTTCTCTAAAGGACCTTGTTCCTGCTCAGGAGTGAGTCCCTTCCATCACAATCTTCCTAAGGAGTCTGGCCACCAAAGACTTTCTGATGGACTGAATTAGCACTCATCATTTACTGTAATAAACATGAATCTTTTCTTCATCCTACATCTCTCCAGATTGAGCTGCTCTTAGGTCCACTGGCCACTCAGCACTGGTGTTGTGCGATAATCTTTTCTCGCATACGTCCTTCTAGTCTTGCTCAGTCTCACCATGAGGGTGGGCTGTTCTTGCAGCTGGGACTACACCCTGGATGAGTTCTTGGTGATCAGGCCACTTATCGTCTTAACCTCTACTTCTCTGCTGTATGTCATTAGCCTAGCACTTTATGCGGCTGGTTTGCAGGCTTCAGGTTTCTAGGGCTTCAAGATTCCTTAATTCATTGTATATTACACAAAAAAAATCAGGTCATTGCCTAAAAACGAAGCTTGTTACATATATATATATATATATATATATATATATATATATATTCAATATATATATATATATATAGTAGAAATGAATGAAACGAGAACGAATAGTGAGAGTATCTGTACAGTGTGTGCTTTTCACTTGTCTACATCTTCTTGTACTTCTTTTCAATCCAGGACAAACAGTGCATTCCGAGAATATCCAGGCCCCTTCACTTTTTTTCCCATTTTATGAAGTGAAAAAAGCTTAAATCGTTTGATTTAATTTCTTTTTTCTCTCATTAATCTCCAAATCCAGGTGCGCAAAGCTTTTCCTGTCAGACCTAAGTGGAGTGGAGGCTGTAATCGCTGCCAAAGGTGCCTCCACTAAGTACTGTCTATAGAGTTTGAGTTCTCGGTTTTACTTTTTTAATAGATTAAACTGCTGTCTATACGTCTATTTAAGCTTTTTATTATAGGGCATGGAGTGGAGATTGATGCGGGATAAAATACATTTAGATGATTTTAGCGTTAGGTTGCAACATGATCAAATGAATAAAAGGAGAAAGGGACTGGATACTTCCTGAATGCAGTGTACCAGTAAAGATACCCTCTCTGGGAGAGGACAGTTCTCCTCTCATTTTTCTTGGATTGTTCTGGGATTGTTGTTGAGATGCTCTTGATCATGCCTTCCAACCTTTTTCTCCATAGAAGGGCAATCTCTGCATGTGTCATCTCCCATCTTATCTTATCTCCATTACTGCTCCGATGGAAGCATTTACTGAATCCTGTTTTTAGTCAGGGATGGATTGCTTCTTAACCCATTGTAGGGGGTTTGGCTGTGGGCTGCCAGCTCTTGACTGAAGGACGTATGGGAAAACCAAGGTAATTGATTTCAGAGTTACCGTGTAGCCCTCTGGTTTAAGAAAAGGCTGGACTGTCACACAGACCACAATTTGTTCTTCAGAAGCCCAGATTGACCATGCGAGGATGACTGAATGGATTCATGTGTCTGTACACACGTGATGTTTTTGAGCCCATGGCGTTTCTTTGGTTTCTACAGCAGTTTTCAGATGTGATTTGCAGTACAAGAACTGAACTTGTGCAATTTGAACTGTAAAATGAAACGATTAAGGTGATTAGTTAACATTTTGTGCATGAAATATGGCTTAATTCATTCCAATTCATCACTGTTAGACAAACCCTTCTTATCGAATCATCATCTGTTTGTTTTGCAGCATTCCTTGCTGCTGCAATTAGCCGGCATTGTACTCGGTGTTACGGCTCATTCCAGCCTGTTACTCTGTTATAGCTGCTTCTTGCATCTCACACCCAGGTATCATAGATGAGCGACCGCTTTTTTCCACATCAGTAAATAAAGCCTGAAGGGACGACAGACTGCTACAACACGATCAGGTGGGGAGTGGCATGAGCAGATCAATAGGACATGCAACACTACAATCAAACAAAGATTTTCATAAATCTGAAGGTTCTTCTCAATTTCAAAAGCTCATTTTTCATTTCCTGCTCAATAGAGTGTCGTGCTTCATAAACAGCAGTGTAAGAGATTGATTTATGGCCAGATGATCTGAGTGCCCTGCCTTCATTAGTCAGTTTATTCTCAAGACACTGTGTGCTAGCTGATTGGCTGTCCCTGAGAGGCTGTGACAAAAACTACTGCTCCTCATCCCTCTGGTGCCTGAAAGAACATGACAGAGTCTCAGCAGCTGAGACGACTTCACGGTGTTTCACCTGACAGCTCTCTGAGGAGATGATTGCTCAAAAATTTCCTCCACAAAGGGGTGTGCTTGCTCTGGCTCACAGGTATATATATATATATATATATATATATATATATATATATATATATATATATATATATATATATATATATATATCACTATACTGATTTGGCAAATCACTCACAATTTCCACACTACATAGTGTTAAATATAAGAGTTATAATTAATATTTAGTAAGTAGTAATGTTTGACAGCCCACACAAGACCACTATGAGCACAGAACACAAAACTTACCAAATGTTCTTTATGAACGAAAAACAGTGCTAATTCACAATTTTTTCAACCATGTGATTATTTTTGAAAGAAATTTTTTTTCCAAAGCTTCTTATTGTATTTTACATTTTTTAATTTTAACATTGGAAAATGCGGCACATTTGCATGTCAAACTAAAATATACAAACATTGACTCTTCCAGCCTTGTGCCTCTCTCAGGGTTTATTCCAACAAAGCTCCTGACAAAACTAACAAAATGAACGTCTTCTTCATCGGCTGTATGAAAGCATAGTTTAGCAACATATTGAAATTGTTAAAGTAGTATGTCATTTAAAAGAGAATTGAGATAATACAAGTTTAATTTGAACATGTTTAACCTGTAAATATTAAATGTGAGTCTTATGTTTTTATGGTATCCGGAATCAGTATTTCTCTAACAGTTATTGCATTCTCCCAATGACAATATGACAAAAGCAGCACTGACGTTTTCTTGATCTTACAGAATAGCTGTGCTATAAAACTATGCATCTTGTGGCAGAAAGAAGAACAGCTGAGGGGTTTTCATGCTCATACAACCATGGCACAGTCAGATGTGCTTTCGATTTCCTGCGTTAGTCACACAGATGGTAATAGGTGTGGCATTATTTGAAGAATGAACTTTCAGAAACGGTTCTCTCCAGTTGTGCTTTTTCTTGAAAACGTTCATTTTTCTTGTTATTCAAAAATAAATAGTCGGCTAGTTTTTGACGCCATTACTCCAACTAGAATTGTAATCTTACAACAAATGACATTATAACATGTCTTTAAAAGAGTATGGCATTATTCTTCTTAAATGTTGTTGCTTGCCTCTACAACAATGTAAACATACTCAGCAGTATCAGGTGAGGAGATGCAGGTATGTGGATTGTCCTCTCAGTGTCAGCTGTGGAGGAAGATCTTTAGGACAAAGAAAACAAAATAATAAGTGTAATCTTGATAAGATTGATCTTTATATCATGTTATGGCATTACAGGGAGGATTAGTGTGCTTCTCTGAGAAGTGATGATAGGTCACCGTTTTCACACAAAGAGAGAACTTCCTTGATTCCTGGCATCTGCGGTGTTACAGTGGTGTCATTAAATCTAACAAGAAAGCATGGCAATCCAAAAGGATTTTACTATCACGTTTCAAAATACAGCCAACTGCAGTTGTAAGACTGTGAAGCGAGAAATAAAAGAACAGCTCCTTCTGCCAGTCCCCCCAACAGTCAACAACAATCATGAAACAATTAATTTTACTATATCAGAGGGCCAGTGGTAAGAAAGGTGGGTGCATGTGAGAGAAACTTGTAAAATGGGACATAAATTTAGCACTTTGAGATTTAATCCAAATGTAAAGTGCATTATAAATAAAATGTATTATTATTATTATTAAATACAAATTAATATATGAATTAGAAGGATGCACTACCCACTCACAAAACACTGTAGTTCATCTCAACACCAACAGCTTCTGCTTAATGGTGATTACAGTACTATCAACACGTCAGCAGAACAGAAGGCAGAGAGAAACAAGCAGACTTACACAGAGTTGAAGAAGCAGAGTTCAAATCAAATCTTCTGTTTCATTTCTGATAACCAATTATTTTGAAAATAACCTTACCTTCAATTTTGAGTCCGATTTGTTATCACCAATAATCATCGTGCGACGTTTTAAGGTTAACCTCACTCACTTCAACAGTTGGGATTATCTCTTTTGGTTTACACAAAACAATCATTATGCTCCATGACTTTGCAAAATACCTGTGTGTACACATTTACATTAAACATGCTGAAATTAAAAGGAGCTCCAAGTGTTTTCTGATTAATCAGCCATCATGGAAATGATAAAAAATAATCTATGAGATTCTAGCTAGCTAGTAAACCCTTCTATCAATACATGCAGGCATTCAGTAAAAACAGCAAACTGGAAAATCACTTATTGACTTTGTACCAATTAATGGATTGATATGGAAAAAATTGATATTCCCCAAATAAGACGGAGCTGGTTGAAGAAATCCTGGATCCGGTTTCACATGTGTAGTCGAGGAGACAAGATGCAAAAAATACTGCATGATAACGTTATGTACAACTGATCAGTGGTTACATGATGTACTTTAGGAATACATTATAGTTCTGTGAAAAAAAACAGTAAATGAATGCAATTCTTCTTTTTGTTGAATATGTAATGTGCTTTATTTACAAATAACAGGGTAATACTGTTGAAATAAGGAAATATTTACATTCTATTTATACTATGCTAGCTGTGGTAATGTGAAGATATTTTTTATAATTTTTTTCTCATTCTCTTAGTTCTGTCATTACTGTCCTGCAGTCTCACATAGAGGACTGGTTCTGTTCTTGTGGATGCTCCACTCATTTTTGACTGATACAGATTCTGCTTCAAGATCTGCAGCAAGTTCTAATCTTGTTCACTTATCTGATACGTAGTGAAAGCTTGTCATTAAATGACTGGCAATGAACAATTTGATGACTGCAGCTGCAACGCCCCGTGACAGGCGACATCGCCATTACTACGCTGTTGTATTAACAAAGGCTTTGACTAGGCTGCGGTGTACAGATAAAAAGCCCATCATTCTTTTGTTATTCTGACATCTCTGCAGTAATTTTTTGTGCAGCCCTGAAAAAAGACGATGCCCCGTTTCCCTTTGAGTTCACAGAAAATGAGATTCCACAGACAAATTACTGTGGACTACATAATTACCATTTTATTCTCTCGGTGCTCCCTTAAAAGCCTTTTCCATCTCTGCCTAAACAGAAAGAAAATAAAAAATACTTTGAGCCATAGTGTGTCTAAACTGTGAAGATATATTCATGGAATGTGTCTTGACCGCAGGTCACCATTGCAAATATTATAAGACCTTTTTTCGCTTTTGGAAATTGTGGGGGGAAAAAACCCAAAATCCATGTGTCTGTCACATGTATGTTTATTTTACAGGCCTATATGTCAGATTGTTTACACATTTATCTCTGAACGTCCAAGCTATGCTTCATCTGGGCCAGGTTGGAGCTTGATGGATGAAACCAGCTCTGTATATTTAAGTTTGTGGTTAGAGCCCAAGGCCACCAGGGCTGTGCCAAATATATAGATTTTAAATTGTATTTAAACCTTTTATACAAAGTGTATATATTGTATATAGTATATAAATCTCAGCTAGATTTCAACCAGTGAAGAGAGAGAATGAACTAAAGATTATTGTTTATTGAAACAAATGACAGGCGATGATTAGTTGGAGAGTCTTTGGAGCTCAGACTCTTCTGGGAGAAAGGTATCTGCCTCAAAGCAGCAAGGTATATCCCTCCGTTACCGGTCCGTAAGGGGTGGTGGTGGTGGCTGATGACTCTGCCAGGCAGTGATGGGAAGGTGGATGGTGCCCGAAACCAGCAGCATGAAGGAGCTAGATAAATAGAGCTCATCATATTTAAGAAGACAAGAAGCAAGATGATGATAGGCTAATGGCGAAGGTGTGTCACTACGATTGGGTAGAAGTGGCTGATATCGAACTGATATCGAAAGATGACCCAGATCATGAAGGAGGCAATTGAAACTGAGAATTATATACGGTCTGCACTGTCCTAAAAGCAGATCCCTAGCATTTTAGTGGGTTTTATGTAAGTTTGTTGTTTCACAGTCAGAATAATTCGCAACTACTTTATTACTGAAAAGTATGGGGGAAAAATGTCAAATGGTGCTCATTACATATTGAAAGCTGGAGCTTTAAAGGCAGGATTAATGGTCAGAACACTGAAAGACAGTTCTGCACAGAATATCCAACATGTACTATTTTCACTGCTACTTGGATTTTCTGGGGGGGGGGGAAAAAGCTCCAACTGTTCACTAGAGAAAACATTTTGATTTGTAAATAGGCAACCTGTTGATTGTGGATGCTGTCAAATTAAGCTGGATTTGATAGCGGGACTGTTGTCTGTCACATCTCAGACACACAGCTGCTTCTACTTCTCAGACAGACAAGTGTGATTGACTTGATGATACTGCAGCCACTAATGTGCGTGGTATGCTGATAATTTGCAGTTACTTCCTACAAGCATTTTTTTTAAGCTAACCTCAGATAGATCTGTAAATGTGTCTGCCCGCTGGCATGCAGCACTGCCACACCCAGGACACCTCAGAGAAGCTGCTGCATAACAAACCTTTCAGTTAGTCCGCAACAAATGTTGGACGCTGTGTATGTATCTGAGTGACATGATTAGACCGTCTTACTTACAGATACCTATATAGCTGGCAATGAAAATGCTTTCTCTGCAAACGCATGAACACAATTACAGAAAATGAATATTTCCCAATTTTCTGTCAAAACATTGTTCCTCTGTGTCAGACAATTACCATGTTTTAAGGTTTCAATATGCTCCAACTTTATTAAACGCCCTACGAAACTGCATTGGATATTGAGTTATCATGTTACTCTGCTTTTCTGATGAAAGCTGACATTTTATAGAGAACTTTCACAGTTTAAAGTTTTTTTTTTTTTACCTAATTGGACTGTGTATCAGGCCCAACTTCACTTGCTGTACAGAAATCTCTTTACTAGAATAAGTTGTTTCTTTCATTTTTCAAGGATTTGATGGCTTTCAGAAATAGATATGAGTCAAGAATTCAACACAGAAAATTACATTTTGTACGATTTACCATTATTCATATGTTTTAAGAATTCACCACGTGTGTATTGGAATATAGGCATTTGAAACAAAAACAAAAAAATGATGTGTCAAATATCGTATTTCATATGTGATGTTGCGTTTCCAAATCTATTTTCCGAATGATGTGTGCTTCTTAGAATCAACATGTTATTAAAGGACGCCACTCCCCAACCTCCAGATTCTTCTGTTCAGCCGTTGTCGACCTTTAAAGTTCCTTTGGTTTCTCCCTGGTCTGTATTTCATGTGTGTCTGCAGCTGCGGTGCTGGCAGGCCCAGCAGGAAGAGGTGGCGATGCTCGAGGCGGTTATTGCTGCCAGACAGCAGGAGGAAGAAGATGCAAGGTTGAAGAGAGAGCAAGAGAAGGAAAAGGTCATCAGAGCACAGCAAAAAGAAAAAGTAAACATGTCGTCGATACACCCATCAGCTTCTTCCACAGGCGCTTGCTTAATATCTAGCATGCATATGACTTTGCTCGAACTTATGGATGAGGACTAAGGGAGGTTTATATCCATTACCAGGGAGAATTGTTCATTCTTCATCAAGAGATCTCCATAAAAATGTATTTTGTTGTGAATTTATTTTGTATATATACATACAAGCTCTTTATTTTGAGTAAAGAACATGATAATTCAGGATTAATTTATTTTTTCTTTGTTATCATTCAGATATACCACCTGAACCGGTTTTTGGGCTGAATATAGGGATCTACTTTTTTTTTGAAAAACTAATGGGAAACTATGATGATTGATCAAGTTTGCAAAAAAAAAAAGTAGTGATACTGATAAAAACTGCATTGGATTTTGCGTTTACTGCGACATTGCCAATCTCTTCAGGGACTCCGTAACGGAAAGGAAAGCCTTTCAAAAGTACAACAAAGAAGTTAAGCGTTTAATTAGCACACCTGGATATCAAGAATATAACGGACATAATAGAAATGATTTCACTGAAAAGAACTCTGAAGCACCTTTTGAAACCTGGCTCGTCAGCTCATGCCACTGAAGGCTTGTGGTGTGTGTGTATAAATGTGTGTTTGAACGACATGTTAAAAACATAATATGGCCTAATGCCTATAGAAATGGCTGGTGTTTCTGTCTGACTCTTTAATTAGGTGTCGGCTCTGGCGTCTGTGAAAAGAAGACGAGGAACCTGACACCTTATTAATGAGAACATTCAGGCTGCCTTGGATTCCGTATAATTAAGAACAGTAGACAGTCAGATATTGAAATATCATCTCATACACTTTACTTTACACCTATCTTACTCCCACTCCCTCACAATCGATAGGAGCTGAGGACCCCCAGACCTCTGACAGACTCAAATTAATGGTGTTAATTCCTTTTTGTTGATAGTCTCTGTGAACTGTTGTTTACCCCCAGGTCCGGCAGTTTTATTTAAAGCAGAGAAACAGGGTGGAGGAGGTGGAGCGGACATATCAAGAGAGGCTCGCAAGTCTGAGGAGTGTTATGGAAAATCAGGCAAAGCAAGATAAAGAGAGGTGAGTGTTGCACTATGGGATCTCGAGTTTTTAGTCATAAGAGAACCATAAAACTACATTATTCCTGTTATCAAGTCTTACTTTTAAACCTTCTCTCCGGACAACCTCCTAAAATCAGGTAGAGCTTCGCTCTCCGGCCGCATGTTAGAGCCTTAGGTTCCCACCCTCAGACTTTAACATGGTTGTCCCTCTGCAGACCACGAACAACCAACAAGACCCATAGTTTTGGAGCTGCACTGAGTCGGCTGTCCATCAAATTTAGACCCCGTAAAACTTGCTCATATCCTAATACTTGCTCATTTTTCCTGCTTCCTACACAGCAGCATAGAGAGCAGCTTGTTCACTCGGGACATCATATATCCAACCCACATTGGCGAGATAATCAGGCTTATTATGACTTCACCTGTCAGTGTTTATAATGTTATGGCTGATCGGTGTACATCAAATACAAAGTAGAAACAAACCTATATGCAATATATATGAGAGGATGCCAGAAGATGTCAAATGAGAGGATTATTTCTAGCAAAGTACATTTAACTTTATGCATTTCAACTACAACTTCTCAGCAGCTGAAAATCTTTTCTTTTTTCTTTTCGTTGATTTTAAGCCCATAACTGTTTGGAGTGGTTTACGTCGAATGTCCCTTTACATAATCCCAGAGAGTGGCATTAATAAAAGATAGTGGCATCAACTCGTTGGGGGACTGAGGATGAGATAATAAGAGATGATCGGAGAGGAGCAGTTGCCACTGCCGGCAGTGGCAGCTCCATAGTAGCCTTCACTGCGGGGAGGCCTGCTGCGTCAGGAGAGATGGGTAATGCTGACTTTAGCTGTGGCTGATATTCACGGGCTCTGTGCCCCCTTAAGGGTGAAGTTTCGAGCAGATATGTTGCAGCGGCGTCGGGATGAGAGAGAGGCACAGGAGCTTGAGCGGCAGAGAGAAGAAGAGGAGAATCTAAACCGTCTGGAAGTTCTCCGAAACCAGGTGGATTGTTATCTCCTTTAAATCTTCAGCCAACTGAATTTTTTTTTTCAGTCAGCAGCAATGACCCTGAATAGAACATTTATGTTTGAGGCATCACTGCCCTCCTGTGTCAGCAAGTGATAAGGCAAAGGTATGCCATCACCATATTTGAAATACTTTCTTATTTGTCTCAGATTGCGGTGGTGGCAGTGGCAAACCCAGAGAGGATGATGGGAGGTACCGAGGCTTGGAGGAGCAGGCAGTTGAATGTTGAGGAGGCTGAGCTCCAAAGGCCTCTCTACAGTATCAACACATACACAGACACACAGGTGACGCATGACAGCACCTGACCTCCTGTGACGTTTAGGCTTTGTATTATCACAAAAGCTTACGGCTTCATGGTCATTCACCTCAAAATCCTAATCTAGGCTCTGTTTATAATGACACTGTAGCTCCCCTGTGGGTTTTCAATCCTATGCAATATTTTACCAGTGCCTCATGCAAGATGTTTGGCTTAACAAACGCCGGAGGTGTGTCTTCATCTCAGAGACCTTCATACACCCAGTCAAGGCCACCAGGACAATCAGTGGACTTTAGAATCTCTCTGTGTATAGTTTTGTTAATCGCTGGAGAGAAGGGGTTCAATTTGATTACTGTTGATCACAGGCAATGACTAACAGTGGAAATCTTCTACTCAAATACTAAACCATGAAACATTAGTGACTAACCCTCTTTGAAGCACTAAATGTGAATACAATACTATCCAGTAATCATAACAAAGTGAATGTGATATAGTAGCCTATCAAACATCTGGAAATGCATTATTTATTGTATTTTTTTTATCACATCTGTTTTCCAGATTGTGTCTGATCCAAGATTACGGGTTGAGCAGGCCTTGCGGACAGCCGGTCTGCATCACAGCCGTTACGCCAAAGAGGTTCTTTCTGTCATCCAGCCCCCTAAACCAGCCAGACGAGACACCAAATCTGAAATCAAATTCTGACCAGGTGCTTGTTTGGACTCATCATCGTTGCTCTTGCTCTTGTTGCATCAGACTCAAAGTAAATTTTACTTTTGCATCTTATTCTCATTTTTGCTCAACTGATAGTGTTTGGTATAAATGCTGCTGTAATGATTGAACACCAAGCGACAGTATAATTGCTAATGTTGACGTTTATTTTATTTTTTTATACTCTACAGCACGTCATGAGGAAAAGAAACAGTATCATGCAATGTCTCTGTGTGACGTGTAACTCAATTTTCAATAACATTTAGTGACATTTATGTGACATTCTAGAAAGTTTTCAATTGCTTAGACAAGACTAAATAGCACAGCCTGCTAAATACATGTTAGCTATTATGTAATAACACTGTAATTACTGAAATGCAATGTGAGAAGAGAATGTGTGAGAGGTTTTTTCATTTATACTAAGAGAAATACCATACTAATAGTTACTGCTTTTCATACAGCATGCACAAAGAACCCGATGATTTAATAATAATAATCTCCGGATGTGTTACAGTATGAGAAACCCAGATAGTTTTCCAATCTTTTCGGATGCAAGGTGGTTTTTGATTGATTAATCAAGCAACCCCTCAAATTTTGGCATGTGGTCTTGATTTGTGAGATTAGTATCTAGAGCATATTGCATAATCGCAAACAAAATCTAATCAATCGTACATTTCCCAGCGGTCAGTGTAAACAATTTTGGAGATTTCAACATTAAGACAAATAACCAGATCATGAATGTTTGACCTCCTTTACAGAGTTATACAACAAATATTACAGCACCATGTAGAACACATTATTTTATAAAATTAATATTACTTTACACATGCACAAAGCATCAAATATGAATAGATATTTAAATAGGTGTCTAATACACATATTAACATGTTAAGTACAGTATATACATTTTACATATGTCACAACAACACTATATACATTATTTTCTGTTCAGCGGTCTTAGGCAATAATTCCCAAGCGTTTCTTGATGAAGTGGGACACCAGGACTTGAGGTCTCTGCTGGTACTCCACCAGAACGTCATGAGAGGAGGTGATCTGGTCTCCCTCAAAGCGATCCAGCAGCGCAACACAGACTACAGCCGCTGCAGAGGAAAAAAGGAGGTTATCAGTCACACAGAATAGGCTTATGGGAGTAATTATAAGTCATAGAAAGGGAGACGCACGCATAATAAATTCTGGATTCCGGATTCTATACAACTTTTAGGCTAATTAAAATATGTGGAGGCTAAACCTGGATCGCCTCCACAGGTAAAACAAAGGTTTGTTTTACCTTTGAGGCCACAGACTCGGCACATGGCGGCAAATACAGTGGACTCCATCTCAATATTCCTCACTCCGGCGTCATAAGCTTTCCTCAGATACTCCAGTTTGTCTTCATGAGAGAAGGAGCAGAGAGCTCCATCAAGTCGGCCTTGCCCTGGAGGGACAAGATTTGTCGCTACTTTACCCATGGAGATGTAATTCCAAACAAAAGGGGTATGAGATGCTCATGATGTTTACCTTCGTAAAAGTCATGGGTGCACATGGTGTTTCCAATCACCGTAGGAAGGTTCTGGAGCTCAGAGGAGCACTGCAGAAGCTCATTGGACACCCCCTCGTTCAGCTCAGTGCTTCTGGTGATGACATTACCGAGGACCACCTGCTCAAACTGGGGGCGGAAAGAGTAGTCCACCGCTTTTTCCGTGATCACGACTGTTCCTGGAGCCAGACCTAGAGGCATGATCAAGCAGGAACGTCAAGTCATTGCCTGAGGGCCAATAATGATCAGTGATGTTGTTAAAGCACCATATAAATATTATTACCGATTCCACCTGATGTTCCAAGGCGGAAGAGGATGACGTCGCGGCATTGGGCGTGATGAAGCAGTTTGATGAGCTCATGCAGCATGATGGAAATGGAAGGGACCCCCATGCCATGCTGTGATGGAAACAAGATGACTTAGTGTTGAAAAATCACCAAGACCTGTCATTTATTTTGTAAAAACATCTATCTATCTATCTATCTATCTATCTATCTATGTTCTATGTGCAACACTTACACTTATTGAGAGGACTGGACCCACTTTATACATGCAGTAGCGGTCAGTTCCCTCACAGATGTCTTTGACTTCCTCTGGGTTTCCAGGAAGTCTCAGCTCTTGGTGGATGAACTGGGCGAAAGCCTTCATTCGGTTTGAACTGCCACCCACACACACAAACTAAGGCAAACAGAGAAAGGAGACAAGTGAGATCTCTGTAATGGACTTTAAAATGAAATTATTATCAATTAATTAAGACTTTTACAAACCTTTATATCTCCGAACATTTGCGGAAGGTTGTGAGTTTTGGTGCTCAAGCTGAAGTGATAGAGAATATCCTCCTCCATGGTGTCCAAGTAGGGATTTTTCACCTGGACCAATGGTCTAAGAGCGATACAGCACAACATATTAATCGATCATATCAAAGAATATGCCTTGAATTGATCACCAAACCCACTTAGATTGGATTTTGTACAGCAATAAGAAGAAATAGTGACTTACTTGATGTACTCATTGTGCTCATTTCCCAAGCAGTTCAGTAAAATCGGGGCCATCGCTGCGGGAAACGCTTGTGCTTGAAATGTCTTCAAAAGTTGCTCTGCGTCAAAAAACTAACGGCAGCCTTTTCAATACGAGTTATATCTGGCTCCAGGGCTGATATGGTCGTGACCTATGACCTTGCCCGTGATTGGCTCCATAGAGAGGAGTAGCAAATGTCCTCGCACTCACAAAAACATCATTCCTGGTCCAAAACAAACATGAAAATTATGACTGTCCACCTTCTAAAGCATCCGTCGATAAACCTTCAAAACAAGACCGTATCAGCGTTAAAGCCAGTAACTTATGCAACATTAACCGTTGTTACAACTTCACCTTGCCTTACCCCAAAGACCTGGAGTTTCTAACATCTTAGCATTAGTAGATCTGAAACCTATAAATAACTTTGTTTTTGCGTTTAGATTTCACGAAGAACACTGAGATAACCTCTAACATGACCACATCCCATGTGAATGCCAGAACAATCACGCGGCCCAATCAAAACAGCTAGAAATGCTGTCCTCGTTTATTGTTCACTACTTTTTCCGAGAAATATGAACAATGCCCACCCCAGACCCTCCACCCGTTTATATACACATGACATGTTTTTATGTCTAAACCCCAGAAAAGAGAATGAAAAACTTCCTCTTGAAGAATCCTTGACATTGTACAATTGTTGAGTGATGCTGTCCATCGTATAGAAATAGTATTAGATTAGATTAGATTAGATTTCTAATAGTATTAGAAATGTCTAATAGAACCATCAGTGAATCAAAAAACTCTGTTTTTAGTGAAGAAGAGGATCATCTGTGTAAAACATCTGTGTTTTTGCTGAGCAGAAAACAAACATACAATAAAAATCGATCTGTTTAAGTTATTAGCCTCAATTTGATTCGCTTCAGAATAATTGGCCCTCACTTGCTGTCATGTGACATTGTTGTACATTGAACATTCTAACACTGACATCTCTAATGCAGTAAACAAAATGTAAAAATGTAAAAATGATGACATGATATGATTTGAACAACTCTATTTATTTGCATATTCAAAGCTGCCTTTTGCAGAATTTCAGACATTGGCAAAATAAACCCACAACAACATCAACAACAATCACTCAAGGAACAGTTACCGAAGTAAACACGAACAGGTTACACGCTCTAAGAAATTAAAATATCACATCTACTTAACTTAGATATGTCGTCCGGTTCCACAAAAGCAGGTTCAAATAAATGGGAAAAGGATTTGAAAAGTAATTATTATGACTTGAAATGCTTTCAAGTCGTTGTGAAGTGCTACATGAGAGAGTTGTAATCAGTTTGATGAAGAAAATCATGTTTGAACAAAATTTGGTTAAATGTAATAAATAAAGATATGTTGAATGTACTAAACACAACTTCCTGATTTCAAAACCTTTTAATATCCTATTAATACAATTTAACTCCCATGATTTAATTGTCCAAAATGAAAATATTTAGTTCTTTCGACATTTAAAAGTCATGCAATGCAAACAACATCCATGATTGTTTTACTCAAAACTATTATGTTGCATGTACTTAACACAGTTTTGTTGAATGTTTTGAACATAGTTATGCTAATTTAACTAAACAAAGTTATGTAATTCAGTATATTTTAACATTACATTAATGCAGTGAAACAACCTTGTTTTAAAAGGTATGATGCAACTATTTTGTTCTTTCCACATAACATTTAATGCAAACAATAGGAAGGATCAATAAGGCATGGTCATTGCTTTTGTTCAATGGGACATTTTCACACTTATGTAATAAATATGACATCATAAAACTATCTAAAATTAGTTAAACCTTTGATTTGGCTTACCAATTATTGTTGTTAGACAAAAAGGGATGGCGACTGTTCATGTCAGAAGCATTTTTGGATTGTACATCCTTATTCCTCAGCACTCAGTCTTTAAATCTGTTGACAGAAAGGTACGGTAACATCCATACCAATTTGGAATTTCATGATATAATAAAACTGTAGAATTGGGAAACATGACATCCGTACACCAGCTTTGTTTCCTTTTTATTACGAAGGTGATGTTTTATAGTGTGATGGAAAGGCAGTCATTTCTGTCATGAGTGTTTTGCAACTTACTTGACAAATCAGCATTGTCTGTTCTATTATCTGGTTTGTCGTCTTCAACATATCCAAAGCTCAACAGCTTCGACATGTCGACAGGAAGTGGCTTCTTGTCAAACACTCTGTGACATCACCGGAGATAAAAGGTCAAAATGTGATGCGAGACAATTTTCCGAAAAGCTTTTCAACGAAAATCGTTGAAAGAAATAGATAAATAAATAAAGAATTGTTACTTAAGAAATGTCACTTCTTGCACCCATGCTCTGTAAAGCTTATTTCTGGGGGGCAATGATGACATTTACTGACAGATGTTGTTTTTTATTGCTTGCTTAAAAAGAAAAAGTCAAATAGATTATGTAATTTGTCAAAATATCATATGATCACAGTCTTTCCTGTTTGTTCTTTGGAGTGTTGCATGTGTGATCATATTCGATAGTCGGTCAGTCACCTACTATTTGCATGAGGTAAACATAGCTCAGACCAGCTGTGGGCAAATGGGTGAATGTCCAGATCTGTCTGACAGGCCATTGTTCTGTCTGCATTTTGTTTTATATATTTTTGTTATTACATTAATAATAAAACAAGTTTTATTAGTTTCGGTCCAGTTCAGTTTATGACTGATTTGTTTTTTATCAGTCATAAGTCATAGATATTGTAATAAGTATGTTATTACATTTGTAATACGACACAATAGATTTCACAGCTCATCTATGAGACTATCTCTTTTTATATCAATCATAAATCGCATGTTTTTAATAACTATGTAATTAGATTAGTAACAACGGACAAAAATATATTTTTCACTTCAGCTTAAGTTAAACTTAAAAAGGTATTTTTTAAGTTTAGCAAAGGTATTGTAGCAAAGGTATTGCTACAATCTTTGGATAATGTGTCCTCTAATGCACTTTCAATTTCAGCTAAATCAACATGCATGCCCTCTATTGACGAGGGTATGAACTGACATCACATTTCCCCTACAATCTGCCCCCATCCTAGTCAGACTGAAAGGCAAAACATCTGATGACATGTCTCATTTAGTAGGTGAACAGTGTCACCGTGGTGAAAAAACATTTGTTTGGATTAAAGCAAGTTGCACCTCGATCCTTAAAACCAAACAATTCTATCTACAATCTGTTCGTATGGTCATGCTCCTGCCCACAGCATTCAAGCTGAACATTAATGATGCAGCACTTCATCATTATTGATGATGTTGCCATTATTGATGATGTTGTAACCATGGCGACCTCAGCGTGTTTGGCATCATGGCGTTTAGAGGGAGTTTTTTTTATCTGCCTGAGTGAGACAAATTAAGTGAATGCCACTTTTCTTACAATAGAAGAGCTCTGAAAAAAACACGGTTGCCACTATGAACAGGATGAAACATTACACTAATCAACATTTAATGATGATTTGATTAGTTGACTAAAATACTCATAAAGAGGTCAGCCATTATGATTTTGAGAGAGTATGTTAAGTCTGATTTGTTCTGACATGATAATAAATCTAATCTATTTGGTAAAATTGAGAAAGTGTCACCTGAGGCACAGCCTCCGGAACAACAGCACCATCTTGTGAACCTTGAAGGTTAAGTCCGAGAAAACCTGGACTGGATTTTTTTGTTTTTAAGTTGCTTTTGATTCCACCTTTAAGGATCAGTATGAGCTGGATGAATGGAAATCTACATAAGCGCCATCTTCACAACTTACATTCTCTTGAACCTGCTGGTCTGAAGCTGCTGCTGAGGCCACTGCTGGTTCTCCATCTGGCTGTAATGAACATTGTTTTTCTAAAGAACACAAAAGGTTAAAAAAGTGTGATAGATTTATAATGAAAGTAAATATTGTAAGGATATCCTTTTTTTTCCCCCATTCTAAATGCTTTAGTTGGACATCGCACTCCTTTTCTATCATTCTAAATGAATAGTAGTCATTTAAGAATATGAAAATTAGCAGAAAAGTCTCAGAGTTTGTCTTAAAGAATATAAGCAAAATAGAATGAACCAAGAGATGGATTGTATTCTAACACTGACGTTTCTGTATTGTGGTGACTTGTGTGGCGTTTACCTTGTCTTTACCATCGGTGCAGCTATCACTCCTCTCCCAGATGGACATATTGTCAGTCCCAAATGGGGCCTGAAAAGGGACTACAGGATTTTTCTTCTCTTCACCAGTAATTAGACTGTTGGAAAGAACATAATATGGGAATATTGGTCAATTGAGCATCTAACTTTGAAAAGGGGATTGGTGGAGTTGGGCTCAAAAGGTTTTGAAGTAAAGGTTTTTACTTCTGGTCACTGTTGATTCAACTGTAAACCAGAACTGATATAGGAATACAGACCAATCAGCCATAACATTAAACCCACTGACAGGTGAAGAGAATAACATGGGTATTTTAGCCAGCAGGTGAACGTTTAGTCCTTCAAGATGATGTGTTGGATGTGAAAAATAGGAAGTGTAATGATCTGACCAACATCGACATGGGCCAAACTGCAATATCTAGACCAATGGGTCAGAGCATCTCCAGAGTAGAAGGAGTTCATGGTTGTTCCTGGTTTGTAGGGATCAGTACCAACCAAAAATTGTCTATGGAGGACAACTGGGGAACTGGCTACAGCGTCATCAGTCCATTTATGCACATTGAGAGATAACTTGTGTTGTCTTATTAATTTCATTGTGGTTCTGATAGAAAGGTTTTAGAAAATCCAACGCATCACAGTCTGCTGTTGATTGGGCTGAGTCATAGACCAGACAGAGCCTACGCCGACCCATCTCATTTGTCGAAAACACATACAGGTATCTCCTATCTTAAATCTCACAGGAGGACTTAAAAGACCTGTTGCTAACATGTTGGTGCCAGATACGACAGCACACGCTCAGAGTTCTGCTGGAGTCCATGCCTTGGCAGGTCAGAGCTGCTTTGGTGGCAAAAGGGAGGCTTACGCAATGATAGACACGTCATTATAATGTTATGGCTGTCCGTGTAAATTATTCTTTAAATGATAGCCAGAACATACAATAAAGATTGATCTTTGAAAATCTACCATTAAAATATGTTCATATTATTCCTCGACTCAAAGAGTCTGGAGCTTAAAATCTGCACAGGTCATCAGTTCATCACCAAATCTGACACAAAGGGAAACAAACAAACAAACATACACAGTCATGTTCACACCTGTTCACACTGAGTCATCTTTATTCAGCTCTTTCAGCTGGAGAATGCAGCACCCACGGAATGAAAGGGACTCCAACTGTAGGTCACTCTTTGTTACATCCTATTATATCAAATTTACTTGTAACCGCCACTTTTCACTCTCGTCTGAGCTGCTGTAAAATCTGAATTCTGCTCTTATTTATCTAAATAGGGCCTAAAATAGTGAAAGAAAGAATTTTAATTACATGTGATACGTCCATCTAATGCACAAGCACACTATCAGTGCAATGGTTCAAATTAATGCACATTAAAGCTGCATTTTAATGCCTGCAAAGTGTTTTTTCTGCCATTCTGAGTCAATGCGAATAAATCAAATATTTATATACAGTATATCAATATATTGCTATATATATATATATATATATATATATATATATATATATATATATATATATATATATATATATGTATATATATCTTTATATATATATATATATATATGTATATATATCTTTATATATATATATATATATATATGTATATATATCTTTATTTATATATATATATGGAGATAACATGGATATGGAGATATATATATATATATCTCCATATCCATGTTATCTCCAAGCAGGTAGGCCTGGATTCATGCCCAGTTGTTGAGGAGTAGAGAAGCAGCCTGAAGTCATGGTGCCTGGTAATAATAAGATAAATGTACCTCGGTTTGTCGTTGTCTTCTGATGCAGGGATGAACCAGTTTGGAGGTTTATAAGCAGCAGCTTTAGGGGTTATTGTCTCTTCGTGCCTCAAAAGTCCTGTTGAACACGAATGTATAATAAATTCAGGCTAAATCATTTTACCAGTCAGAGGGTGGTGTACAGGTGTGTGCAACAAAGATGGCTCTACCTTTATGTCCTCCTTGCTTTGCAAGTTTGACATAGTCAGAATCACTATGCAGGATCCCGACCCTCCTTCCCCGGACACGCTCCTCCTCAGAAGGACTGATGGTAGGAGACAATCCTGGGATCTGGGAGATGTTGCCTTTTATTCCATAGAAATCAAGTTTCATATCTGCCAAAACCAAACACACGCATTGAAAAAGTGAAGAAATAGATGGAAAGATAAAACTAATATTAATAGTTAACAGCTTCTTCTGACTGCAGTCAGCAGAGTTCTACTTGGTGAAGTTAGCTGACGTCACACTGACTGATGTGACTAAGTTAAGTAACTAAACTAAGATGGAGTCTTACCAGAGTCTGATGATTGAAGTTCACTGAGGTAAAGCGTATTTCTGTTGGAAATATAAAAAAACTGTCATACTCCTCACCATTAGCTTATAAGCAACGACTGAAGACAGCTGCATCGACCACCATATAACTTCATGATTCAGGCTCTTGTGCAAACATTAGATTTAACTTGCATCCATGCACAGCAAAATCATTAACAACACACACAAATCTTCTTATCTTACTTATTTAGATTGACTTACTCAGACATTTTGGAAGCAGGGCAACAAACTGTCGTGTACAGGGATCATCTATTGTTTGGAGTTGCCATGGAGACGCTCTGCTAACTGTGGGCAGCAAGGGGCGTTACAAGACATACAGAGAACAGGCATGTAGAGCATACATGTTGACAGTGCTAAAAAAAATCCACCAGACAGACACACAGTAGAATGAAATTACGCTGCATCCGGCTTCAAACCACAAAATCAATAAATGACAAAAGAAAAAAAGCAATAACAATAATTAAAATGAAAATGAAAATAAATGAGCAGTCTGTACATAAGGTGACTGGGATACTCACAGCAGCAGGGAGTTCAGTAGTCTGATAGCAGTGGGAATTCAACCCTTGCAGAACCTGGCTGTTTTGCACCTGATGCCTTGGTACCTTCTGCCAGAGGGTAGGAGGGCAGACAGTCTGTGACATGAGTGGGTAGGTTCTGTGACCACACAGGTTGCAAAGACAGTCAAGCCCCTAGCATGTTCTGTTCATGACATGTATAAACATATGTACACATACCAGCTTAGGGGGGCTAAAACAACCTGAGGGCGGCTGGATCCTACATCATATGGCAGTGTGGGAGTAGCAAAGTGTGGGGAGCAAATTGTACTCACTGTATAGCACAACTACTTCAAAACAATAACCTTCAAGAAAAAGGATATTCTTTGGGTGTAAAATATTGATTTCTGAAATAATGTGAGTAACTTTAGTCTCAAAAAATATGTTTGTTGAATTGAGTTCATCCATATATTTCAGGAATTCTCATGAACGGAATTGTGTTAGGTGAAATTTAATATCAATATTACCATGAAAAATAACACAGCTATGTGAGTCGAAGATGACTAGGTGGGGATACCGTAGCATTATCTGTTGAACACAGATTATAGTCTGTATGTGATAGAGAAATAATGTAATCTCTTCCGCTACATACAAATACCTCTTTAGAGAACATTCTTACAAATGATAAGAATGCTTCTCAGATAATGTTTTAAAAAAAGAAGGTAACACTAAACTAAAATTCATAAAATAAAATGTCTTCCTTCTCATACTTCCTATCAGCTTGAACGCTTCAGTCACTGACTCGGGAGCATGCGCAGAACCGACCAGGCGGCGTTGGTCCTTTAACTAACCTATAGGTCAAGCTGCCAGATTGAATAAGACTAAGACAGGAAGTGAGTACAATTGCTTCAGAATAAAAGCACGGTCCATTATTGGAACTACTTGTGTATGATCATTTGATAACAAAATATTTATCAAGATAGAAATATTTAGTTTAACTCAATTTCATTTAGAAAAAATAATATTTTCTGTACGCCATTGTTCAGTTTTATATGTTTAAATCTAGACATACCATGGCAAATACAACGTAATGCGAAAAGTCTCAGTCATTTATAACAATGTTTTTAAGTCCGTCCATGAATATAATTTTAAATGTTTTTGTGCATAACGTTTGTATTTCCATTTTGTGTGATTTGTGTTCCAGTGACGGTAGTTTCAGTCTGTAACTTCTGGAAAAATGTTCATATAAAAGATAGAATCATCTTTTTAAACATAATGTTGTTATAGATTTCACACATACAGCAATGCTTGATTACCTGTCTCAGAAAGTAATGAATTACTTATTTTCAAACAAATAGGTTAAATACAATTTCAGTATGAAAATGTACCCCTTTGGTCATTTTATGTGGAATCCATTTTAGGCATTTAAGGAATGGAATAATGGGATTCATTCAAATTTATTGAACATCCCATTATTATGCATTGCAAGTAAATTACCCTCAACTGGCCTTTTTACAATGATTTTTTTTAATATATCCCCAATGACATTAGGTAAGTACCCTCTAGTGACAGTATTCATCTGTAAATCTGTGCCCACCGATTTGCAGTCCGTGCGGATTGTAATAAATAATAATAATACATTTCATTTATAATGCACTTTACATTTGGATCAAATCTCAAAGTGCTGAAAAGCAAAATCAGATAAAAGCATCAATAAAAAAATAAAATAATAACTATATAAAAGCCTGACCAAAAAGCAGCAATGTTAATTAAGGTTATAGGTTCTGCTAAAAAGGAAAGTTTTAAGTCCTTTTTTAAAATTGTCAGTCGTCTGTGGAGCCCTGAGATGGTCAGGGAGGGCATACCACAGACGAGGGGCAGCAGAACAGAAAGCCCGATCACCCATGGTGCTGAGCTTAGTCCGGGGAAGGAGGAGGCGGTATGAGTGGGTAGAACGGAGGGATCGTGGATTGGATCGTGGATTGCTAATCTGTAACCACATGAAACATGATATCAGTAGGCGCTTGCACTCACCAGTGCACATTCACACACTTTCATTCACACACATGCACAAAATTGCACATTTTCCTTATCTAATATTCTAGTTTTGTCATGACCTTCTAGTGTCTAAAAGAAATCTCTCAAAACACATAAATAATCACTCACTTCACAATAAAATTGCATGTATTCCTTTTATGTATTTTATTGGGATGTGACTGAGGGCTGGGGACAGGTGACAACATTAATCCGTCCATGCAATATGATTGCAAATCTGTGGTCACGGATTTCTAAACTGAGTGTACAAATATACAGATTGATTTTTTTTTCTCCACTGACAGTAGGGGGGCTTTGCAAGTAAAATGAAATGTACATCCTGAACAAGACGCCCAATTCTCCAAGGCAAACTTCAATTCATGCGCCAACTCACAGTGAATGGCAATATAGATTTATGGTTTCCCACACATGAAGGCCCTTGGTTGGTCATGTGGACCTGGGGCCAGAGGCTTTGTGCTGTGAAACCACACACACACACACACACACACGGTGTTAACCAGTACACCGCGTCTTTGTCTCTGAACTCTGTCTTTTACCTGTTGGTATGATGGATTGTCTTCAAAAAACAACCACTGAATGTGATTGCCAAAGTTTCCTGCAAGGTTTTCAAAGTTCAGCAGAGGGACGTACTCCCTTTGAGAGGATCGTGGCCGAGAACGCTGAGAGAATTATCAGCCAATCAGATCATGTTCTGTCAGCTGATTTCTCTCTAATGCCATCAGGCGTTATAATATACCCGAAAGGAGAACAAAGCCTTATTCAAGTCCTTCACTCCTTCTTCTGCTCTCAAGACTGATTGACTCAACACTCATTTTAAATTACTTTTATTTTATTACAAATAATGTGTTTGACTGATCTACTTATATTGATATTTAACTACTGTTTTAACTACTGTTTGTCAATTGCTTTTAATTATTGGTCCATGTTGCCTCGTACTCTTGCATGCAACAAAATGTTTATCTGTTACCTCTGACATTTTAACTACAACTTGATGATAAATAAATTATTATTATTATTATTTGATTAGTGTCTGTTGAGGTTGACTGTATAGACTGGGAAAGCTACAAATTAACTGTACTTTTATGAGTAATGAGTAATAAGTTGTCCCAACTCCACCAAACTGAACTTAAAAATGACTTGCCAATGTTTCAGGCCAACTTTTATTACCCATCTCAATGCAGTGCTATGTTTTCTGAATGAATTAGATTATTATCTTGTTAATTCAGAAATACATGTCAGTTATTTGTCAAATGAATGCGCTACGCTTTCATACTTAATTGGGTGTCCTTTATAGTTCCAACACTGAAAATATGACACAGTCTGGGCTTCAGTTTTTACTGGATGCTGACGTAAGTGTGGCTCTAGACACAAATAAAACTGATAGGAAAGAAAGTCGCTTTTTTTTATTTTGAAAGTGTTGAAAGGAAGTGTTTGTAGGCAACTTCCGGCTTGATCTCATTAATCAGCGGAGAGTTGTGGGAAGGAAACTTCCTTCTCCCAGCCTGTGCTCTTTCACCTTCGTGTGTTGGGGTGCGAGCTGACGGCAAATGTGCGAAGAAGGAGAGCCCTGAGATGTTTGCTCACATTTTCTGAACGTTTAGTCACTTTTTTTCAGGCGAGCGGGCGACGGACTGGACCGTCGGAGCCATGTAGGCTCAGCTACTCACACTTTGGAAAACAAGTCGGGCATTGTCAGTGAATTCTCGGGAGATGGCAGAATAGTTCGAGCTGCGCCAGTTTCCGAGCCTTCTGGAAGCTCCCTGAAGAAAAGGTGAGTTTAACGATGGCGCATACGATATTCCTGTGAACAGGCCTCTTGCACTGCAGCACAGACACGAGACGCTTTGAGTAGACGCGGAGAAGTTTGCGTGGAAAAGCTGTCGTGACAAACCTTATACTGTGTCTGAGCTCTGCTTCCTTCCAAACATCTTGGCCTGTTTAAATGCTGCAATCAAGCATCTGTGTTTCTAACTACGTTTGCAGGAAAAGAAATCTTCTCCTCCAACATCTAAATATTGTGTAGTAGACGAGAAAAGGACATTATTTGTATTTGCTAGTGAATGTTGAGGGTTGCAATAATTGTTTTGGGGGATATAAAATAAAATAAGCAATCGGATGAAGCGCAGCCACATCGTAACTAGTTTGGACTTGGTGAAGAGTTTTTGTTATCATGCAAACAGTCCTTGGGACGGTCGGTACTGCTGGATGGTGTCACATCATCCCATGCTGAGCCCCTTAACATCACAATCCCACTACAGGATAGGGGGGTAGAAAAGCCCAAATGACTGATGCACCATTTAAAGGTGTGCAGAGGTCTCTGGGTCCATATGCAGGGAATAAAAAAAAAAGAAGAAGGATGAATGTATTTCTAATGCAAGATATACAAATAGTTGATGGCGCCTCTTCCCTGCAGAGGAACAATCACAGCAAACAGGAAGTGGCCTGTGCGAAGACCGGGGGCAGTTCATTGTTAAAAGCTGCTGATGAAGAGGTGCAAACTTCGTTACAGAGGTGTTAAAGCTGGCTGCCATTTAAGATCGTGTGAATGGGGAACGTCTCACACCGAAGTCGAGAATCAAATCATTGTGCTCTCATAAAATTCCACTGCCAGGTTCTATTAATTGGGTGTCCTACAGTCTGGGGAGCACTCTATTGTGCATCAGTGGTTGCTGTGATTGATCATAGGCTCTTAATTTTGTGGTGCGTTCAGGGTGTCATGCCCGCAAGCCCCTTCACTGACAACACTTTAATGTTATATGCTCTGCAATCTCCCAGCGAGCAAGAGCTTCTGGCACGGGAAACCGTTTAATCAACACGGATTAGCCACTCAAAAGGAATCTGAACCGCCAGGTGAAGATGTTATGCATGAATAGTTGTTCGAAAATTGACTTTTGATGTGAATTGAGTTGGAAGCATCATGCTGTGTCTTGGGTTTATTGATAAAATACTGTTTATCAACCTCATTGTAAAATATAGTTGAACTGCTCTTCCCCAATATATAGCACAAGTCTATATTTATTGATCACTGTCAAGAAATCATCAACCCCTTACTGAGAAGTGGATCTAGATACCAGTTTATGGCAACATTCCTGATATATCTTAGCCAAATCCTCATAGACAAAAGCATCCGGTTTTGTTTATATTCATGGTGTTTACTTGCTGCAACTGTCCCTCAAATCCCACCAGATCAAGTCGGTAGACTGATGACCGCTCAAGAGTGTTCAAA
Source organism: Lophius americanus (assembly GCA_037951165.1). NCBI lineage: Eukaryota > Metazoa > Chordata > Actinopteri > Lophiiformes > Lophiidae > Lophius > Lophius americanus. Next base: position 5,477,189 of record JBBDHG010000054.1, on the reverse strand, counting down.
GACGTCTTCCACTAAATCTTGGTGAATTTTGAGTTCTGCCTGGGAACCATTGCTCCTTTGGAATGTCCGTTAATGCCCAAACTTTAGCTCCCTCATACCGTTTACATTGCCAGAGGAAGCATGGCGACTTCAGAACATCAGCGCCTCGCCCCAGTGTAGGTGGAGTGTTCTCCTCAGCATATCTCCTCCTCCTGAAAAAACACTGATCCAGACGCCCCAAAAAGTTTTGAGTATGCTCCACAAGAGAACATTGAAAAAATTCTGTGGCTTCTCTGGTATCAAGTGTACTGGCGCCAACTTATTTTTGTCAACAGTGGTTGACGTCTTGGAGTTCAGGGACGAAGCCCTCATTTTAGTTTAGACCCTAACATAAAACATGAAGCTGCATTGGTCATCAAAGTAGTTTTTAGGGTTGAATGTGATATTTGTTGCATTGAGGTGTATCAAAATGTTCTTGTGTAGTCTGGTTGTTTCAAACAGCTGGTAAGTTTTTCCATAACCTGATATACAAAGAAGTTTGAATAATTTTCAAAGCTGTTGATATCAGTGATTTCTTTCCTTAACAGTCAGGTGGAGACATGCTGATGATTTATTAGTCACAGGGGAGGAGGAATGAGAAGCTTAATTGTTCAGTCTAGTGGTGGTATGTTTTTGTGTGGTTGGTTGGTTGATGAGCTGGAGAATGAGACATGTGACCGCATAGCTGAGCAGTCACTGATGCAGACCTCTTTGCTAGGCGCCTGTCGTTCTTAGAGGACTTGTGTTGTAGGGTCTGGCTGAGAGTGGCTAGATAAAAGGGAAGTCAGCCGGTCTGGACTCAGATATAGTTCAACGCCGCGCGCTGTAGAATACCCTATTCAGATTCCAACAGACCTTCTGTGGTAACTTATTCCTCTGCTACAATCATCTTTTGTTCCATCTATCTGGTCTGTTTAAGTGCAATGGAAGAGAAAAGAGTTCTGTCTGGTTCTGCCTGTGTGACAGCAGTGGGAATGACGGGAGAACCATATTTGATAGCGTTTTAATTGTGAGACAGACATGGATTCTGACATTTTGATCCCATATAATGTGTGTGGCCCAAAACAGAAGATATGAACGTCAACTACTTGCTGCTAACTACTAGCGCCAAGAAGAAAATCAAAGGCAAAATAGGGAGATGGAGCTCTTCATCCTTCGAACACAGGACAAGCCTGACCGCAACAACAGTAATGATACATTTGTCCCTTTTTTCTTCTGAATGTATATGCAAGAAATCACATTTTGATGCCACTATCTCTACTTGTGTAGAGTTAGTTGATCATAGCTTATCATTTAAAAACACACACTGGAGTCTGGCTGGCTGTGCTGTGTGCCGTCACTTTTTTCTCTCCGTCAATGAACAGAAAGGTCTACACTGTTGTGCTTTTGCATGATTCCTCTGCATAAAGTGGAGAAGCACTGGGGGTCCTACTCTGATGCAATCGGCCGAGCACTCGCTTGAGGCCGACTGCATGCATACGCCGTACAGGCCGCCGTACAGGCCGCCGTACAGGCCGCCGTACAGGCCGCCGTACAGGCCGCCGTACAGGCCGCCGTACAGGCCGCCGTACAGGCCGCCGTACAGGCCGCCGCACAGGCCGCCGCACAGGCCGCCGCACAGGCCGCCGAACAAGCATGCGCTTCCTCTGCCCCAAACTTCTCACAACCAAACCAAAAAACACAACTCTTAACTTAATCACATACTTTTGAATTAATCACCCCGAGGAACATAGCAAGTTGAGAAGCTAACGGTAGCAGAACCGCTAAAGCAACGAGCTTCTGCCCGTTGTTTGTGGTGCTTTTGCTCGATCTGTGTGACAAAAGGATGGGCTTGCATTTCAAAACAATATATTTAAGCCTTACTTATGATGCATGAAGGTATTTGTTAATCCATGTCTTTATCATATTGGAAACAAATATATGGCCGATCTGTTTGTGTTGCAGCCTAAAGCTTTAACATTTTGTGTTTTCTCACACGGCAGACAAATAATGAAACAAATATTCACAAAAAACCCATGAGACAAACTTTATTTGTCTAAAGTTGTTTTATTTTTTATGTTTTAAATCCCATCAGGAATGTTAATCAGTCCATTTGTTTGTCTTTTGGCAGGATTGCGCATAAACAGATTAAATTCATTTACATGAGACTTGGCAGAAGAGATTGACGCGTGGAAGGGAAGAGACCTTTTACTTCTAGAGTGCGAGAAGATAAAGAGGCAGTTGCAGGAGATATTTTTTTTTTCCCCCACTGTTTCCAACAGCTTTTTTTAAAACAAATTCATTTAAACTAGCTGGCTGATTACCACAAAACCAAAATAAACAGTAGCCCATCGTCCCTGAGAAGGAACCATTTAATTCTGATAAGTAATAAGTAGATTCTGATTCGTTCCCCCTCATTAAAGTTGCGGGGGAACCTTGAGGGCAGCCTTTTAACTCAAACCTTCATGAGGGGCTTCGTTTGAAACTTTCATCAGCAATAGTAATAATAATAATAATAATACATTTAATTTATAATGCACTTTACATTTGGATCAAATCTCAAAGTGCTAGTAGTGATCTGGGAACAGGTGATAGAATTTTGGGAAGAATCCAACTATTGGAACAGGAAATGCCGACTCTTCTGAAACAGGTGCTTTCCCTGTGTGAAAACTGTAGTGGATTCAATTTCTAGGCGTGTGTTTTCACGGGGAGAGAATCTAAATACAGGTGTCGCGTATAAATAGGAAAATGGGTAGACGGAACCCTTTGGAGGGGGTACTCAGCAATGTCAGAGGTTTCTTTTCTCTTAAAACTCAATTTTATCTAAGCTTGTTTTAAGTATTAACTGCACGTTGATCGCAATCTACATTATGGCCCCCAAATTCTTTGGTTACACAGATATTAGTCTCTTAATCGATGCATATCAAGTAGGCCGATGAACAATTAGCCCCCAAAAGTCTGAGGATTTCAGGAAGCAGGAAGTATTGATTACGGAGGGTGAGGGGGTTTGAGAAGCTGTGGGTAGTTGGGGCTGGAACAAGTGAGGAAAACCTGCACTACAAAAAACCCTTAGAGATTGTTGGGGGGGGGGGGGTGTGGAATCAGGTTACACAGTCTGTCATTAACAAGAGAGCTGCAGTTATGAGACCAAGATAGACTGCTTCAAGTCTGAGCAAGACTTTGGCTCCTTTCTCTTCCATGTAGGTGACTCTCGTGTGTGTGTGTGTGTTTGATGCAGGTAAGAGGTCTGGGCTGAAGGATAACAACATGGTAGGATTTGGCTTGATGCCAACCACAGACATCCAACTTTAAGCTATTTTGCTACAGCTTTTTTTGCCTTGTGTGTATGTGTACATGCATTCATGTGTGTTTGTGTGTATGTTTGACTGCTAACAACTCTGGCATCAGATGAGGCAGCATGCTGCAGAGAAACACGGCATGTGAGTTGCATTTTCTTCTGCTCACTGCTCGTGTCAGCTTTGCAGAAAGGGGCCTCTGTCTGCAGCGTTATTTTTAGTCAAATCCATGAGCCTTTTTTTATTAATCATCTTACATATGTAACCCAAACATATCATGATGAGAAGCGCTGTCTGGGGCTCGCGGGTACTGCAGTCTCAGCAGGACACAGGAAGAGGTGGGGGGGGAAGATTAAGAATGACGGAAGATTTTTTTAGTCTTTTCACTGAGCTTGCTGTACTTTTCTTCCTCCTATGTGACCCGACAGACTTAATGAACTAATTTATACTTTTGTACACTCGGCTGTGAATGAAAGCTGATAGCAGGTGAGAAAAGGGAGACGAGACCCTGCCTTCTGCACAGATGCATGTCTGCAGTGCTTGTAGCTCCTCTCCCTCCACGCCAGCTCTGACTGCACTGTAGACGGTCTGCAATACACATTTTACGAGTCCATGGTTTGCTCCGGTGCCCTTGTCTCAACACCCTTCTGTTAGTTGGCAAAGTTATGGTGTTGAGTCAGGTGCTGCTTTTTTTTCTGATCTCGTTCACAGTCGAAGGCATGGGATCATATTTTGCGTTGGTGCTTGGTCAACAAATTAACAATAATTTACACCATGTTTCATCTGTAGTACTTAAGTGTCTCATTGATGGGACTGGTTTGAATTAATCCACTCAACTCCTCCTGCTTCAGCCAAATGGACCCTTTATAGAGGTGAGCACTAGTGTTATAGAATGATATTGAGGAATTTATAATTTAGAAAATGCCTTTATGGAACATTTCTGCTGTATATAGAATTATTTTAATAATTTGTTTTCTATTTTTTTTTTTTTTTTGCAAATTCGTTAAAATGCACATCACCTGTCCTTGTTGCAGGTAATCGGTATGTTTAAATTGGATGATATACCAAATTTCCATCCATACATCGTCTGCAGCTGCTCATCATTGCAGGGTCACCCAGTGCCAAATAATGCTAGACGAGAGGTGAGGTGCAACATGAGGAGACCATGCTCACTCTGGCACCTACAGGCACTTCAGAGTCACAGATATACCGTGGGGGGAAGCTGGAACACCTGGTGTGAATCCACACAGAGAAGGGGATAACATACAAAAAAAACGCCTCAAGTTCACAAACTGACAGTTCTAACCTGTACACCTCTGGGCCATCCTCAGAAGATGATATTTTGCTCAAAAATGATTTTTTTCCAATCAGCATAATTAGATAAAATCTCCCATGACTCTTTATTTGTAACCACAACGTGGTTACAACATGAAAATTATAAAAATTTTCATGAGTTATTTCATGAAAATTTTGTTTTGCTTAATTTTAAAACTATTTATTTATTACCCAGCCCTGAATGCAAAGTGTTAATTTACCCACTTGATTACTGTCATTGACCCTTTTTTTTTTTTAATTGTCTTTTTCCTTTTAAATCCCTCTTCTGCAGAAGGCCAGGATCCTCCCTGTCATTAAAACTTTTATAGAGCCCGTTGAAGGTGGGACTGCTGCATTTTTACTGCACCTTGCCATGATTCAACTTTTTGTTGACATGCAATGTCCAAGACCCAGGAATCTGGTGAATTTAAAAAATGTTTAGCAGCAGTTATCAGCTAAATCAAAGATAAATAAATAGGGGAGACAACCCTCCAAGCAGAACACAAGACCAAGAGCCATATAACAGGGTGTTTATACATTGGTTGTATTTTGCTTGGTTCAGTATTGCAAACTGCTGAGTGTCGGTCTGTCTGAGTGAATGGTTTGGTTCAATGTTTGCAGCAAAGGATATCAGTTTAGCTCCCTACTCCTGTAGCTCTGCCAATGAAGGCAGATCAATCAAGACTGAATATTCTCCAAGCCAAGTTTCTTTGGGCTGTTTGACTGATTTACTTGTTTCTCAAAAAGGAAAATTTGTTGAGAGGTGTCCTGTGATACAAATCAAGGTGTCCTTTGCAGTATTATTTCCCCAGAGCGGTGAACTTTGTGAGATGGTCTTTGGAGGGAGAGTGTTTGTGCATTCCTCTGTTGGCAAGCATCGCTCAGAGCTATAAAGACGGTGTTTGAATTGGCCGTGTCAGATGTTTCGATTACTGTGTGAAAACTAATGTCTAGCTGCCATGGTGACCATTGCGTAAAAGACCTGTTAACAGTGTATTCACAGTGTTGTAAAACCAACCAGGTTGTGTCTCACAAGATTTGAAAGCTGCAGTCTAACCCCTCAGAACTACAACAACTACTATTGTGGTGTATGTTTGCTTTCCTCTTGGTTCTTTGCATAGGTGATATGTCTTCTGATATCATAGAACTGGAACTGTTGTCCTCATTGTCTGTTGTGTTTTCGAATTAGATCTGCTACTAGCCAAATACAGTATGTGTGTGTGTGTTTGAATGTGTTTGTGGGTGTCTCTCTTGATTTGTTTCCAAATAACATTATCTGCCATGCTATAACCCACTCAAATTAACGCGTGAATGGAAATCAAACATAATCAATAAGCATCTGCTTTTGATTCCATCTCTCACAATGTGAGAGTAGCCAGCTGCTTAGATACTCTCTGCCTCTGAATGATGGAGTTTGGATCAACTTGATGGGCCACCACCAAGTTCTTCTTTCGGCTCTTCCAATTTTAGGGGTTGCCACAGCGGGTCTTGGCGTTCCGCATATGGATCTGGCAGAGGTTTTATATCGGATGCCCTTCCTGATATAGCCCACCCCATTTATCCAGGCTTGGGACTGGAACTAAAAGTAAACTGGCTTGTGGCCCCTGTGTGGCACAGACTAGTCTCAGTGAATTGGCCTTCATCAAATCTGACTTCCATATCAGCGACTCTGTTCAAAGTGTCACTGCACCCAACCTACTCACAAAGACGCATTAAAATTACCAATGCTATCACATTCCGTCTGGTCAAATATGTGTCCAATAAACAGAGGAATGAAGACTTTGGCAAAACGGTCACCACTCTGGACACAAAGAATGTGATGGCCTCACGCAAATAGGCATCACGTGTACAGTAAGCAAAATGTTGAAATACTGAGAGCTCTAACAGCTGGCATGTACTTACGGTGATAACTAATACAAATCATTCTCAGAATAATCAAGATTATCATTTTGGCCATAACCATGCAGCCCTAACTTGATCAACCCTCAAGATTGTTGATATCGAAGAAAAGGTTGTCGTGAGTTCACATTCATTGCCTCGTGCCGCCTAGTCAGATAGACTGCTGCGTATTCTGAGTGTGCAGGGTGGGCGTGCATGGACGCCACACCACAAACCTAAGGCTGAAAATGAGATCGCGAACACCATCAGCAAACAAAATAGATACGCTCCAGCCTCTCCATCCACTTTGGTTGCAAAGTGTGGCTCATCTTCACCATCCAGGATTTTAAAAATGTGGAAGTGGCTTAAATTGGCTCCATGACCAACTTACTTCTCCATCTCAGAAAAAAAGCATCGCTCAGACTGTGTACAATATTTAATAAACACTTTTTGAAATTTGCAAACTATCATCTAATGTCTCAGCTAGGGCGCTGTCTGGCCTCCTAATGGCCAGACGGCAATTGAAATACTCTGATCTTGCCAACATCGAAGAATTAATAAAAGTTTTCAAACAAAACTAATCACGAAATTAAAGATTTTTACCTGACTCGTATGTCGTTAAAAACTTAACACTTCGGCATATCCCTGTGTATGACGGGACAGCTTTGGACACCTAGCAACATATTATCCATCATTAGCCAGCAAGGGTGAAGAATATTCTCTTTAAAAGTCAACACAACCGAGAAGAGCTGGGAAACATGGGCGTCTTCCTAGGCCCATGTTTCCCAGTGGGGGTAATCCACGTCAACAGCCCCTCCCCATCAATAACCATGCATTGGATGTCAGGGGAATGCAGAGTTATATTTAAGTCCTTTGGACGTATTTGGTACTTTTTGTACTTTGAACGGGTGTCATGACTGAGAAAAGTTTGAGAGACACTGATTTAATTATCATGGACAAAATCTCAGGTAATTGTGAGAAAATCTGTTGTCACTATTACATCCCTTTAATGACTGTATGTACACACAGTGTAAAGAAAACAAACTAATTCTCTGATGTTGGCTGTGACTAATAATGTTGGTTCATTAGGTGCACCTACTTCTATCTTATAATATTTAATGTAAAGTTCAACTCTGTTGGTAACGCCGGTAAGAAAAGTCGGTAAAGGTTGCATCTTCTTTTAACTTGGTTTTAGTCATCCGGAAAAAATGTATTTTACTTTAGGCAGTGAATGCTGATTTGCTGAGCCGCAGTGTGAATTTAAATATGGGCCGCTGCAGAAAGGAGCACTTTTCATCCTCAGGTCTGTGTTAGAACCACATCCACATTGGAGCAAACCATCTGCGTCCCCCTGATGGCATGGTGACACTTTGACTGTTTGGGTCTTGAGCCAGAGACGGACACACAAACGGCAGGATCCGCATTGCCCCAGTCTTTTTTTTCTTCAGTGCCCTGCAGTTTGCTGCAGTTTCCTCTGTGCTCGGGCTATTTGTGCCACGTTAACTGCCAGGCTGCCAGCTCACACACAGATTCCACCTCTTGTCTCCCTATTTGCCAGCACGATGACTCAGCAGCTCCTGCAGGGCCTCTCCCTGCTTGAGCTCGGTGATACACCATCCTCATCAGACAAAATTGCATTTGTCAGTCTCTCCTCCGTTTTGACCAGAATACCAAACGTACCAAAAAAGGTTAAATGGATACCAAACTAAATGGATGGATTTTTGCTTTTACTACTCTAAGTGTTTACTACTCTAAGTTTACTACTCTAAAGTGTTCCAACACTTTGTCAGAAAATCTTTCCCAGAAACAAAGTGTGAAGGAAATGTGCATGTAGAACCATATTCTATCTAGCTGCCTCTTTTGGGTTCAGGTGTTCCAGCATTTAAAGACGCGTTTAATCATCACCATTTAGTCAGCCCAGCTTCTTGGAGAGGTGTTCATCAATGTAGCCCTCTGGACTTGAATCACTGGAAAGAAAACGGTTATAAAATTGGAGCCTTCATATGCAGGATCACTTTCAAGTCCCCTCTAGCCGCGCCCCGCAGGAGTCAACCCAAACATACTTTTCAGCAGGCCGAGTCCATCTCAAGTATTTCTCTCTGAGCTCAACACGCTTTGACTACTTTGCGTTGGACTCAATGCAACCTCTGTGTTCATGCGGAAGGTCAGTGCTTACGCACCTCGGAGGCATCGATACCCTCATAAAATACCTGTGGTCAGAAAATCATTTCAAGCATTCCCTTAAGCAAAATCATAAATCTTAGGAAGCAGTCCATATCTTCAATATGTTCTCAAGGACTAGCTGTAGTATAATGTCTAAAAATCGACTATTAGATTCTTCTGTCATGCATATATGTGCGTGTTTTTCTATAAGCTGTATGCTATTATTGTTATAACTGATAATAAATGTAAATGTTCTGGTAGACTTTCAATGTTGCAACTTGAAGGGGTTAATTTTTTACATTTGCTTAGTTTAATTCTTTACAGCGCACCTTATTTTACATGTTAAACATTTTCTTGGTTTGTGCAAGGAGTCAGGAAATTCCTAGTTTATTGTAAATGAAGTGGCTAATGCGGCTGTATACATTGTGCTCTGCATACTGCAACACGAGGTAAATTAGATTTATAATAACAGCAATAAACACGGGAAAGAAATAATGGTGTGATATTCACACTGGTTTCCTGTTATAACTCGACATCACAGGCTATAGGAGGAGGGAATAAAGGGAAATAAGGGGTGAAATAGATAGAGGGGGGGAAAGGAGAGAACACCCTTGGCAGGACGTTAGTTCTTTGAACTCACTGCAGAACTGCCAGTGAATAATATATTCAGGGATGGAGGGCTGCAACAAACACACAAACACACGCACACACACACACACACACACACAGTGCTATAAAGTTGTCTGTTCAGATGGCGATTGATGCTGCAGATGCTTTCCCTGTCTCGCTCCTTTTCCAAGAATCCCCCCTGAGGTCTCCAATATCAGGACCCGTCCTCATTGTGGATTCAAGCAAAGCTGCTAGTTGATATTTTATGAGCAAACTATGCCTTATGTTTATGCTGGATGTGGAGGGATTTCTTTTTGCTCTTTCAGAAAAGAATAGTATAAAAGAGTTGTCATAATGACATTTTGTCTGTTGCTGGTTTAAACCAGGTCGTGAATTGGAAGTGGAGGAGAATATAAGAATGGGTGTTGTTTGTCCTAAACTGCACACATCTGCCATGTACTCGAGAAGAGACGGTGATATTTAGATAATTTGAAGTTGCTGTTTTTTTTTTTTTTTTTAAATATTTGTATTCAACTTTTTATCAGAGGCATCTAAAATTAAGAGCAACTTATTGATTCCACATGACCAATTCTTACAAGTTCAAGGAAGCTTGTTTTCTACAAGAAGAAAAAAATGCCTTAGCTGGGGATGTGAGTATTTCGTGCTTGTAATTTATATTGAATAGCAATGAAGTGCGCTTTTGTTTGGGCCGCTGCATATTTGAAAAACGTACTCAAGTTATTGGGCTCTCATATCATGTGACCAAACTAGGATGTGTCGACGGAGGTGCTGCTGTTTGGCATTCCCACTAAATGATCAGTGATATTCACATTAATAGACACTCACTGAGAAGTTAGGTGCCACAGGGGACAAACTAATGTAATTCTCCTCTGGTGATAGAACTAGTATATCATCGTCGAGATGACATAATCGATGAGTGACAGTCAAACATGACCTGGATGTTGTAATGATAATATCACAGGTTGACAGGTAGTATGACTGTACTGTCTGTTTTTGTACGCATGAATGGAAAATGGTTTTGGTTGATTCTAATAGTTATCTGATGATCATGTTTACAGACGGATACATTTTTCGTGTGTGCGGTTTCTGTAGACATATTTTGGCAACAATAAGCTCCTTATTGCTTATGTAAGCTTATGTAATATAAAGTGTCTGTGTGGGTGGGATGTATTGAGGGAAGCGCCCTATCGAGTTTTTTTTCAGTAGTAAATGTAAACAAAAATGCTGCAAAAATCATTTCCCCTCACTAATTAAAGCCATTAAATGGCGCCTGGTGACATGCTCTACTTTAATTTACTTTAATGATAGTTAATAGAGGTGAGTTATTGATCTGTCAGCAGTGTCTGAGTCTGAAAATCGAGCTCTGTTGTTTTTTAGGTGGGTGATATGGGAACCAATGTCAGGATAACCAGTCAGACACAATCACTTTTTATCCAGGCTTTAGTATGTCTCCCAGACTATTGTCTTTTATTCCTATGCTTATCTCTTTATCCTGCTTCATCTGGCCCCCCTGGCTCCACAGTAACCCAGTCAGCCCTCCCCTACCGGCTCAGTGCTCTTCTTCCCACTGTCTCCCTGGGCGTTGACAGCAGACACCTCCTTGTGCCACTTCCCTCCCTTTGACCTACCTCACTATTGCACGACACACGTCTCTCCCACATTCTGACCTACTGTCCTCTCGTTACCCTCCAGCTATGCCTCCCTTGCCTCCTAACGCCCTCCTGCCTGTCCCTTATTCCAACTGCTGCTCCCTTCTTCCCCTGGTCCAGAGAGAGCAGACAGATCTCCTGATTATCCCTGTGTGGCAGCCTCTGTTTTGTGCTCTGATTAAAGAAGCAGCATGTGGGCTGTTTATGAGCGGCCCGTATGGACGCTGCCGTTGGGTAATGCTAACATTACGTGTTTAATCATTTATGTCTGTGGGATGGACACAAAGACCTCGGGGGGGTTGTTTATCGTTGGCGCTCAGGCACACATGGTTCCCAGATAAGGGCCCTGGTGCTTAGTATGACATAAACGGGGCATGCTGCAGGCTGTGATGGCTCCACAAAACCCACATATCATCTTCATGAAATCATTCACTCGGGCTCTATCAGATTAAAGCCTGATTTTAAACTCTTCTCTTTGAAAGTGTGGGACTGGTTTCAGCAAACAAACAAAAACAACTACACAGCGTATGCAGACGCTCCCTGAGATGCATTAAATATTGAGGGATTACTCTGTCTCCTGGTCTCTAAACGATAGTATTTGGGCGCCCACACTCGTTCCCCCCACTGTGCTCCTCTCCTCCTGTCTCGTCTGTCTACTCCTCTCCCCTCATGCCAAAGAAGCCTGTCCCTCCAGCACATACAGGCTTCAACGTGCGCATACACACACACACACATTCACACACACACACACACATACACACACACATACACACACACACACACACACACACACACACCACAAAGCAGCCAATAGGAGAGCACCAGTCTCCCCATTGCTTGCCACTCAATGCCTTGTTGCCAGGACAACGGGAAGGCATGAGACCCACTTTACTTGAGAATTTTAAACTTGGTGTTGACTCTTTTTCTGAAAATAAAAGGTCTCGCCCTATAAAATTGCTCTCTCTAATGCTCTCAGGTCGACATTCCCTCTGTCTCAGTGAGTGTTGCTCCGAAAGATGTTATATTAAAAAAAAAATCAAAAGAATAATATTGAATATGCATGAATTTGAAAATCGCCTTTAATCGGCCCATTCAGTTATGGAGAGCCCTTATTTATTGTTTTCTCTCATCTCCCCTCCAGGTAAACGATGTTGGCCGGCGGCATGATGCTTTTAGCTCTGCTCATCCTGGTGGTTCCCTCCCTTAGCATCGAAGGTAAGTGTCTTGTCACAAAATGTAGCTTGTCATGTCAAACCCAAAGTGAGGCTTTTGCTGCAGAGAGGAGAGGTGGTTCCTTTACCAGAGACAGGATCTGCATAAATTAGGTCTCTTGCTTTTCTCTTTAATAAAGATGATTATTGTAGGCTATTGACTCTCACTGAAAGTCCCAAGAACACACAATAGTTAGAAAGATCTCCTCAGGATATCTGCGTTCTCCCATTCTCATTATTTTTTACTGTTGGCAACAGTCTTTCAGCCGCTGTCATTTTCTGTCCCCTCAAGACCCTTATGTGCACAGACCCCAGATTTACATACTTTTTCTGCTTCTCCAGCCCCTCCTAATTCCTCTCATCTCTGACTTTCAGTGATATTCTAACAGACTGCAGTGAGTGAAATTATGTTGTTTTTTTTTAGGTGGCAAGTTGTCCTTGTGCTTAAAGTAGATGTACAGACATCCTCTCAGGAGGGGTCATCCCAGGATCTTAAGGGGCATATTTTGGGAATACAACTTTGTTAAGAATAGTTTTTTTTCTTTTGCAGGTGATGTGGGTGTGAGGGACTATGAGTGTTTGTGTGAGGGGGCGTCCTGCAGCAGTGGGGACAGGTGCCTCAGCCAGCAGTGCTTCACCTCCCTCTCTGTACAGAGTGGGTCAGCAGTTCTTCAAAAGGGCTGCGTCGCAGCGGATGAGGAAGGGACCTTGCAATGTGGAAACCCGCCAACTCCGGAGCTGCTGATAGAGTGCTGCTACGGGGATTTATGTAACATGAACGTGTTTTTGCAGCCACCAGTGGAAGGTGAGCTGGTTGCATCATGATGCTGTGTGAAAAATACGTTCCGTAAACTTCTATGGGAGAGGTCACCAATTGGTGTCCAGAGGACCAAATTCGGACCATAGAGGTTCCACCGGACCATGGAGGCATTTGACATACAGGCCGACGGGGGCAATGGCACTGCTGCTACTACTACTGCTACTACGACTACTACTACTACTACTACTACTACTACTAAAAAAAACACATGCAAATAGATAAAGCACAGGAAAATAAGTAAAACATTTTATTAAAACTGACAACATATGGGCAGCAAATATAGAAAAAGCATCTTACTTAATATCACAACACACGCACGCTGCAAAAACCGCAACGCAATAAGAGAAACGATCTGCAAAAGCCACAACACAATGGAAATGTTTACGGAGGACACTTTGATGTATCCCAGACGAGCTTTATTAATGCCCCATTTAATGAATGAAACATACAACACACAAACATTTCATAATATTCTTATCTGCCGTGTTGGCTTCGCTGAACTTCTTGGTTGTGCGGTCATGCGACTTGGAATAAGACGTAATCAACATTGTGAATGCTTACACATAAACTTAAATCATGCACAGTACCCAAAGCTGCAATAAAGAACGTGTATTACAATGAAACAAGAAAACTCTTAACCAGCTTCTGGTTCTGTTTTAGCTTAGGGTACTGTGCAGTATCCAAAGCTATGACATAATTGCTTGAATAATAATAATTAATCATTTATTATCTTTTGTTAATCACGTTTAGTCATGCACAGTACAGCATAGTGAAAATAATTCTCTGCATTTGACCCATGAGGGAGCAGTGGTCTGTCCCTTTGAAGCGCCCGGGGAGCTGGGTTTAGGGTCTTGTCGACATTTACACTTCCTGGGCTTTAACCGGCTATCTTCTGATTTGGAGACGGCCGCTCTACCCACTGAGCTACAGCGTCCCCATTTATTATAGCTGAAGTTCTGACTGTTGCATAGCCCAGATTTACTTAAGTCGTATGTGCGATGGTGATTAAGAGTTTTTTTAAGTCTGTATAATACACCCTGATTTGGTTCTATGTATGTGAGGGTCATTATTACCTTTATTTGCTGTTTTCATGTTGTTTTCACACGCCCCAGTAGTTAAGGGAGGCTAGGACGGCTAATTAGCTGTATCAATGCTTTCCACACTTTCCACAATGCAGACCACTGGCAGAGAGCCGTACTGGTGCGAAGAACAGGAGTATTTGAAACTTCAGAGTTGGCTGCGACACGACTTCATTAACCTGGCTGTGACCAAATGGGGAAATAATTCTGGCTATGGACCGGTTAAAGATTCAGTCGCATCAGCTGCATTTTCACGAGGACAGGGTTATCTGGTTAAAACCCGTAACACACTTTATCTGAAATAAATTGCTACATTTATTTATATATATATATATATATATATATATATATATATATATATATATATATATATATATATATATATATATATATGGTATATTTAGACTGAAAGGAGACCTAACGTAATTCTTTTCTGTTCAGTGCCAATTAAATTTTGTATAACGTCAGACAAATCTTTTATGTAAAATAAAGAAGTATTGTAATTTAAGCAATCTAATTTGTGGGATAGAGTAGTCGTCATATCATTAGAGCATATCATTCAGCTGAACATGTTTGATTGTTGCCGACGGCCTAGTTTCAATAAAGAATTTTCAAGGAATCCATGCATTTCATAGATGCGTACAGACAGAAAACCTCTGTGTGGGCCTTTTCAACAGATCAGTATGTGCAAAAGCCTGCTAAAAGTTCTTTACCGTAGAGATTGTAAAGCCCCCTGAAACCTTGCAATGTGTAAATTAAATTAAAACTGACTGAAATTGAATTTTATAGTAGCAGCTATTAGAATTCAAATATATGAATGTGTTTAACTTGATACACTCCATTTTGGATCTTTTCTGATCTGAGTGAGTGCCATTTAATTCAATGTGATACAAATTGCTCTAATGGGTCTCCCAATGTCTTTTTCCTCTGATCAGATATACAGCAGCCTGCTGGCAGACCGGTCCTCAGAGAGCAGGACTGCGTTTGTGCGGGCGCTGTGTGTGAGCGTGACCAGCGCTGCACAGGCCAGCAGTGTTTCTCCTCTCTAAAGATGATTGACGGGGTGGCAGTCCAACAGAAGGGTTGCCTCAGGGATGACGAGGAGGGCAGGGCCACGTGTGCCGTACCACCCTCATCTGCCCATGTTGTCAAATGCTGCCAGGGCCATCTGTGTAACATGAACGTCACTGTGCAGACTCCAGGGAAAGGTGACTTTGTACACACTGTACAGATTCCTCTCGGCTCCTGCTGATCATATATGTCACGCCACCTTTGTGCTTAACGTTATGAATCACTTTAAGAAGCTATGCATTTTAATTGTTTTACAAGAATTGTTTGATTCATTTCTCTTATTAACCAGAAGGTCCTTTGCCCTGAATATTTTCCAGGGGAGGGAGTGAAGCCATCTACCAAAGAAGAGAAGCATGAGTGTGTGTGTGAGGGCAAATCATGTGAAGCAGGGAACCGCTGCAGGGGCCGCCAGTGCTTCACTTCTCTGACGGTCACCGCCGGCGCCCTGTTGTACCAGAAAGGCTGCTTTACGGTCTACACGCAAAGCACAATGACCTGCAAGACGCCACCTTCCAGAGACCAGATTGTTGAGTGTTGCTACGGCCACCTGTGTAACATCAACAGCACCGTGGAGCTGCCCGTCAAAGGTATAATTCTATAATACCACAATGCATCACAGGCTTCTTTACCCCTCAAGAGCACCATCTGTTGGTTTCGGCAACGGACTCTTTTCATCCATTTAGAATAGGAATGGTAGTTGGGCTTGTAATTACTTTTTTTTTTTTTTTAGATAAATTGACACATATTTTCCACTCCATCTTTGCCTGCTGAGCCAGCAACTCTATCAGCTGTGAAATTGTCTGCCACAGCTTTTCCAGATTGTCTCTGTGTCCTTGGCTATACCTCTGTGTAGTCACAAACCATGGGGAGATTTTGAAAATCATTGAGTCATGGTCCACTTCCTTTTTCTGTCTTTTTCGGAGGAAGTCTGAGTCGGTTCACAATAACTCAGAGGGTGAGGCCACCTTGAGGTGAAGTAGAGTCGAGTCCATATTGTTAATAACCTCACTTTTCTCACTATAGCATTTGTTTATAAATGATAGACATAAAATACCATAGCTGTAACATTAATACTGTTGAGCATTAGTTCATAGCTGAATAAAATATTTGTCTGAGCATGCAGTTTTTCATAACGATACACATAATCACATAGGATTTGCTCAGTGTTTTCTTGTGTTAGAATGAGCTGAGTAGTCTTTACTTTGGAATGTTCGGAAAGCATGAGTGCCGGTCAGATCCTCAGGCTGCCCTCTGCTGACTTGATGAGATTCACTATGTGAGTGCTCATGTGCATATGCGCTGTGAGCAGCCCCTTAAATGTTTCTTTAAAGGTCTGCAAACCTGTGATTTGTGCTCGGTATATGGCATCCTGTCAGAGGAAAAACTCCAAACTACGATATCCCAACCGCCACTTTTTGAGTAAAACAATGACCTGAATGTCTGGGGGAAAAAGGGTCTCATATTGTAAACATTTCTCTTCCCTAACAGCTGAAGAGATTTCCAGCTACAGCGTAACCACGCTGGTAGTCATCATCGTGGCACCCATCTTGGTGCTAATCGTCCTCTCTACCATCGCTATCCTGGTGTTCAAACGGCTCTACCACAATCAGATAGAGAGACTGACCTCACGAGATGCAGAATATGGAACAATCGACGGCCTCATAGCGTCCAATGTTGGGGAGAGCACACTGGCGGTGAGTATTGAAGAACATGTAGGAGGTTCCCTCCCATGCTCATAAGAAAGACCGGTTAAAAATGCTGCTTGAGATATATTTGAATTGAAAACTGTTAAATATCAACCCAGTGCTAATACACCACTTCCCTTAGAATTTATATCAAAGTTCTGTTTACATTTTGTTTCTTAAATATGAAACTGGTATATTATCTGCACATCATGCCTTATTCACATCAGAAGATTTAGGATCCCCAGAAGAGAGCTGCTGAAAAACTGAATGCTGGTTCTGATAGAAAGATGTCTGAACACACTGTTCACCACAGAGCTCATGCAGTTTAAATGTTACGGCTGATCCATGTATATATATCCTCTGAGACGATCCAATGTGAAGGTCTTTCCTCTGAATAAAGGAAAAAATGCCTGATTTGTAGTTTTTAGTAACTTAATGTATCTGAAATGTTCACTCTGAGCAAAGCTGTATCATATCAGAAAAAATGAACCAGTCTAGAACCTGGTAATGAATTATGAAATCTTTCTTTCATAAAGAATGCACAGTTGGTTTACGTTTTGATCCTATGCATCATACATATTTAAACATTTGCAGGTGAAACAGTTCTGTCAGGTGATGATAAATTGTGAATACAGGCCCGTTTCTTGTATTTGACCATTTGCCCAGGCATTTTACAGAACTAAAAAAACAGTAGCATAATAATTAGGATCTTTTCTGCATCATTGGATCTTAGATGGAATTAAGTCACCATAAAGTTCTGATGTGCCACGACTAAAGAGTTGAACCCATCCCTCCCATAAAAGCAACAATTCTATTCCTTCTTACTACAAGATGATCCACTATTAAGACTATGTTTCATGGTAAATATTTTATATACCAATCCAAAGTTATGATCCAGGTAAACCTGTAGTTCTATTCTAAACAAGAGTTAAGTTTCATATGGCGCCAATCAGCCAAACGTGTCGGAGGTACTCTGCAGTACTCAAGACATTTTTGTAAAGTAGCCTCATTTAATAGATCTGGGCAGCAAATACTCTTTTCAGCTCTTTTCAGCAAAGAGCTGAAAAGAGTCAATAAATGTTTTGCAGAAGGATGTTTAAGCCTTAAAAGTCTGTAATGCTTGGTATCTCAAAGGTTAACATGCGTCTGTCCCATTCTTTTGCATAAATATTAGACCTTTTTACTCTGCACATGGTCAGTGTGGCATATTAAATAGTGAGCAGTGGCTCCGAGAAGAAAAGAGGCTTAACATGTTACAGACTGGCATCTGGAGTGACGTCTTACAGATTCTGAAATATGGATCTGATTGGAATAACAATCATTTCTTTTCGCTGTTGAATAGCTGCTGCCCTGCCCCCAGTTCCTCCAGCTCTTCTTAGTAATTTTTCCAGTCTGTTCCAATCTTTTGCTGTTTATTTTCTTCCCACTCAGCCAGGGACTTCTGAATTCGCGGCACAGTGTCATGTTCTGAGGCCCACTAAACTGATCCAGCGTTGAGGTGGAGTCCTGCGGTTTGGGTTTTGTCGGAAAGACGACCTCGTACATTCACTGGCTCCCTCGCTGTATAATCGGGTTCAGCAGAAACGGCTCACAGTTTGCTTGTACCCAAAAAAATATCTGGCTCTCACCAGCCAAGCATACATTGTACGCTCAAATGCATTAGTTGACTTTATTTTTCAATGAATGCATTAGTTTCATACCTTAAAATCCAAATGATCTGATTCATACTCAATTATGAAACGACTAATGAACATAATCTTCTGCCAGTGTGATCATGTTGCGTGTGTGTGTTTGTGGGAGAGGGAGCGGGAGAGAGAGAGAGAGAGAGAGAGTGAGCGAGCAAGAGCGAGAGCGAGTGAGCGAGCAAGAGCGAGAGCGAAACACAGCTGGTTTTGACTTTCTTTCAAGCAATTTCCCAAGGCCATCAATGCACTTGCCAATGAAAAGCCCAAACATGGCGCCACAGAATGTTTGTGTCTGCATAATTAAAAAGTGCTTGGCAGCAGCCTTAGAAAAATGATTATGAACAGTGGTGCGACTATGACAAGCACACCGGGCTGAAACACACATTTGTCCCTCTGCAGCCTGCTGTCCAGAATTGGTTTCTGATTATAATGATATGGCTGTGTTCTGATTACATCCTGATGCTCAGTGGCCTGGCCCAAATTTGCCACCCTAAAACCAATCCTCCTGCACCTCAGAGAGGGATCTCTGCAAACTAACTCGTTCATCTTAAAGCCTCCGTCCTGCCTTCTTCTCTTGTAATTCCAAACTGCCTCTCGTGCAGCTCCTGCATTATGCATCTGTTTATCGGAGCCATCATTCTGTGTGGTTTTCAACCCTCACGCTCCCCTCCCAGTTCAGGGGTTTGTTTTTGCCACACAGCCACTCTCTTGCTCTGCACTGCCCCCCTGTGTCAGTAGCGAGGCGTTGCATGTCTCAGAGATGGGATAAAAATAAAAGGCTTATCAGCATTGCGCCTGTTTTCAAGTCTGGCCCTCGGATTAGATCAAATCTCTAGTGCTCACACCAATCACTGGGGAGAGGGCTCCATTCTGTTGTTTACTCAACAGGGGGCACTCTCCTCCTCTCGGACAGAAACACTTACTGTACGCAACATCCTGGTACTCAAATCCCTCTATTCCGTGTGGGTGCCAAGTCAAATTTTGCCTGCTTGTATTAGTCACCATCTGACGCACAGATGCTCCTTTTTAAGGCACGAACCACAGGATTCCTGTGGGAGGGGGGTTTCATTCAAACCGTCCATGTGGAAATACACGCACACAAATATACATGTAAAATATATAAACTCTTGGCTCATTTTGTATTTGCCCTCCGTAGGATCTGCTGGATCACTCTTGTACTTCAGGAAGCGGCTCAGGACTGCCTTTCCTTGTTCAGAGAACTGTTGCACGACAAATCACTCTGAATGAGTGTGTGGGTAAGTGTCCTGTTAAAGACTTTTGTCAGAATCACAATAGCACTGCCTCAGGAAGCTTATTCGTATCCGTGGGGCACTCCCACTCTGCTTATACAGACGGTCCTGGCTAAAAAAAAAAAAAAAGATTCAGTGTCCCACTGAAAAGGTAACTTTGGTCCCTTTTAAGCAAGGTCTTAAAAGTCTAGCTTTACAAAGCCTGTTTAAAAATTACCAAGTTATCAATTTCACCAGCAGCTCAGTATCTGCGCTGATGACAAACTACAAGGAAAAGCTCTGTATGCTAACTCAAACTGAGAGATTGAAAAACAGTGGGCAGCCAATTGGTATTAAAAGCAACAAAAACAATGTCTGTGTGACTTCTGCATTACAAAGATTGTAAATGATCATCATTGAAAAATCAAACGTTTTGCCCGATACAGGCGTAAAATGTCACATTAGATGCGGACACCGTCATTTGTGGGCGCCGGTGGCTCACTTGGCAGAGCGGTTGTCCACTTATTTGACGGTCGGTAGTCCGATCCCCGGCCACTGCAGTCCACATGTCAGAGTGTCTTCGAGCAAGATGCTGAACCCAAAGTTGCTCCCCGTTGAAGTTTTTTCAGCGCTTATTTTAAATACGGCGACTTCAAAACAGAACCCGTCTGCATCGGAGAGTGATTTATTCATTACAACATTGAAATATTTGGAAATATTTGGATGGTTAGATGGGCAAAAAGTCACTTCTGTGCACGCCCTCTTTGTCATATTCTTCTTCTGGGCGCTTGTTGGCGGTCGGAGCCAAACTCACCAAAGCATTATCGCCACCTTATGAACGGGAATGTGGATAGTCTGCGCGTGTATGAAAGTGTTTCCGATTAGATGAGTCGATGTATGTAAACACCGGGTCGGAAAAGATCACTAGTCATGTAAACAGGCAGCTGAAATTGCAATTTGGAAAGGTTTAATTTGGTAAGGAAAAAAACGTCCCATGTAAACCCACCACGTGACCCAGTAACACTCTATCAGCGCAACGTTGGCATGGAGATGGCAGCCCATTTACACATGCTGACCAAACCAAAACACACACACACACACTACACTGACACAACACCAAAAAGCAACAAAGTGCTCACTCATTGGCCTGGGTGTTGGGCACAATATGCCTTTTCTCTCATTACCCAGCGGTGTTTGACACAAAAGTAGTTTTTCATTGCACTTTGATTCTTGAGATCTTGATGTATTTGTTTACCAAAGCATTTTATGGAGGGTTTGTTTTACTTGAGTATTTATTTGAATTTATGTCAAAATGGAAATGGCATATTTTATTTTAGTATTATACAGCGTAAAGAAAATGTTAGCGGTAGGGAGGATTGTCTTTGATTTAGCTGTGTTGCATTATATCACTATAGTTATATTTAGTGGGTTTCATTTTCAGTTTTAATTCAGCCAACAACACATCTCGGCAGTATGGCGTACTAGGCACTTGTAACGTATCTCAGTTTGTGTTTGTGTTGTATTTTTCACTTGTGTTGATGGATGAGCAAAGCTTTGGTGCCATAATGAAGTATCAGTGTTGTCAATTCTCCTTTGGCGTGTGTCCTGATGTGCTGTCTGGACTTTTTGGTTCCCTCTTTTCTGCTTGTCTTACAAATGTAAGACAAGCAGATCTTCAAATATCCAAGTATTTTACAGGTGTATATGTTGATGAATGTGCAACAGTCTCATCAACTAAGGCCCTTCAGCCAAATCAGCCAAATATTGCCATTCTTCTATATAGAAATTAACATGGTTTGAAAATGTTGGGTGCCAGAGATGAAGGAAACCGGTTTCCACATGAACAAAATATCCTCATAGTACAGTGTTAAAGGTTATGCATTTAATAAAGAGTTCAATCTTCACTCACCATTTGGATTGGTACTCATGCTTGTTCTCATGCTCCACAAATGATTTAAAATCAATTCTAATGAGATTTCTGGCCACCAGGGGTCAGAAAAGGCAGCTGAAATCTACCCAGAGGCCTATTTTGGCCCCAGACCAACTAACTGCCATTTTTCAGCCTCGGGACGCCAACTATAAGATTGTTATATCCTCATTCTAAAAACGCAAACATGCATGCAATAGGTGTATTTGATATAGCCCTCAAACAAAACTCTGCCACCAACAATCCTGCACACAAATATTAATTTGTGTGAACTTTCAAACGAACTCTAGCTAAACTCTGACTAATATGGTGAAAAGTATCTCATGCATGTTGAGTTGACCACGTAGAGTATCAGGGTGAAGATTGAGCATATGTATGTTTAATATACAATATAAGAATTTCATAAATTGGACTCTTTCTGATATACATATATTACAGAGGAATTAATAGAGCCAAAGTTGGGCCTGACTATGGTCTATTGAGAAGGAAGCAGAGGCACAACATTGAGCCTTAATCAAAATTCCTGTCTCTGTACTTTTACCTGGACCCTCTCCAAAGTTTAATTAGCTATTATATGCATGCCCAACCCTATAGTACCTGTAGTCTGTCAAATCCTGCTAACGGGCAGACAAACGAACCACCAATTACCAGTGAAAACATGATTTCATGGTGGATATGAAAAACATGGCCCAAATCAACTCGGCGTGTCTCCACAGGCTCACTGATATCCATTTGTCAGGCAAGTTGCTTGTCCTGTAGACATTCAGTTGGACAGCTAGGACTCTAGCCATTAAAAATTATGATTACTTCACAATAATAACACGGAAACATCGCTTTCCTGCTTCCCCCCCCCCACCAGGTAAAGGACGTTATGGCGAAGTGTGGAGGGGTCAGTGGCAGGGAGAGAATGTGGCGGTCAAGATCTTCTCCTCCAGAGACGAGAAGTCCTGGTTCAGAGAGACTGAGATCTACAACACAGTGCTTCTGAGACATGAGAACATCCTGGGTACGTACCATAGGTCATGCGTTAGGATGATGTGATGAGCTTGGAAACATATCCTGCTGCCTCCACAGCCTGTTCTTGTTTTACGCACTAGAGGGAGCCTTTTTGTCATATGTACATAACTTCTTTTTAGCCATAACTTCACATTTAATTTGAGGAGTTCAATCCGAGGGATTGCTTGTACAAAGCAGGGGACTGGGGGCTTTTCGAGGCTATAAACTTGCTGCTGTGGAAGACAGCTTAGGTATGGTTTCTAATTAAAATCAGGATAGCTAATATGTGATCATCACATTTGGCAAAAATCAAAGCTATATTTAAAAAAAATATATATTTATTTTATTCACTATCAGAAATAAATGGCTTATTGAGATCATTCTGCCTCACCTTTACTCTAAATTAACCAAAAACTTCACACTTAACCTCCCATGCCATGTGATGGTTAAATAATTGATATTTATCTCCTGGTGTAGGCTTCATAGCTTCAGACATGACCTCCAGGAACTCCAGTACTCAGCTGTGGCTGATCACTCACTTCCATGAGATGGGCTCCTTGTATGACTACCTTCAGCTCAGCACCCTGGATGCATCCGGCTGCCTCCGCATGGCCCTCTCCATCGCCAGTGGCCTGGCTCATCTCCACGTCGAGATCTTCGGCACACAGGGCAAACCGGCTATCGCCCACCGAGACCTGAAGAGCAAAAACATACTGGTGAAAAAGAATGGACAGTGCTGCATTGCTGATCTTGGTGAGAAAATTGACAGATCCGTCTTATAGATATGCTTTTTCATATTTGTCTTTGGTCCCTACTGTTTTTAAGCTCATTAAAATCTCATCTATGCAGCTTAAAATGAAAGAGCCACAAAAAGGCAAAAAATTATCAAGCACAAGTTTTTGGAAATAAGGTAGAACACAACTAGAATTTTGATTAAAAAACACGGAGCTGAATATTTAAGTATTTCTCTCTGGGTGAACATCATTTGACGGCTGATAAAAGCCGATCTCCCCAAAGCGGAGATTTATTTGAACCGCCTTGAAGCCACTTGGGGGGGTTAATTGGGTGTTTGATTGGCGTTGCATAAGAGATGCACCTGCAGTAATATAATTTCTTTAGAATCCATCCACTCTGCCAAATTTGTTGTTGGCTTATGAAAAACTGTGCTTTTTTTAAGTGCCACTTGGTCCCTAATCAAAAACACATTAAGAGGAACTGCGACAGCTTTTCTAATACACCAATGTTCCCTTTGCAGACACTCGGGTGCAACAAATCACCCATTGCAAGGCTGCAAATGTTTAAAGGCTTCGAGGTTACAACGTCTGCTCTGGATGACGCATTTTACTGTCCTGATAAATATCCCCACCGCTTTTTGTCTCTTAAGAAAGTGGCTTTTATTTCGGAGTGCATAAATTTGACTATTTATCACAAACAAATACTTCAGCTTTTAGATCAGTTGATAGATTCAATTTAGTGCATGTCCCAAGACGGGCAGGTTTCTACGTTTTTTTTTTTTTTTTTTTTGTTTTTTTTTTTTTCTTCATGATATAGAATCCTCCGGTGCTGACCCACTCTACCCATAAGAAACCATGGGAACACAAACTGTTGAGGAAAGCTCCTTACACAGCTCTAACATTGATGTCTAAGCTTGTTTTGGTTGCCTGAATAGCGTTTTAAACCGTTTAGCAATTATAATTGTTTAATAATATGTCCTTTTTTATAGTTAACCTTCTCTGAACACATACTTGTACCAAATGTCTAACTTAACTCATGAGATGTTACAACATGACTTTGTTCTATGTGGAATTGCACATTTGAAAATGGAAACGGGTTACGATGCAAAAAACAAAATACTAGAGCTGATTAGCTTGTAACCCCCCCCAATGATCCTTTTAAGGAAAAATTCAGGCTATGTTTGACCGATAAAGTCGTGGATATCACGCATTCAGGCGGTGAGGGAGACGGAATAGTTAAACTACCTTGGTGATGAAAAGTCAAATCACAACTACCCTAAGTTGCTTGTGTTTTCATTCTAGGTCTGGCGGTCATGCATTTTCAAGACACTAATGAGTTGGACGTGGGGAACAATCCTAAAGTGGGAACAAAGCGCTACATGGCCCCCGAAGTGCTTGATGACTCAATCCAGATGGACTGCTTTGAGTCCTACAAGAGAGTGGACATTTGGGCGCTGGGCCTGGTCCTCTGGGAGGTCGCGAGGAGGACCGTCAGCAACGGTCAGAAATTCTCCACTCAGTATGAGCCTGTTGGATTAATGTTGTCCTGTTTGTTTATAATGTTTATTTTCTAATCTCATGGAATGGGCTCCTATGATTCCTTCTTTGAAGACCAAGCAAGTGTTGTTACATAATTATTACACATGTAGAAAAAAAATGCTAAATTTGAATTCCGCTGAATGTTTATCATATTCACAAGTGACTAGAATATTCTTTATATAAAAATGTTCCTACTGTGTTGTTTATAGGTGAAACAGTTCACTGTGAACATATGGAGTTAACACATCACTGCTTAAACTCAGACAGAATAAAAGCTTTTGTGTTATGGTACGACAGATTCAACCTTGATGCGCGCATGAAAATGACCTATCTGGGGTCTGTAAGAATCCAGAGGCATCCTCTGTGTACTGAAACCCACTTCCTCCATTCACCTTCAAAATTGATTCTTGGCTTTATGCTGGGAACTAGGCTTTCAGCAACAATCAAGATATTAGTTTACCTCCATCCCTTGACAAAGTAACTACATCACTGTTTGGACTCAGCTGCACTTGAGAGCTGCTTTACTTTACTTTAACATCCATCCATCCATCCATCCATCCATCCATCCATCCATCCATCCATCTTCTTCCGCTTATCGGGGGCCGGGTTGCTTTGGCAATAAGCTCAGAAGGGATTTCCAGATATCTCTCTCCATAGCAACACTCTCCAGCTCATCCTGGGGGATCCCGAGGTGTTCCCAGGCCAGATGGGACATGCAGTCCCTCCATCGCGCTCTGGGTCTACCTCGAGGTCTTTTCCCAGTTGGACATACCTGAAAAAACCTCCAAAGGGAGGCGTCCTGTTGTAGGCATCCTTGTAATATACTCAAACCACCTCAATTGGTCACACTCCTCACCTGATCCTGTCCATGAATATCATGAACAGAATTGGAGACAAGGACCACCTCAGCGGAGTCTAACAATCGCTGCAAACGTGTCATAATTCCTGCCAACCATACAGACAGGACAGAACACTCAGTGGTTATATGGAGACTGGATGGCCCGTTTTAAAGGCCCAAATACCCCAAATCCACGAAACTGGATGGGCAAGCAACTTTAACATCCGGTCTTTATTTAAACAAGGACCAGACATACTTTTTTTTCTCCGTAAGGTCACAAGTTAAGGGGCAAAGTGGTTGTAATGAGCAGAACAACCCTGAGTCCTTTTTGTACAACTTGATGTCTTGGATATTTGCACTTATTTGCGCTTAATTCTAAGAGATGTGAAAGAAAACTGTCTTTTGCTCCACTTGTAGGCATCGTGGAAGACTACAAGCCACCGTTTCACGATGTGGTGCCCAATGATCCCAGCTTTGAGGATATGAAGAAAGTTGTGTGTGTGGACCAGCAGAGGCCGAACATCCCAAACAGATGGTTCTCAGACCAGGTGAGTAATAGTTTTTTCAGAGAAATCGGGTATATTATGGAATTGTGATCGCCACTACAGATCCTTCAACTTAACATGACACCTAAAAAAACTAAGCCACATAGATCTTAGTGCGCGGAAGAACAAAATTGATTTTGGGAAAGGACAGGTGCATGTTTCCTTCACTAGGGAGCGCTTTATCTTCAAAACAAGTTTTTGGGAAATCATTTCTCAACCATTTCTCAAACCCGTTGGTCTGATTTATTCTAAATTTACCCCATGGACCAAATTGAGGAGCGCTAACTTGTATTTGTCAAATTTGTTACTGTAATTGTTCATATTTCGCAAACTATGGGTAGCTTTTTTGCAAAAATATATATTTTTTTACTCTTACTTTACAACCATATGTTTGATTATGTTTTAATTCAGCTCATATCAGGAAATCTGTCTTGGTTGTGTTACAGAACTCAGAAAAAAATTGAATGCCAGTTATCTTTATCACATGTGTATAGCTGTATTCATAGAAATAGTTAGGTTGAGTCAATACAGACTTTGATATTGCTAATGAGTCACGTTTAATTGAGCAGCTCAATGAAGGGGATTGCTTGTACAACACAGGAGATTGGGGGCTTTTCGGGGATATACCCCTTGCTGTCAGACATGCCGGTATTAGCCTAGTTAAAATGGTTTCTGATCTATAGCATTGCAGATGACAGACTAGAAACATGCTGATCAATTCTTTTTAAATATTTTTTTTTTTTTACTCCTGATTGATTTTCAGACCTTGACCTCCATGGCTAAACTGATGAAGGAGTGCTGGTACCAGAACCCATCGGCCAGATTAACGGCGTTACGCATCAAAAAGACTCTGACAAAGATCGACAACTCTCTGGACAAGATAAAAACAGACATTTGACCCAGTCCCAAGAAAAAAAAGAAGAAGAAGAATAAGAGGAGGTGGCGGCCCTTCTAAGGGCCTTTTAAACGACACCCAGAGGGTGAACCATCTTAGAGAATTCTCAAAGGACAGCACACTTGATGGGTTCGATGCCCTTATAGTGGCACATACCTATATTTATTTTAAGAGACTTGGCGGGACACATTTTGGCATCCAAAGATGACATACTGGGCATTTTTGGGACTGCCAATAATCTGGGGAATAGGAAAGAATCTGTTTAAGGTATATGATAGGAGCTGGACTGTTAGATGTTCTTCAAGGAAGAAACTGTTACCAGGGCATTTGAGTAGGATTGCTTTTGTTGAAACTACAGATTCTTTTTGTCACTTTTTTTTTTTTTTTTTCTAGTTTAAAAAATATCTGAACATAGAAATTTCACTTTATCTCTTGTATTGTACTACATTGTTGGTTTGCTTTATGGTGGATTATTTTGGAACATAAGCTAATTTAATCAGCATCCATTCTTCACAACAAGCAATGTTCTGGGTTTTACCTTACACCTCGGATTACAGTGCTGGCGGAACACATCGCTCTGCACTGTTCTATTCCAGAGATGTTGTCCACCTTAAGGTACTTTCTTGCAGTCGTTTGTATATCACCATAGATTTTCTGTTGAATTATGTGTATGAGTTTCTTCAGCTTTACAGAGACAAATGCTAAAAGAACAAATCAAACATCTTCTAGATGCCGAAACCACTTCCACCAGGGGCCTGTGCGGAAGTCTGCATACTGTCTTAACACGTTTATCATCGTCTTAATGCGTGCATTGTCGAGTAAGAGAATTCAAACTTCAGCCTTTTCTTTTTTTTTATTTGTTTAACATTTTGTATCAGTTAGTTCTTTATATGAATTAAATAGAAAACATGTTTCATTTATTTCATTTGTCTGTGTCGTTAGTCCACAACTTAACACCAGAGGGAACATTAAGATAAAAAATTGTGTAGACCCTCAGGGTCTCCAGGAGATATACCTCATTCTATTTTGTTTTTTTTTGGTGTCTTCTATAGATCAATGCCCATAATGTTCATATACTGCTCCTAATCACAATGTGAAGGCTCAAGTTCCTCTTTCATTGATGTTAAATGAGTGTGTGCGCCATATCACACTGAAGAACACCATCAAATCAAAAATAAAAGACAAATATTGAACTCAATATCGGAGCGAAAATACAGCACACCACTTTTGCCAGCTTGTGAACTTAATGGGTTGTTGGATATGTTGATGCTACTTGGATTGATGAGATCAAACAATCAAAGAGATGCTTGGCTTCTTGGAGGTTTATTGCTTTCATGCGGTGGGAGACATAAGAGTCATACGTCTGTGTACTAATGTTGCCGAGCCATGATAAATGGGGAGAGTTGTGTGGGGAGGGACATCTAGTGACAAACCTTTGCCGAACCATTATGTGACAAATGTAAGACAAGCCAGATTCTTATGTTTCTGAGGGGCTCTGGAGTTGGAAGGTTGGATGTGCTGAAAGAGGTCATTCAGTTGGTGCGGTGTATAAGTACACCTGGGGCTTCAGGTGGGTGTATCTGCATTTTTAACATGAAATATCTCAATCTCTCAGATGGTTTTGCAAAATTTTCTACAGACTTTCATGTTTCATGGATTATGAATCCTACAGATGTTGCTAATCCCCTGTTGTGAAATCATAGGACTTTTATCAACGTCTATATATTACAGTACAGATGCTCTAGCGTGGCTGTAGATTTTTTTTTTTTTACTTTGTCTTACTGAGAGAGTATTTAATTTCAGTGCCTATTTCAACTTTCTAGATGGAATCTGTTATCAAGACCATAGTATTAGCTATGTTGAGAAAATTATTTTAACATTTTAATATAACAGTTAAAATTAATTTTAAATTTCTAAATTTCTTTTTTTTTTTTAATAAATGAAATTTAAAAAATGGGAGTGTACAAAGTGCTTTGACAACTGAGCATAGTAGTCAAATACAATATGTAGGCAGAGGCGCAAAGATGATAGAACAGTGGAAAAATGACATTAAGAGACAACAGTAAAAATCAACAAGAAAAAAATTTTGGTTAATATTTAGTGATCAGAATATGATACGGTCCCTAAATGACTATTAAATGACCAACAAAAGAAATAAAGGACAACATCCGATAAAAGAAAGTCTAACAATTTGCCAGACTGATCTTCTAGGGCAGGTCGTTCCAAAGCAGAGGTGCACTAATGGCGAAGACGAGGTCACCTTCAGATTTAAACCTTAACTTAGGAACGAACAGAAGGCCCCTCTTGAGGTTATAGTGCTCCAGGCTGGCTTGTACGGGGTCAGCATTTCTTTTATGTTGTTGGGCACTAGACCCAGACGTGCCTTAAAAGTGCAATGTAAAATCTTAAAATCAGTTCTTAGAGGTATGGGGAGCCTTTGGAGAGATGCCAGGATTAAGTTGATGTGATGTCTGTTAAAACCAGAGATATCCTAATTCTGATCAGGGGGGTTTAAATTGAGAACCTATACAATTGGTCTCCCTTAAAGTAAAAGTCTTTATTCTTTTAACCATAAATATACACCTACCTATCTGCCATAACATCACAGCCAATGAATTAAGTGATTAATGATCTCAAATTACAGTGGAACCTGTCAGTGGGTGGGGTGTATTCGGTAAGGTGAGCCAAGGGAACATTTTGGCAGATATTGTAGGTTGTTCCTGTTCCACAGTGGTTAGATCCGACCAAAGTTGTGTAAAGGACAACATGTGAACCAGCCACAGAGTCCTAGGCACCCAAGGCTTGATGGAGAGTGAGGGATGGATTGTGTGGTCCTACATCACAGTAGAGCTACTGTAGCACGAAAAAAGGTAAAAGGTTTAATTCCGGGAAAACAAGTCCAATCCATGGAGGACCCACCACAAAACTAACCGAATCGGCTTCTAATATGTTGGTGCCAGATACCACAGCACACTTTCAGAGGTCTGGTGTAGTCCAGGCCGTGATGGGTCCAGCCCTGTTTTGCTGGCACAAGTATCCTACACTACATTAGGCATGTGTTTATAATGTTACAGCCTACATTCCATATTCTGGTGGCTGCTTCGTCTTTGGTCCACACCAGCCGTAAAACGGAACCTAACCTGCAAGCAGATGTCTCGGTTGATGTCCATCAGAAACTAGGCTCCTGGTCCCCAGACTGATTAATATGCCAGAGTAGTCAAGGGCCACATGAAGCCTGACCGAGAAGAGACGACCTGCCTGCATGTATCAACAGATGTCAGACCTTCTTCGCTGACGGTCCTCATATTCAGTGTCATTTGATCCGTTCCACCCCCACATAGCCGGAACAGAGGTTTTCGAAAAACAGTTAGAAAATCCACATCTGCCACACCGCCCGCCCACCTGCTGATACTCGACATTCTTTACTTGCTAAACAGACATTTCACACTTTGTGTTGAAGTGTTTTCATTTCACCTGATGTTTTTTAACTCAGTGTCTCAACAGCTGCGCAGAAAATGCAGACTGCTCAGACTCTGTGGTGAAATCAGACTGTTTCATGTTGTGTGTGTGTCTGTGTGCTGGTGTGGACTTTGGGTTCAGACTCAGCTCACTCTTTGACTCTACCTGCTGGTTGCTACAGGAACATGAGCAGCAGAAACAGCTCGGTGACATATGGCCTGCAGTAAATAACTTGATGCATGTGGGTGAGTTGGGCTGTAATTATACTGAGCTTAATGTACATCATCTCAAAGTGTTTACTTTCTCCTTGGGTGGAACAGTATGTGAGCAGTAGTGTATGTCTTTATTTCTTTGTTCATTTGTGACGTGAGCTCAGCTCACATCCAAAATAGACTGGATCTATCAACCAGACAAAGCAGTCATATGAATCGGTCCATGGAGATTTTATCAATTTAAAACTTGTAAAAGTATTTACGTCTAAAGCCGTAATAACCACTGTTATTTTTTTTATCAATTTTAATTACTGCTTTATTACACAATATTCTTGGGCTCTCTCTACCCTACTTCTGTAAAGGTGTATATGAAAAACAAGTTTCTCCAGTTGAACAGCTCCAAAACTGAAGCAATTTTAATTGGCACCCCTCTACAGACCCAGTCTTCCTCCATAACCAGTATTACCTTCTCTGGTCACGACATTCCCCTCTCTTCATCAGTCACCAACCTCGGTGTAAGATTTGACCCTCAACTCACTTTTGAATCCCACATCAAACACATCTGCAAGATCTCCTTTCATCATCTCAGAAATATTTCGAAACTCCGTTCTTCACTCACCTTGAGTGATGCTGAAAAGCTGGTCCACACGTTTCTCTCCTCACGACTGGATTACTGTAACGCACTTCTCATAGAGATCCCTGATAAAAGTTTACAAAGACTTCAGTATGTTCAAAACAGTGCTGCAAGGATCCTGATGAGAGTTCGTAAACACGAACACATCACCCCCGTTCTTCATTCCCTTCACTAGCTTCCCATCTCCACCAGGATTGATTATAAGATCTCTCTCCTCACTCACCAGTGCATCCATGGTAACGCACCCCCCTACCCAAAGAACTACTCACCCCACTGACCTCAACACGATCCCTCCGTTCTACCCACTCATACCGTCTCTTCCTTCCCCGGACTAAGCTCAGCACCATGGGTGATCGGGCCTTCTGTTCTACTGTCCCTCGTCTGTGGAATGCCTGACCATCTGAGGGCTCCACAGACAACTGACACATTTAAAACAGGACTTAAAACTTTCCTTTTTAGCAGAACCTATAACTTTAATTAACATTGCTGCTTTTTGGTAATGTTTTTTATATATTAGTTATTTTATTTTTTATTGATGCTTTTATCTGTTTTTACTTTGTAGCACTTTGAGATTTTATCCAAATGTAAAGTGCGTTATAAATTAAATTTATTATTATTATTACCCACTATCATTGGACCTTCATTTTCACTATCCGATACTGGGTTCGTAAAACTCAGCTTAGGTACACTAAGAAAAAGGAAATTGATATGCTGTAACTTTTACTAAATGTAACATGCAAAATTTAATTGGTATAAAATAATGTAATGTTTCCAAGACAAACCTGATTACATCATGGATGACTTGAATGAAATTCAACAAGTGAACTTTTACAAGATTCAGTGAACTAATACGACCGAGTTTTCTCCGTTTGTTTGTCTTGTTTTGTGTCCACCCTCGTTGCAAGCTGCGTGGAAACTTTCAGTCACAGGAAACTTTCAGTCACTGTAGATACTCAACAGGTATTCATAGGATTAACTTAATTAAATCATGGAAAGTATTTCCTCATTATCAAATGGGTGGAATTATTTTTTAGATAGATACTGGTCGTGCAGGCGGGTTGTTGCCCTTAACGGCCATGTCAGGCTCTCTTTGTGTAACAGCCTGTCTCCTGGCGTCGCCTCCATGTCCTTGAGTCTTGTGGGGGCGTCTGAAACCTTCTTGCAGCAGCTCATACGGATACATATCCTGGAGGAGCCTGTGTAACCTGAATGGGCTGAAGATACCACATCATGCTACCAGTAGTGGCAAAGACACTATCAAAATGTCAAACTAGAGAACAATCAGTCAGGAGGGATGTTGAGAGAGAAATGGTCTGTGGTCATCCCTTGCAGAACCAGAACCCCTTTGGGTGTTGCCTCTCCTGTCTACCTGTTATTACTTTAATTTGAACCAAAGCAAGTGAAAGTGATTCACAATCACCTATGCTTCCTAACTGGACAGAATGATATACCAGAAGTATACCTGACTCTGTGTTATAAGCCTTCCCTTAATATTTTGAGCATTGTATATTTAGATTAGAACAACTTCAGTTAATAGGATCATTTTACCAGAGTGAAATCAGTCGGATCAAACCTATTAAATTAAGTTTGGAACAACATTAATGCTGAATTATGTTTTTAAAAAAAACACTTCCCATGTTTGAAGATGAGTCCTGGTTCTTTATTGGTCGTGCGCTGACACATACAAGGACCTGTATGTGACAGCGCACATTGTAGTAAACTAATCTAGGACAAACTAACTGAGATAGGACATGCAGTTGGTTGGTGTGACAGAGGAAGATGCAGAGGACAGTGCAAGATGGAAACAAATGATCCGCTGTGGCGACCCCTAAATGGAGCAGCAAAAAGAAGAGGATTACGAGATTCCATTAAAAGAAAAGAAGAATCTCTGTGTTTGAGTAAAAATAAGACAATAAAGCAGATTGATTTTCAAAATGTGAAGGATATAAATACTGAAAATGCCAAAGTCTGACAAGGTGCAGCATTTCAACGATAAGATCAGAAATTTGGTTTAAATTATATCTTATAAAATGTTCATTTAAAGAGGACTGGTTTCTTATTGGTTCAAAGACCCGGCACATATATATTAATTACATTTGGTTTAAGTAAATGTATTGGATCTTTTTAGAGTGTGCTACAGAAAAAAATCTCAAATATTGGAGAAATTCAGCAAAATGATTTGGTGACCCGAATAAAATCCTTTACGACCCATAGGTGGGCCACGACCCAGTGTTTGGTAACCGACCGGTAATATTCATATACATGTAATTTTGCTTAGAATTTTCATTACAGGTGTGGGTTCTATTTGGAGTAAAGTTTGATGTGGTTTCCTTTCACAACTGATACTGGTGCCATGTTGATATTGAGCAGCAGGCAGAAGGTTTGCTCCTCTGGAGCTTCATGGATGTTCTGCTGCTGCTGCTGCTGCTGCAGCTGCACACTTTCCCTCTCTGGCTCTCATTCACATGTCTCTATCGGAGGTCTGCAGCTCTAATCCTCTTAATCCCAGTCAACAGAGGCGGAGCAAAAAACCTCTCATCGCCCTCCGCTGCTCCATCCCAGCATTTCTTCTCAGGCGCTCGTGTGCAGTGTGAGTCGGACGGAGCCGAGCGTCATGTAGAGATCTCTGGAGAAGATCTGCGTGGAGGTGCGTCGCAGACGGAGCAGATGACGCTCTGGCCATGACTTTTTCCAGGAAGCTGAGCCTCCAGGCTGCGGTGATCCTTCTGTCTGTCGCCCAGCTGACTGCAGGTACAGTACGGAGACCCGGGCCGATTCTCCCACGGGCCAACTCTAACCGTTAAAGTTATTAATCACGTGGTGCTTCCGGTTCATGGTGAGATAGCAAACTGTTGGTTCACTTGATGCATAGTTATGCAGACATACTGCAAATTTTATGAGCTTTTTAAATGACCCTATGGTATTATTATGTATAAATATTTTATTACCAATATTTTATTAATATTTTCTTATTGTTGCATAATTGTTTTGTGTAAATATTACCAATAAAAAACCTTTTAAATTTTAGAATATAGAAAAAAAAGAAAATTCAGTCAAAATCCAAAAAAAACGGTGGGATTCTCGGACTGCTGCTGCATTCTTTATGTCATTGGGTCTTTTTTGCAAGACCCCTGACCCCAATTTGGCCATTGCTACCCAGGGATGAGTCAAATACACAGAACAATGTTGTGCTGCACGAATCTACTGTGTGTAAGAAAAGTGTTAAAGTAGAAGAGTAAAAATGATTCATAGTATTTATATCAGTGGTTGCACTAAATGCAAAGAGAGGCTATCCAAAGTGCATAAAAACCTTATCTAGGCTACTATTTCCAAGTAAGAGATGTTCTGAGTGGCTTTGACAGACCAGACTGTGATGACTGCTGGAAATGGGTCAGAGTATCTCCAGAACTGCAGGTCATGTATGGGTGGACAACTGGTGAACTGACTACAGGGTCATCGTGGGCACCCATGGCTAACAGATGCACATGTGTAGAGAAGTCAACCACATGCTGAGGAGCTACTGTAGCACATATTGCCGAAAATTGTAATTCTGGTTCTGATAGAAAGATATCAGAACGCACAATGCTCCGTAGAGCTTGCCGCCTCTACGTGAAGCAGATGATGTTAATGTTGTGGCTGATTGGTGTATTGTTACAAGTAACTTCCAGTCGAGTCTCTAATTGGATGAAAGTATTTGTGAGACCGTTTTGTTGTGAAGGCTGCTCCCTCCACAATCATTCAGACCCAGTTAGTTGTGTCTGTTGGGACTCATTAATTATGTCACAATATGATGAAGTGAATTCATTGTGAAGGCTGCACACCTGCTCCGTTCCATCAACATGGGAGCAGAAGAAATGGGAATGCAGCGGTGAGATGGAGGTTATGCAGGAATACGAGTTCAAGAATCTATAAAGGTGGCAGTTGCTGTAATTTATTGCACCACCATATTTGACTGTAAGTCGAAAGGATCCAAGGACTTTCCCTTCTAAAAATAAATGAAAGGCAAAGATATGAGCAATAAATAGGACTTAGGTTTATCTATTAGATTTTTCCAGCATTTTTAAAGAAGACTAGTTTTTAATCACTCTGGTTGTTTATGGTCAAGCTCTCCCCTTTGTCTCCTAAACATTTGGGAAAATTCTAATCCAAATATGAAATAGATTACTTCTGTAAGACCATACTTCATTGAAGAGGCATATAAACTCAATTCTCAGTCATTCGTCT
This sequence comes from Lophius americanus, assembly GCA_037951165.1. NCBI lineage: Eukaryota > Metazoa > Chordata > Actinopteri > Lophiiformes > Lophiidae > Lophius > Lophius americanus. Next base: position 5,441,479 of record JBBDHG010000054.1, on the reverse strand, counting down.
GCTTTAAACCGTCTTTTGAAAGACTAACTTTTGAAAACCATCATCAGCGGAGCAGAGTGGAAACTTAATAGAATAAATGTGTCATTGAAAAAGTTGTTGCCCGGCAACTCCCAGGTTTGCTCCGACAGACAGATTTTTGTCATATTTGATATTTCAGTCCTGATCTCTTTTTTTCACCTGAGGATTTTGTTGCCTAGCAAAGCGCTTTAAAAAATGGTTATATATATATATATATATATATATATGTATATATATATATATATATATATATATATATATATATATATATATATGTATGTATGTATGTATGTATGTATGTATGTATGTATGTATATATATATATATATATATATATATATATATATATATATATATATATATATATATGTATATATATATATATATATATATATATATGTATATATATATTGGTGATATTCTGCCCTATACCAAAAGTAATGACTATCTCAACACAGCAGTATGCTGGCTCACAGGCTTATGTCAGTTTGCATAGTACATATAGTATATAGCAAGCACATTTTTAACGGCATTTGCTTTTAGCAAATATTTGGGAAACTAACTATTTAAATCAAATAAAGCTTAAAGGCATCCTCAGTATATTCAATGTAAACTTTGACAAATATTGCATTCTGCAACTGCTCTAAGTGTACAAAGAAACAGGATGGGGGAGTAAGATAGTACTCAGAGATGGATTAGCACATTGCTACTGTTGTTTTTGTCTTTCATTTGACATGTTAAATTGAGAAATAGAACAAAGTTCATGAGGTGCAGCAGTATTTAGGTATTTCAGGGGCAACCATCGAATGTCTCTCTTCACCTCTGTTCATGAATCAGGGATCGTACCTCGGCTCCTACCCGTTATCTTTTAGTATGAACATCCTTTTGTTTTACATTTTTTTTGCATAAATTCCACATTTTTTTCATGAAAGACCTTAAATCGTCCCCCTGACTTGATTGCGAATTGCGAAATGGCATATCTTGAGATCCCATGTTTTAGCACATAAGAAACTTTTTAAATGCTATATGAAAAGTTCCTTATGTAGTTCCTTATGTAGTTCCTTTATTCTTTTATCTATGTTATTTGTTAATAAAATGAAATTTAGAAACCATTTTACAATCCTACGGCTTTAACAACATGTCCTGTTTTGCAATGAACCATATTTTTGAAAAATTGTACATAGAACAACTCAGTTTTTATTAACAGTGTTCTATTTTTTGTGCTGTTTATTCAAATAAAAAAAGTTACAATTTTGATATATATTATGAAAATCAAAACAAGAATATGTGCAACTAAATCAAAATACAGTCAAAAGACCATCAAGCTGATTAAATGATTAAAAAATGTTTTAAAAATGAAGGAAAAAATACCATAAAAGCTAAATGTAACATTACATATAAGGGGTTGATTCCCCCTTGGCAGATATATATGTATATATACATATATAGGGGTCATTTGCTTTACCTGATCTATTTTACATCCTACATAATTTCTCCTGAGTCAAAACTGAGTCATTGGATCCAGGTATTGGATCAAGTGCATTTAAATGACAAATTCCGTTACAAAAGTCAGGGTCACTTGTGTTAGAAGCATGAACTTTGACTTCCGTCCTAAGAAAGGTTCAGGTTGTTCTGGCCAAATATCATTAAAATATCTAGATAATAGTTATAAAATGTGTGCAATTACATACAGACTTGTGAGTTAAAAGTCAAGAGAGTTTTTGAGTCTCGCATCTATTAAATAATATTGAATTCAATGTTGTTTTTATTACACTTCTACAGTGATCAAGTAGTGCGGCCTTGGTTATCAATCACTCACAGTCTTATCAAACAGAGCATGACAGCAGCTCCAAGTAGAGCAGGAGATTATCTGGTTGTTAAACTAAGCGGCATTATTACTCTGCTACCTCCACCTCCAGCCACTGACCAGCATGGCCGTCCTTACATAATCAGAGAATACTGCCCCTAAAGAGTTAAAGACCCCTGGCAGAGACAGTTTGTGACTGACGCTATTTGTTTAGTGACCTTCTCGCCCTCAGTGAGTTTAAAAATCAATGATTTAACTGCTGTTTACAGGAAAAAAGGACCATGAGGGACATACAGTATTTATATAATCGGCTTGAGTAATCCGATGTGTTTCAGGTCTTAGGTGTGTGTGCCAGCTGTGTGCCAATCACACCTGTGAGACCACCGCAGACGGGGCCTGCTGGAACTCCGTGATGCTGATAGACGGGAAGGAGGAGACGGTGAAGTCCTGCCTCTCGCCCTCGGAGATGAAGGGCCAGGTCTTCTGCTACAGCTCCCGAAATGTCTCCAAGAGGAACTGTTGCTTCACCGACTTCTGCAACAATGAGACTCTGCACCTGCACCCAGGTACAGCCAGCATGATGCTTCTGACCTGATGCAATCTCACCTCGGTCTGTTGCTGCCTTTTCATTTATATCCTCGAAAAGTTGGGGAGATTATGGAATCGGGGTGCGAGGAAGATATGGATTATTGGGCCATAATTAGGCTCCAGCCCCCGTGAGCCTGAACAGGATAAACTGTTATGGAAAATGAATGAATGATCGTATTTACTCCATATTCAGTGCATATGAATCGACTCGAGGAGTGCTACGCCACAAACTTAAAAAATGGCCCTATGCGTCCAACAGTACTCCAACTCTGACCCAAAACAACCAGAGCCAAATCCATGGGATTTATTAACAAATGAACAGACAACACAGTAACCAAATATTACCAATGTACTAAATTAACAGCTAAAAACCCCTGGCTGAGGGGCATCACAAACCGCAGTCCCAAAATGGTCACAGCGTAGTCCAACGTTACACTAATGTATGATAACACCTGACATTTAAAGGAGAAACCCACGAGGGCAAACTAATTTACTGAACAAAGTGTAAGGAAAGAGGGAAACAAACTAGATACTCACCAACCCCTACCTGCAAAGGTGGCTAACTTAACGTGACTAGTCTTCAGTGGCGTGCCGGCCTCCAGGCGTCTTTGAACACTGAACTCAGTAAATTACAGACGAGCTTACATGTGGCAAGTTCTTTACCTGCCTGGCGACAAACTACTCAGTGTGCTCAAACAATTACACAAAGCACTAAAGCAGAACAAAAAGCCTGTACCTGTAAAGAACACCTGTAAAGAAATATTATCCTTGGGATTTGTTCACAAATGTGTAACCAGATAACACATGGAGCAACTATTATCAAAATATACTTAAATAAATAAAGTTAAAATCCCAGGATGAGTGGTAACACAACCAGCAGTCCTGAATGCAGTTAGATATGTTGCAGTTCACTCTAATAATTCATATTTTACTCACTAGGGGGGAGCTTTTATATAGAAAAACGTTCCAGAGTTTCGCTTCAATTTAGTCCAAATTGAATGCATATGAATCGACTTGAGGAAGTCCATCTTTTAAATATCATATTTTACTTTCATAGTTCATATTTTACTCACCAGGGGGAGCTTTTTTTTAGTTAAATAAGGGGTATTGCATTTACAATACAGGGGACTGGGGTTTTTCAGGGATATATCCTCTCTGGCAAGGGAGACAGCAAAGACCTTATTAAGCTTGTTGTATTTTTCCAAATGAACAACATTGGGCATAGATATTCTTGTGGTAGGAAAAGAGACACATCCAGAATGTGTCTGGGCTCTATGTGGTTAAAACAGAGCCCACGACATTGTGAGGTGTGTTATGAGAATGTCATATATGGAGTTGTTTGGCCATCTTGGGATGTTTGTTTTCAGAGAGAACATATTTCAATTGCAAACACAACTATTCTAATTATCTATTAGCTTAGGCTGCTTTGTCATGCATTTATTTCCTCCTACTCTTTTCTACACGGCACTAATGTTTAAACTCACGCCCATCACATGACAAACTTAAACACTGTCTTTTCAAAAACCCTCCACCTAACTGCAAGGAAAAGCAATGGAAAAAAGTGCAAAATGTAATTAGTACGTTTATCTGTACCTGCTCATCAAACTATACTGGTGTAGGACTATTAAAGAGAATAGGAAGTATAAATATAAGGTATAAATGGTTTATTTAAACACCACCCTGGGTTTTAGTTTGAGGTCATTTGTGGTTGCTTAGTGTCTATAACCGTATCCAAACTCATGACCGGTGCCACATCTGCTGGGCTGGCGCCTGCGGCCCCGCCACAGATCCCCTCCAACGGTCAGTTAATGTCACACTGCTCTGTAGGTGCGGCGTTCATTCGAAAGCACCCTCGGCACAGGCAGTGTGGAATCTCCCACTCATTCTGGCCCTGGCTAGACGAGGCTGATGCTGATCCCTCAGATCCTATGACATAACAAATCTGGCGGAGGCAAAGGGACAGTGGTTAGTGATCCTCCCTCCCTTCCCTGATTTATAAATAAATACTTCGTCAGGCCTGTTGTCCCACAGCAAGTTAAAAGCCTCTCATGGGTTTGTTGGGTGGAAGTTGGCCTTCAGGCAGATGGGGATTACTGGGAGGTCAAAGTTACCTGACCATGACGCGTTAGTACTGCCATATAAATGTATTTGCAGCGCTTGTTCATTTCTAATCTATACTGTCATTGGCAAATAAAATACCTCTGCAGGCTGCTGGTAGTTCATAAACAATGTAAATAAATATTTATCTGAAAGCTCATGTGTTTGAAATGTCATGGCCTTGAAGCTGACGGGCTTGTTTGTCAGGCAAGAAGCAACATTAGTAATGATGCAGCTGAATGTCTGTCTGCCGGATGAGTAATGAAAACGTATTGGACCTCTCAGGGCTTCTTCTGTTTCTGCGTCAATGTAGAACTAAAATGGGAAATTTAACTTCACCAAAGTCGACCTGAGAGGATACAAAATACGAGATTTAGATGATAGCCCTCTTAAATTCATTGAACCAAAATGGTTATGTAATACCAACTGGGCCTGTGTGAAAGTGTTCACTCCCCTACAAACTAAGTCAATAAACTAGCAAACGGCATTAATAACTGCTTGCAGCTGGAATAAACACCCAGATCTGATGACGACCAGCTCTGGTCCATCAATTATCGCTCAAATGGACAATTTTCAAAGCAGGAAGCTTTGCCAATAGCAAAGCTTCCTGCTGTCGCCAATAGCACATTATGCCAAAATCAAAAGAAATTGTGCGTAAGGTGATTTTAATACAGGAATCCTAAATAGTTACGAGCTAATTCTAAGACTTTAGGAAGTACAGATCCACCGTGAGACCCATTATCTCCAAATAGAAAAGATTTGAAACAATAGTGAACCTTCCTGGATGTGACTTTCTGTCCATACTTCATCCATGAGCAGAGTGACAGAGAGAGAATGTTGATATCTTTAAAGGAAAACTCCAGAACTATCTTTTTAGTCTGGCTATTAAATAAATCTATTTATTTATTTATGGTTTAGTTGGTAGCCTAGTGGACTACATATTGGTCTGTTTTTCAGTATTATTATTTTATGTTTTATTATGTTTTGTTATAGTTTAGTCAGTTTTTATAATTTTATGTTTTTGTTTCAACATTTTAATCTCATTATTTTACGTTTTATAATAGTCTCTGTTTTTCACAGTTTTATTGTTTTTACTGGCTCCAGTGTTTCCTCAGTGCACTTTGGAAGATTCATGACAGTTTTTGCTCGGTGAGGTTAGGGGCCCGCTTCCACAGTTCCTGTTTTTATAGTCCAATTATTTAGATGTCTCTACCTGGTTTGTTGAGGAGGGTGATGTGGTGGTTAGGGGACATTTTTAAAAATTGTTTTATGTTATATCCCGTTTTTATAGTTCATACTTTGCTCAATTTCCTGTCGTCTATCTCTGTCCTGTGTGCATTGGGATGGTTGGCAATAGGGGGCTAATAGGGGGCTAAGGAGAAACTTTTTTTTTTGAGGAAAGCACTTTGTGTTACTTATTTATGTATGCAAAGTGCTACATGAATAAGGATTGATTGATTGAGCGACGGCTCAATCAGGAAATAAAAGATCCAAAGAAATCATCAAAGTAACCGCAGGCCTGTATTTGATAAAGGTCAGCGTTCATGGCTTCACTATTTGTAAGACACCAAGAAGGCAAGATACAAAATTGGCATCTTTGGTAGAGCAGCAGGGAGCCAACCATGACTAATCCAAAAGAAAGTTAAGGCTCCCCTAAACTTTGCTGCTTCAGGACCAAGAAGACTTTCCGTGATTTGGTGAAATATGAATTCATCTCTCTACCAGAAACTCCTGATTGAGGACATGAGGTCATCAGTCCTTGAGTTGAGGCTCAAGCACAACTGGAACATACGGCAGACCATTATTAAAGCAGAGGAGTGACTTCACATCTAAATTGCTTAAAATAATGGCGTTAAAAGTAACATAGGGTAAGTGTGGACCTGAGCCAGCGCAGTTCATGCTCAAAATCAATCCAGTGTAGCTGTGCTAAAGCAGTTTTCAAAGAAGGGGGAGCCAAAATGCGTTCAAAGGGATGTTAAGTATGATGTGCAACTCTGTTATTAAATGAAAGAAAATAAATGAATCAAAAAATCAGGTTTGATGACATCAGAGATGTGATCTTACTTCCATTTAAAGTAGAAGTAGCTATCACCTGCGTAAGGAGTCATGGCACCCAACCCCTCAGGGAGTGTTTTGACTCTTATCCAGCAACATTCTCCAGCTACTGTGTTTCATCACTCCTCCCCTCCAGGCTTCCAGCTAGAGTCCTGTCTCTGCTGGATGATGGAGATGGAGATATGAGGTTAATTCCCGTGAAAAGACTACAGGTCGAGGTGGAAGAGTAGCTACCGTTTTCAGGAATAGTTTAATTGCAAGCAAATGTCCCCGGCCTCCTTCTCCAGCTTTGAACTTCATAGGTTTGAGCTGGGTCCTTTTCTCCCGGTACTGTGTGCGCTGATATACCGGCCTCCCGAGTACAAAAAAGATTTTATTGATGACATCTCTGATTGCCTTGCTGGAATTAGGCCAAAATATGACCGGGTTTTAATTGTCGGGGATTTTAACATCCATGTCTGTTGTCCCGCTAAGACTTTATAAATCTTCTTCATGCTTTTCATCTTGTACAGTCTGTAACTGGTCCCGCACAAGAACCTGGGCACACGCTGGGCCTGGTTCTAAGGCGTGGTCTACATGTTTTTAATGTTGACATTTGTGATGCTGGCTTCTCAGATCACATGCCTGTGTTATTTGAGGTCACTCTTCCCTGTCACGGCGTTAAACCGTTCGCTCCGCCACGCCGGTGCCGTGTGGATAAACCCACGCCTGCTGCTCAGTTCTCCGCTGCTTTTGAAGATGCCACTCAGTCTGATACCGATTCTTGTTCTAGCACTGAGGAATTAATGACGTCATTTTCTCTGCCGGTGAAAACATTCTGGACATTGTCGCCTCACTTAAAACCAGGCATCACAAACTTAAATCTGAGCCCCGGCTGAATGACACGACTCGTGCTGCCAGATGTGAGTGCAGAAGAGCAAGTGGAAGAAGGATAAGCTGCAGGTGTCTTATGAAATGGTGAAAGAAAGCTGGAGAAGATATCAGAGTACTGTTGAATCTACAAAGACCAAATATTTCTCTGATATTATTTCAAATAATTGTCACAAACCTCATTCTATCCTGACCCCCCAGCCTGCCCGTCTGGAGGCGTCCACTGAGGCTTGTGAAAACTTTCTGCACTTTTTTGTTGACAAGATTGCCACAGGCAGGAATATCATCTCTCTGCCTTCATTTGACCCGACTGTCTCCATCACCTGCTCTGCTGTCTTTGATCAGTTTGAGTCTGTGTCTCTTTCTTGTTTAACGGAAATGACTGCAAAACTTAAACCTGCAGGCTGTCCCACAGACGTTGTCCCACCTCGCCTTTAAAGGGGTCTGGGAAGCAATTGGACCTAACGTCCAAAACATTATAAACAGTATTCTTGCTTCAGGTGTTGTACCATCCTGCTTTAAACAAGCGGCGGTATAACCACTAACTTAAAAAGCCAGCTTGGACAGCTCTATTCTTTCAAACTTTAGGCCGATCTCTAAACTCCCATTCATGTCCAAAGCTTTAGAAAAGACTGTACTCGTTCAATTAGTCTTTTTTAAACATGAGGGGGCGAGCGAGCTTTCTCTGTTGCAGCCCCTAAACTGTGGAATGAGATGCCCCCTCATGTCAGGGCAGTCTCACTCTGGCTGTTTTTAAATCTCGCCTTAAGACTCATTTTTATTCCTTCGCTTTTAGTCCAGGTTGAGTTGTTGGACATTTCTTTCTTTCTGGTCTTACTGCTCTCCTTTGATGTAAACATTGTGTTTTAATCATGTGCCTAAGTTTTTTGACTGTACAGCACTTTAGACAACTCTGTTGTTTTTTAAATGTGCTTATAATACAGTTGAGTTGAGAAAACGTGATGGTACACCCCCATTAGAAACATTTCCTCACTGCTTCCTGTTTAAAGCTTGGACCTGGTTTCTATCCATCTGCTGGTCTCGCTCATCTTGGGTTGTCGGGTGCTTTTTCTTTGCTGGCTTGGTTGAGCTTTCTAGGATGGCACAGGAGGTGGTCCTCATTTAATCTTGGTCAGATGCGGTCACTGTGCGGTCCCGAGGACTGTGGTGCTCTTCCTGCCCGGAGTTTCTCTAAGTCTCAACACCAGACTCTGTACATGGTGTGGATGAGCCTTCTTGAACTCGTGAAAATGATGCCGCACTTGCCTCAATGGCCCAGTTTGTTTGTTTGAACGACGCATCGCACTGCCTCTCAGTTGAGAAAGTTTGTCTTTGTTTGTTGTTTCTGAACTTGGGCTGGTACCCCTCTGTGAGGGCTGTGCCAGAGGTTGCGATGACCTATACTGAAAAATGCATAATTTTTCATCCCACAAAACCATCTGAGGTCCTCAGATTGTCCCATTTAGTTGGACCAACACCTCCAAATAATCATTGTATTTATGATATGAAAACCATCAAATGTTAACCTTGGAAGGAAACTGAGTTTATTTTGTTTTAATTAATTGATCATACATTTGCATGTATGAATTTGCTGATAGTTGACTGCTTCAGCTCTAAAATACATGCAGATATTTAAATGTGATTAAATGTAATTAAATATTTAAATATGTATTTAAATGATATATTCAATGGAAAAATTCAACACAAGCCTAATAAGGTGGGTCACCAAAACCAAACCCGCTAAAATATAAACTTCTGTTTATATTCTGGTGCTTAAACCGATATTTTGGGATTCTGCATATCCCCCATAGAATTAACAATATTTACCTTTCACAGTTTGTGTGCTTAGTCTTTGAGACCAAATGAAAAGAAAAGTAATTTCCTCTCAGTGATCTCTTCATCTGAGTTCGGTGTCAGGAAGTGGTCAGCTTAAGAAAAAGTGGAGGTGATTAAGGAGAAGCTGTAGAATGTTGATGAGATGAATGAGGGCAGATCGCTGAGGTGGTGATGGTGTTGACTGTGAATGAGGCCAGTTTACTCTACTGCTGCTTTGTCAGCTCATCCAGTTTGTTGTTGATTCACATAAAGACTTCAGCTGTGAACAGGTCCAGAATAGTAGAATCCAGGTGAAGTTATAGGGGGTTCTTCATCTCTTTCTAGTTCATCTGGAGTCGGACAGCTTCTGCATACATTTCTTTGGAAAAGTGATGTAGATGATTCAAAGGAGCTGATCTTACCTCCTTGTTAAGTCTCCTACATCTAAAACAACAGTTGAAGTTCGTGGGAGGTCTTTTACCACCGGGCCAGTGCGGAGCAGCGAAGAGGAGAGTCTTATTCTGTGGCCCGTTTGCTGAGCTCCAGCTGCACACATAGCTGGATGTGTATTTAGGTAAAAGGCTAAATATGTGTGAGGAAACTGTGGTTATGTTCACAATGTATTGCCTCTCTTGTTGGTCCATCTACATATGTTGCATGTTTCAACTACTCCTGATGAGGACATGTGGGATATTTTCCGCCGGTCCAAACAGGCTTAATAGTACTAAAGTATGTATTTCCTCAGACCTATGATTAATATGTACTACTATGCTGCAGTTCTATTAGTGTTCATCAGGCATTATTTAGTCAGCATGTCTATAAATCTCATATTATCACCGCGCCCACGGGTTCTCCTATTTCTGTTTGTATCAAGGTTTCTTCTGTCCACCCACAGACAGAATGAAGGTCACAGAGAAAACTGCCAACTTACACTGTGAGGCCTTTCCACTGTTTATTCTAAGGCCCCGTGGTGCACCTGTTTCTGATCGGGGTTTATGCTGCATATCTTCTTGTTTTATTTTAACAAATTATTAGATTCTGCTCCTGTTTCTCCTTATCAGCCTTGGTTAATGACATTTATGCACATACATTTCTTTGCTTCTGACAAATGTGCAATATCTGGTATTTTCTGAATTTCGATATGATGTTAAAGTAAGGAATGTGTGTGTTTCTGAGATGTGGTATATTCAGGCAGTGGTTATGTGTGTGTCCTCCTCTGTTGATGTCTATCCACACACACTTCACAGACATACTCAACAGTGACCAGTAGAGGGGGTAATAATCATAGAACACTCGCTGAAAAACAAAATGAATACCTCTGGGTTTTGTTATTCACATCTTTGCTACCCTCTCATGTTGATTAATATATATATATATACATATACATATATATATATGTGTGTTTGTGTGTGGGTGTGTGTGATCAGTGAGGCCTTCTGAAGAACCCAGTTGGAGCAGGCTGCAGCTCGTGGTTGTGATCCTGGTGCCCTGCTGCCTGTTGTGTCTTGGGATCCTGCTGGGTGTGTTTGTTGTGCAGGGCCGCCGCTGTGCTTACAGCAGAGCCCACAAACAGGACCCAGAAGAGCTTCTTGATGACCCGATGCTAATGTCACCTGACAAATGTCTCAAAGATCTGATCTATGACATGAGCACCTCAGGATCTGGATCTGGTACGAGAAAACCTCCCCACCAGTTTGAACAGATATGATGATGATTTAATCATTGATTCCATATATGGGAAGTACTTAAAATAGTATGATATAATATTTGATCGTGTCTTGCAGGTCTGCCACTGCTGGTCCAGCGGACCATAGCTCGGACCATCGTCCTGCAGGAGACCATTGGGAAGGGTCGATTCGGGGAGGTGTGGCGGGGAAAGTGGCGAGGAGAGGATGTGGCTGTGAAAATCTTTTCCTCCAGGGATGAGAGGTCCTGGTTCCGTGAAGCAGAGATTTACCAGACCATCATGCTCAGACATGAGAACATCTTAGGTTTCATCGCCGCCGACAATAAAGGTGTCAGATTCACATAAACAAGCCAAAGCTTCACATTATACGCTCTGAGGTAAAAGTGATAACTTTTGGATGTGTTGTTTTCTGCTGGCTGCAGATAATGGCTCGTGGACCCAGCTGTGGTTGGTGTCAGAGTACCACGAGCATGGTTCCCTGTATGAGTACCTGAACAGGTATACCCTCTCTGTGGAAGGCATGATCGTCCTGGCTTTGTCCATAGCCAGCGGCCTGGCCCATCTGCACATGGAGATCATCGGAACACAGGGTGAGGCGGAGTGAAATGAATAGAGAACTATGGCATTTGTTTTGTGCAGTAGCTAAAGGCTTACAATTTGAATTTAGTAAGAATCATCTTTCCTTCATTTATCACATGTTACACAGTACATATAATTTATCTCTGCATTTAACCCCACCCTGAGGAAGGAGTGGGCGGCCCCTCCGAAGCCCACCTGAGGTTTCAGGCTCTTGCTCAAGTACCCATGGCCTGTTGAGTCAGGGGCTGGGCTCGAACCCTGGTCTCCTTGTTGAGGGAAGACCATTCAACCCGCTGAGCTTAAGCCGCCCTCAACTAAAAATCCAACTAAAGATTATTTTGATTCTTTTCATCAGTAATTATTTTGATTGACTAAAAAATAAAAAATAAAAGTTCATTACAGTTTTCAAGGTTAAAACATTGAGCATGTCAGTTCATTCAAATGTCGAGTTTTCTCCACCCTACAGCCCCAAAGCACTCAGAAATTGAAATTTTCTCCAAAGACCAAATGTTGTTTTAAGCTCATTTAAAATTGAACCACCTTTGGGATAAAACAAAATCTGGGATGAATTTCATAGTTGAGAAAAAGTTATTGTGAGGTCAATACTTAATAGCACCAGAATCCAATCATCTCATATACGCCAAAACTTTGGGTAATATGTCATGCAAATCCGTCATTAATCTAGCTAACAAACAAATAAACATAAAAACTTGATCTACAATAATCAACATCTACAGTGATGTATGACATGAAGCATATCAATCAGCAATATCTCTTTATTTGCGCAATAAATTATTTAAATGGTGAAATTGTCACAAATTTTTTTCTATTGATTGAATAATCCTTTAATGGATTAATTGCAGTAGTTCCAGTATCGTTAAGTTCCACTACTGTGTGGTACAATGCAGATGTTTTTTCTCCATCAGTGAATCCCGCATCTTCATCCAAAAAGATAAAAAAAAACTTTTCACAAACCACATATCGTTCCTTCTTGCTTGTAGGGAAACCTGCCATTGCTCACAGAGACCTGAAGTCTAAAAATGTCCTGGTGAAGAGGAACGGCACAGCGGTTATCGCAGATTTGGGTTTGGCCGTGAAACACGAATCACCTAGCAACACCATAGACATCCCATCCAACAGCAGAGTGGGAACCAAGAGGTTGGATTCAAACCTGTTTCTATGTTGTCCGTTCAATGACCAGGCCCTTGTGTGATCCTGTTTCATTTTTGATATTTTCTATTTGCAAAAACTTGTAACCTGCACACACCGTGGAGAGAGATGCCTCTTAATTAATGAATTAATCCTTTTTTTTTGGTGTGGTGCACACTCCCCTGAGGGAATCTGAAAAATATCCTGTTTGTTAACAGTTATTTTTGCTTGGCTGAGGGTCTGTTGAGAAATATTCTGAACGAAAGGCACAAATCTCATGTATTTTAGATACAAAACAAACAGAATAAATTGGCAATTGAAAAACCTCAAAAGGGAGGCTTCCTGGAGTCACCCTAGTAAGATGCCTGAACCACCTCTACCGGCTCCTTCTGATTTGAAGGAGCAGCGGCTCTACTCCGAGCTCCTTCCTGATGTCCGAGCTTCGTACCCTATCTGTAAGGCTGACCTTATGAGCAAACCACATTTCAGCCACCTGTTTCCTAGACCTCAATCTGTCTGTCATTACCCAGAGCTCATGACCATAGGTGAGGGTTGGATGGTAGATGGACCGGTACATGGAGAGCTTTGCCTCAGGACTCAGCTCTTTCTTCACCGCAGCAGACCGATTCAACGGCATCATTACTGCGGATGATGCACCGTAACGACTATCCATCTCCCAGTCCCTTTTCCCATCACTCGAGCACAAGACAGCAAGATACTTAAACTCGTTTGCATGAGGCGGCAGCTCACCCTCAACCCGAAGGGGACAGTGCACTGATTCCCAGATTTGGAGGTGCTGACTTTCATACCGCCCACTTCTGCAAACAGATCCAGTCCATGCAGGAGGTCAAGGATTGATAGAGTCAACAGGACCACCTAACTTGCGGACAACAGAGATACAATTCTACGCTCCCTATCTTCTACGTTTCTCCCCTTTATTCCATTAGGCCCTAATCATTTTGCTCTTTGCAGGTACATGGCCCCGGAAATCCTGGATGAGACAATCAATATGCACAACTTTGAGTCGTTCAAGCGGGCCGATATTTACTCGCTGGGCCTGCTGTTCTGGGAACTGGCCCGAAGATGCTCTGTTAGGGGTACTTAAAGAACACATGCACATCCACTCCCACTCATTTGTTGGTATTTATAAAAATAGAGAAATCATCATCTAAACTGCACACTAGTGACACCAGTGATGAAACTATAATGACTTAGTCTTATGAGTCAGAGTTTGTATTCCTCTGTTTTTCGGTAAGCTGTACCGTTCAGTGACAAACTACCTGAAATCCTCCTGGGTTTCATCTTTTTTTAATTGTATATTAAAGATTAAACATAATAATGAATAGTAAAAATGTAAAGAGAATAATAAATTGTGTTGAAACTAAGCAAAATTTAACATAAAACTTGAGGTTACCACAAAATATAAGTGTTGAATGTATTAATTGAACCAACAGTCTAATGTCCAATACCAACTAAAGTCTTATTCACAAGGTACTATATGTGATTTAAATTACACTCCCATTTGAATTTGCACCCAAAATGCCATCAAAACAGTTTTTCATTATATCCAACGCAGTCGGCACAATTTGACCCGGAGGAGCAAGAAAAAGCGTGAAAAGGCAGCAAAAAATTAAAAAGGAAACAAAACAAAAAACCCTAACAACCAAACAAAAAAAACACAACAAAAAAATAATCCCGCCTCCAAATCCCTGAGACACAGCTTAAACACAGAACTATAATAATTACGTAACCTCCCTATTTGGCAAAATATGGTTGCGTATTTTCAGTGGAATTTTTTCTTTATGGTACATTCAAATGGCATTAATATCACAGACGTCCCCCACAATTATTATAATATACTACCTGTCTCCAGGCGATACCATTCCTGTGTGAATACGGCTCATGCCGGTGTCAAAACACATTTGGCTCCTTAGAAACTTAATATAAAATCACCAAATTGCATTTGCAATTGCATTTTCTGGTTGTACTGAGACTAGATAGAAAATAAATGTTTTGGAGTGGCCTATTCAAGATCTTCTGTGGTAGGTCCTGAAAACATGAGTTTTTGCCAAAATTCCACCACAGCACTCCAGTTAGCTGAAGTGTTCATTTGCAGTTGTTGCTGCTCGAACCCTTTTTTGTCCAGTGGTGATTTATCTATTGGATTTTTGACCCATTCAAAAAAATAATTTTTTTCATTATAAGTAATATTTATCAGAAGCCTGCATTCTGTGTTTACTCAGGTTGCCTTTGTTTTATGTTATATGTTGTGTTTTGGATCCGACAGTTTAGTATGTGACACACACACACAAAAAAAAAACCATTCAGGAGAGGGTCCAATTCTTTTTCAATCCACTGTACATAATTAGTCTTGTGGAATCCAAGGTGAGACATGATGAACAAACTCTCTCTCGTCTTTGCCAGGACTTCAAGAAGATTTCCAGCTGCCTTATTATGACCTGGTGCCTTCTGATCCCACCGTCGAGGACATGAGGAAGGTGGTATGTGAACAGAAACTCAGACCCAACGTTCCCAACCAGTGGCAGAGCTGTGAGGTGAGAAAGAAACATCTGTCTCATTGATCACTTGAAATAATTTATCTTTGAGTTTCACGTCATTTCAAAATAGTACAACACTAGTTGTGTGTATAGAACTGTGACAGAAACATGCCATATATTTAGAGGATGGATCTGGTTCATTATAACAACTATTTATCATATATTCTATATCTTCTTTGGAGCAGAGGTGCTCATATGAACAAACAGGTTATTTCCAATCTTCTATCCCTGAACGATTAAGTTCCTTTTAGCATCTGTTGGCTGAAGGCACTGTTAGCTCAGTTACTCAGATTTCTTCTTGGCTAAAAACCAACTGAAAGACCGCAAAGCCAAAGAAATAATTAAAATACAGTCCTTTTGTTGCCGATTGGCTCCTACTGAGCTTTTAAGAGTATTAACAGCACCTTAATTGGTCTTATTTGTGTTGAATGAAACGCACTGAACTTCTGAGCTGACCACAGTGACTACAAATGTTAAAACAGGAAGAACAAACAAATTCAGAGAAGTGATTTATGTCTTTCCATCAGTGCGTCAATTTTCAGCATTTTTATTCACTCTTATTCAGGGAACACAAAGGCGGCAAAAACGATAGAAGCAATCTTTTTTTTTATAGATATGATCTAAAGTGAGTGCTTCTAAACTCTGGGTAGTTACGTCTCATTCACTCGGTAACCATTGTGTATTGATCTGCGGTTAAATCCATCATTGTGACCATGCTCCCGTTGATCGATTCTGATTTTCTGCTCAGTTTAGGTTTCACATTCAGCTACATCGACCCAGAATCCAGCCCTTCTGTGAATGTGGGAACCAAACTGCAGACACTGATACTTGTCTGAATGGGTCATCTGACTCAACAACAGAAAAACACTTCATGCTTATCAAACCCAAATGGGATCATTGGTATAGAAGCAAAAAGCCACACAATGTCCTATATGATTGTTCACATTCATACCACATAGCCATGAACTGGATTTATATCTGGTCGTGGGCTGTGACCTGAATCTGATCATCAAAACTCTATCTGCCCTTCAGACAACTCGGAAAAAAAGTCTGATTCGTGTCACATTAGGACAACATTCAAATCTGTCTCGTCTCAGCCTGCTAATGTGAGCGTAGTTTATGCGGAAAAAAAAGCGGTCCAATAATCCAAAAGTCGTACCCACTTCATAAAAGATGGTGACGGAGAAAGGAGGAAGGTTTGGGGCTTCTCTCTCAAGCTCTTTATCTCCGTTTTTCCCACTGTAAGACAGTCAAATCAGCTGTTCTCAGTACCCATAGTACCCTTTCAGACAATTTTAATTGAATTCTTTTGTATAAAAAAATCGTTAGCTTTTACCATGGACTTTGCTGAAAAAGCAGAAACCCACATGATAACCACTATAACAGAATATGTGATTTCCCTGAACATGAATAGAAAAGTGTCTCTGTGACTAATAAGCATTGTTGGTCTTTGTTAATTTAAGTGTGGCCTTTCAGATTGGATATGGACGCCTTGTTTTCTGTGGATTTACTTGGATAAATTGTTATATAAATTAAATCTGATGAACCAGGAGGGCCTGGTTAAGAACTCTAAAATCTAAACTTTGTATAATAAGTTTGGTTAAACCGTGTTTGATTGAGTTTGAAGATTTATTTTCTTGTTGGTTTGATTATTTTCTTGCAAGGTCACTTCATCCTGAGATCTCGGCAAATAATGCCTTCAGTTATATTGTGAAAGAAAGAAATGAAGTATGCTGAAGTTTGGCTGAAGCCAGACTATGACCTTCAAAACTTTTGGGCGTAAAATAAGTAATAATAGTGTTATAGAAACCAGTGTGTAGGTTTGAGCGTGCATTTACAAAGAAAAACAGAATTCACTGCTTGAGGACATGAAGTGAAGTTTGTCTGTGGTCTGCTTACGATCTGCCTTAAATGAACTCCCTCCAGCGGGATTAGTTTGAGCTTGAACAAACACACAAAAATTATACATTTTAAAAAAATGAAATTCATTAATAGGGGTTTATGGGAGTCGTGGGCACGCAAGCAGTGAAAGGTTGAATGAGGTTAAGTCTGTTAGAAGCACATCCCTCATACAGCAGGTCTGCTTAGCTTGACACCCTCACCCCAGAACCAGTGGAACCATCTGGAGCCAACTCCCCACCATACGGTGCTGCTATAGCCCATTGTTGTGGCTAAATGTATGAAAAATGTATAAAATGTTTTCCAGAACTCATATCCTACTGTTATCATTGTAGAAAGAGGTCATTCATTGCGCTTAACTAAATCTATTGTGCGATTATGAGGCTCGCATTAACATTTCTGACACCTGGCTTTTGCATATATTATCGTTGACACTGCAGGCTCTGCGCGTGATGGGCAAACTGATGAGGGAGTGCTGGTACGCCAACCCTTCTGCTCGACTCACCGCTCTGCGAGTCAAGAAGACTGTGTCCCAGCTGTCTGTCACCAAGGACGTCAAAGATTAGGTGGATCGGATCTGTCGGCCTGCGGATCAGCACCGGTGCTGGCACTGGTGCAGCAAGACGAACTGGAGCAAAGAGGGAGAAACGGCTGGCTGTAGCCGCCTGATGTTGCCCACCGCTCACCCTCAGTATCTGGTGCCATTGGAATGTAGAGGTGTGTGTATGTGTGTGTGGTTGCTTTGCACATGAGCAGACAGACAGCAGAAGGAAGAGCCATATGAAATAAGAAGATTTCTCATGTATGAACGGATTATTTTTCTACCTCAGACATTTCAGTGCCCAAAGCGTAAAAGTTGCACATTGTAATGTTGTCGTGCCACCTGGTGTTGTCAGTACAGCGTGGATGAGCCGGTGGTGAGCTCAGTGACGGTCACAGAGAATACTCGATGAGTCGCCCCGGCTGATACTGACTTGTTTGAGCCGACCACGGCCGGCCCGTCCAGGATTATGAGCTTTAAAATGTTTGAAGTGCTTTTGAGCAGTTGTAATAGTGACAGCTCGGTGTTAAAGTGAGTCTTAAGTATTCTTAAGAGGGAAACATTAATAGTCTTTTCCAAGTAGAGGACACCCTTTCGATAAATATACTGTATCCTCGTGGGTTTTACTGGGATTAAGGTCTGATTAATCACTCACAGGCTCCGGCTGAGTCCATCTAATAGTTACCCAACAGGCATTGTGTGGATCTGTAGTTTCAAGCTTGACCTCTGCTGTGGCGCTGACCTCGGGCCAAATGTTAACCTTTGAGACTGACTAGTGTTTACAGTCTGCTAGAATTTATTTTGTGCATTTAAATCTTTCGCTGATTGTAGAGCTGCTCTGTTACACGTGAATGCTACAACAAAAAGCTCGTCCATGAATGTGAAATGTAATTTTTGTATTTCTGGGAGGATGTTATTTATTTAAATGATGGAACCATAATGGACCGGTCGAAATGTGCAGTTTTTTTTATAAACCCATAAGAACACAGACCCGTTTCTCCTTAAACCCTTTAATGTCCTCACTAAAAGAAAAAAATAAGTAATATTTATTTATTCTTTAAATTTCTCAGCACATTTCTAGAATACAATAATCCTTATTAAATTATTTCAGTGTTTTTGTGATGAAAATTAAATTAAAACGTCATAATGACTGCAATTATTTTGTGTTAAAAAGCATATTGTGAATTTTAGTTAAAATGATGTTGCTTAACATCACTACCTTTAGCATAAACTCATAACATATATATATATATATATATATATATATATATATATATATATATATATATATATATATATATACATATATATATATATATATATATATATATATATATATATATATATATATATATATATATATATACATATATATATATATATATATATATATATATATATATATATATATATATATACATATATATATATGTATATATATTTATATATATATAACACAAATATACTATAATATTTTTACTTTTTTTATATCAAATAAATCTTCTTTTCTCATTCCGGCTCTTCCCTTTAGGGGTCACCACAGAAGAAGATTTTCCTCTAACACCAACCAAAATATAATATATAATATGTTAAAAAAGCCAAATTTTTTGTATGAAATGGTTCAAAATGGCTTAATGTAATTTTGGTCATGGTATTTAAGCATTGGAATTGTCTTCTTTCTTATGTTGACATAAAAGGAGGAAGTCAATTATAACTTAGGGATTTCTTGAGTTCAAAATGAAGGATAAAACTTATATAATAATTATACACACCGTTTAAAAGGACACCGATGTCGCCTTGGTTTCTTATGGGTTGATTTCTTTGTTGTTAATTTTCTCAAGTGTCTTTTTTAATAGGGAGAATCTAAAAACTGAGTCAAGTACGTTTCAAAGCCTTGTTACAAGCCTTTTCTGTTTTATAGCAGACAGTTATATATTCCTTATATTCCTTATAATTATGATCAAGACACAGATAAGAGCTTGCTGATTCTAATAATAATAATAATAATAATGTATGCTTTACTGATCACATTTAGGCATACTCAGTACAACATGGTGAAAGTATTTCTCTGTGTTTAACCGATTGGTGAGGGAGCAGTGGGCAGCACCTATACGCCTGCGCATATAATGAAAACACTATAGATTAAATACAAATTCAACAATAGTATGATGACAAAAGAGACTCAAAAAGTCCACTTGAAAGTAATCATGTTAATTGTTGACATGGTGACGGCCGCACATGCTGTACGGTCAGTGATGACACGATGCGTCAGATGAGGCCTGTGTAGCTACCAGTTTGTGTGGGTGTGTGTGTGTGTTCTTACGACTATTTTCTGTTTCATATCATGGGAAGTAATTCTTTGTGTTTCAAGAAGTGAATCAGAATCATTAATTTAGTTTTTGTGAAAACAGCTGTGAAGAAAACCTTTGCCACCTTATAATTCATGTCTAACTCAGTCACACATGTTTGTATTTTCTTAATAATATGACTTACATTCTTCCATGTAGCTGCTAAGTGAACATGACACATGCGTGGGTTCTACTGTCTCATGATTACTGGATCATATGTAGCATCGGTTGTGTGGCCTTTTGAAATCGGCTATGTAAAGAAGCCTTCTTTGCTATTATAACTTTGTTTGCAAGTGAAATTATAAATTTAATGTTGCAGTCCTTCGATTTAAGAGTTCCATATTGCAATTAGGATATACTGAGTATTCAGGCTGCACAGCCACTGACAGTTTAAAAAAAATCTGATGTTGTATTTGTGCTGAGCCACGCTTTTACTTTATCTATTGTGTCATATCTGCTTCTCCAAGAATCAGACAGCTGACACAGAGAAGAACTGATCATTCCAAAAAGAAACGATCACAATGTGCAATTTCTGACTGACTGGTGTCTTTTTTTTTAAATATATATATGTATATATTGAATATGAAGTTGCTAAAAAAAAAAAAAAGCTCTCACGGAATTGACTTTCATTCATCCAGTAACTTAGACTCGAATTCTGGATCTACGTGGAACTGTATTGTTTTGCTCATATTTCGTGTTATTAAACTGTGACTTTTGCACTATTTATTCTCTATATAAATGTCAGTCGGTCAATAAAGTGGTTTTCATTAAGTCATCAGCCCCTTTTCTTTGTAGTGCTGTGTGTAAAACGCTGATTATAAAGAGTTATGCTCATCGCTGCACGTAGGACAGAATTTCAGCAACTTTGCCAAAAAAGGTCATTTTTATCTTTTCCTGTAGACGCTTTGCTGTTGTGACATGACTGATATCATCACTTGTTCCACCGCTCTGTCTGTCCCTACTGCTTATGGTGATGGTGATGTGTCCGATAGGCAGAGGGAAATAAATCTGCATCACCGAAGAGATCTGCACTTTGCAGATGAGTCAAATACTTGCAGATTTAGCGTGGTATGTGTCACCTCCGAAAAAAAGTGCCACCAGAAAGTTCAGAGGCGCATCTCCTTTTTGAACAGAGGATGTAGTGGCCATGATATTATTTGCAGGACACTCTCATTTGCATATGTTCATTGAACTGTCATGAAAGATCGCATTAAGGAATCTTCACTTCAAGACAATTTTATTGCATAGAACCAAATCACAACAAATGTTAGCTTCAGAAAATTTCCCAAAAGTTCTAGACTGTATTATTTATTCTACAGCGACCAAACATTTCTCCCGTGAGTATGAGTAAAGAGAGTTAAAGGAAAAGAGAGCGAGGGTGACACAGAGATGTACAGATGGATGCATTTACTACTAATAATGATACATTCTGGAATAATACAGACACTCCATGGAAGAGGTGAAGTTAGTAACATGCATTAATGGTAGATGAATGTATAGAGAAGGAGAGGGATAGAGAGTGGGAGAGAGAAGCTCAGGTATGACATATCCCCTAGCAGTCTTAACCTATGGGAGCATAGCTAAGAGCTAGCTTAGGCCAGCCTTAATTATAAGCTCTATCAAAACGGAGAGTTTTAAATCCTACTCTCTAGTGTACAGAAGGATGTCTGTGCCCCGAACCAAGACTGGAAGGTGTTTCTGCCGGACAGGAGCCTTATAATAGAAGGTTCTATTCCCATTTTACTTTGGGGCAATCTAGGGACTACGAGTAGACCTTTACCCTGGGAGAGTAAGAGAGAGAGTGCGTTCAGAGAAATCACTCAAGTTTTCAATGAATTATCGAGTATGTTATTCAAAGATGGAAACATATGTGAGATTAACAAAAACATATTTTGTGCCTCGTAAGAGTTATCAGAGTACACTCTTTGAGGCATATGGTTCTAGCAGTGCACCACAGTTCAGTTTTGTTTAATCCATCAGCCTCTGAGCCATTGTCTTCCTGACTGCCGGCCTGTGTGTGTGTGGTATCCCTTTTCAACTGAACCATGTCCGATACCTTCTGTCCAATGACCCGTGCTGTCTGTTCAGGGAGAGTGACACTAGCCCCAAGCTAAATCAGCCTTTTGTCTGTCATCATAAGACGAGTCTCCCTGCTTGGCAGAACACAGGACTCAGACTGAAGCTTAGCCCATTGAGAAAGTGAGAGCGAGAGTGGCTGGAAGCAGGTGTTGTTGGAGGCGTGCTGTTCTGGTTCCTCATGCATTGCTGACTCCTGACAGACCATGAATCTAATTGTGAAGACTTGCAAAAGGGGAAGAGGACTTCTCTTACAGGAAACAAGTAGAAGAGGCTCGAACATCACAGCAAAACCAGCCCATTTAGGAGGCGCAGACATTTAAAAGAGCTGCAGATGCTGGCCCACCACAACCCTCACATGACCTGGATTTCCGCCTTCACATATTTTGCTTTCTTGGTGCTCAGCAGGGCAGTGGCACATTATTGCTGAGTAGCTTCTGCAGCGGGACATGATGGTGCTTTGAGGACTACTCTTCCATACAGTCCATCATGAATTCCAATGGAGTCCAGTGCAAAGGCAGCCAGGAGAATTACATTCTGGATAATACACTGAGGAAAAAGAGTTCCCTGGGGTATAGGCGCTTACTGATGGGGAACAATGACCGGCACCGCAAGAACTCAGACTCTCTGCCCAGTGTGCACAAGGTGAGGCAATATATCAAATATAATACGTAGTGGATAACATTAATCTGGAAGATGGAATCTAAATACACACTCAATAAAATAAAATATCATGAAACACTGAATGAAATATTATTAATTTGCAAGTTGAAATTTCTAATTACAGTTTCTTGCGATGAATTTAACAAAAACACACCAACTCCCCGTAACGGGGCAAAAGCCTTTTAACAATTTTAATCCTTTGGGTTGTATAACACCATAGGATCAACTTGTCCTCACTTACTTTTAGAATAAGAATAACACTTAAATCCATTGTATTGCTTTTCTGTCTGCAGCCCAAGCAAACCAACACCTGCTCACTGGTTGATTATTCTGACCCAAAAAGGTAAATGCATCCAATATGGGCTATAATATATACGACCTGCATAATATTATACGGCAAATTATAGCTATTTATGTCTTAAAACGTTATATAGTGCATGTTCCTTTTTTTTAATGAAAAGATGGTGACACATTCCTAAATCCTGAATCAATTCTTTTCTTTTAATTTTTATTTGTATTTCCCTCACAAAGAATCTCAATTGTCCTGGAGAAGCAAGACAACGAAACATTTGGTTTTGAAATTCAGGTATGCATTGCATGGTAATACTTTTCAAACATCTCATTTTGCAATATTTTTTATGCTCATCCTGTTGGTTTGGTAGATTTCCTTTGCAGATGAGTATCGTTTGAAGTTCTGAGTAGAAGAACCACTTTTTGTTTCAGACATACAGCCCGCAGCTTGAAGGGGGCTCTGCAGTAGAAATGTGCACATTTGTGCGTAAGGTGGAGGAGGACAGCGCTGCTGACATTGCAGGCCTGACCACAGGTGAAGCACCAACCCTTTGATGCACTTATGCACACAGACATTCTGACATATTCAGCAAAAAACCATGCTGTCTGGCAGTTACTCATAAACTCCCTTTGTTGCCCCCTCACTTCCTCCAGGAGATATAATTGTCACTATCAACGAAGTCAGCATTAAAGGATCATCTCACCAGCATGTTCTTGATCTGATAAGAGAATCACCCAACAGTCTGAAGTGAGTGACAGAAATAACCCCCCCCCCTATGAACTGCACTAGGAGATGCATAACAAGATCTCGGCAATACAACAAGTATGAAATATTGATTTGTCATTATGGGATTGCAGGATGGAGACTGTTTGTTGCAATTTAATCAAGCAGATAGAACTGGAGAAGAGGATGAACCTGCTGAAGGTGAGTCTCTTCAAAGCCGCGCTGGTTGCATTGAGCATCAAATATTGTGCTTGCAGATAAATGGACTGAATGCATAGTAAATAGCACCTAAATAGTACGTTCCTTTTTGCATGTGCAGCAATCACTTCATGAGAAACTGGTGGAACTGCAAGCAGTGACGTTACGGGAAAAACAACTACTGCAAGGTGAGATTGCTCGCTCGCCACTCAAACCACAGCACATCCTTTCTCACAGTCTCTTCATCGTCTCTGAAGAGACGACGAAGAAACTTACAAGAATTGAAGTGTAAACTCCAATTACACAAATATAACCACATGTTTCACTGGCACTTAGGTGGGATGTAAAAGGCAGTAAATGAAAATTTTCTCCTCGAAGATTATTTGTTGGAAAATAAATAAAAGGGCAAGCATGAGGATCTGAGCAACTTTGACAAGGTCCAATCATGACTAGGTCAAAGCATCTCCAGAATTGCAGGTCCTGCTAGGTGTTCCCGGCCTGCAGTGGTTAGAACATTCTTACTTACCCACCCACAAAACAGCATTCCAAATTGAAGCTTGCTACCCAAATCCACTGAGCCTATCAGTATCAGATCTGGACCATGGAGCAGTGGAAGAAGGTGGTCTGGTGTTTGGGTTTCATCACCTGAGGGAGAGATGGCATCAGGATGCATCATTGCGTTGGGATACGGCATGATTCTTTGGGTAATACAGTGCTGGGGTCTGGCCATTCACGTGGAAGTTTCTTTCACAAATACAACCAAAACATTACTGTAGTTGTCTCTATCAGCAGGATAAAGTTCCCTGCCACACAACAACAATGTGTCAGGAAGGGTTTGAGGAACACAACAATGAGCTTAAGGTGTTTTGGTTTGGCTGCTTAAGGAGGGCATTCACAATATTAGTCTTGGTTATAATGTTATGGCTGATCAGTGTGTATGAGGGAACACAGAAGCTTCTGATCTTCGAATTACTCCTCAGTCACATTTTTACTAACTTTGCTGTGTTTTCAGGTGACTTGAACAGCAGCGGCCTCCATTCCTCAGTGGATGGCTCCACGGCGAGCTCCCTCACAGGCCGCTGTGGCCTACGCTTTTCAAGTGACAGCAGCTACAGGAGTGTGATGACTGATGATAGTGACCAGACCAGTGTGTTTGGAGATCTGAGCTCACCAAGTCCATTCAGTGCAGCCAGCAGCACAGAGGGCAGCTGCTTCTTCTCCAGACATTTTCCCCCACAGAACGGCAGCTATCATCGCCAAACCCTCGGCCGCTCCAGCAGCTCCAGTCTTGCTGGCAGCAGCAACTCCCTCTCGCCCTCCTGGGAGGAAACAAGGATCTCATCCTTGTTCGGTACCCTTCCCCGTAAATCTAGGAGATCTGGTATTCGCAAAAACATCTTCAAGTTAATTCCTGGACTCCAGGGATCAGTAGACGAGGAGATGTGACCAGGACTTTGCTCCTTGTATCTAGAGCAAAATAAGTTCCTCATGCTGTGAACAAGCTGCAGAAAAGAAACTCTGTAATGAAGTGTTTCACCACACTTTATAGATTGGCTTAAGAAATAATAACAGACAGGAGACACTGAGGACTGACAGTATTTTCTACTGTCAAAACAAATCCAGGAGGATTTTGAGTCTTAAAGTTGACTTAGAGTTGTAGTGGCACATAAACATTTTAGAAAATAAAATGTTGTTTTTGTGAAAAAGTGTTTGAATGAATGTACATAAGATAGCAATACGTGAATGTGATTAGCATACATCATGTCACCATGAACTGCAGTCGCTGTATTTATGTGGCATCTTGAGTTTTAAGGTG
This sequence comes from Lophius americanus, assembly GCA_037951165.1. Classification (NCBI taxonomy): domain Eukaryota; kingdom Metazoa; phylum Chordata; class Actinopteri; order Lophiiformes; family Lophiidae; genus Lophius; species Lophius americanus. The sequence continues at coordinate 5,415,700 of JBBDHG010000054.1, read as the reverse complement.
CCAGAAACCAAAACAAGAGGTCTACTCTGTACAGGTGACTGCTCAGCTGAAAACAGGATGTGGGCCCAAGGGTTACTGTTTTCATTTCCCGAATATTTCATACCATTTACATTTGTCGTCACTTCATGGTTCATTATCAGCTCTGAGCATAGGTTACTTCCGTGTTGTCTTTCAGGGGAAGAAAAATGTAGCTTTGAGGTTATGCTTCACGTTTCACTTTTGAAATTTTTTGGGTATCTAATCCTTATTGTGTGTGTATATATTAAACTTTAAAAATAAGAAAAATTGCAAAATCTCACAGACACACTGGTATTTTACCTTCAGGTACCAGATACGGCTGCTAAACAAAGGCAAAGTGCAGTATCTGCAATTTTTGAGAAATTCCCTCATATGCCACTACAGAGAGCGCCCTGAGGAGCACAGTCAGTAACCACTGCCTTTGAGCAAGGAGATACTCGAAAGACTTCCTGTAAGCCTTAGGGTGTATTTTCCCCATGTGTGAAAAACATTCAATAGATATATTATTTGTGGGCGTAAATGTTTGTGGTCTCTGTTTTAGCTGTTGAGTTATTCAGGGTGTGTCTGGTTTCAGCTGGGATAGACTCAAGCCCCCCTTGCTTGTGTCAATGTTATACTACCACATTTTCTGGAGATATTGGGATTTTCATTTATTATTTGATGCTTAAACTTGTTAACAACACAATCATCTTTCACCCCCTCCCCCCAGTTTAGTTTTTCTTGGGGATGCAGATACTGCTCTTTGACTTTGTTGGGGAGAATACAAAACTAACAGGAAAGGCCATCCTTATGACAGGATGAACTTTATAGAAGATTTCTGTTGCTAATGTAATGACTGCACGTCATGAATTCATGAGCAGAAAGACGTTATTAAGGAGAATGCACAAGTTTGAAAAAAAGTCAAACTTGAGATAAAGAGCTCCCACTCACTTCCTGTGATAAAGTCTCACTTTTTCAGTTTCCACCTGTTCTGAGAGGAAAAGAGAGTGAGAAAATGGTATTACCACATTATAATAAATTAAAATACAAAGTTGTTTACTTTTCATAAGCAGTAAAAGCACTGCTTCATAGTGCGATATGAAACAGAAATGATATGGGTCAGTGGGTTCACATTCATTTTGAAGAAAAGTGTTGGCATACAGATGTAGGTGGATGATGTGTTCCTTTACTTCATTAAATGGACCCAAACGAAGCAATATAACCAAAATAATATTTATATTGAAATTCACACTTAGGTAAAAGCAAGTATTTAGTCAAATTTACAAAAAAGTATCAAAAATGAACTTAGTAATCCTGCGGTGTAATGGCCCCTTTGATGTTATTGCATCATTACACTCTTATTAATAATGATGCATCATGTAGAGCTTTGCCGTTTTGTCTGGTTTAGATTGTTAGTTTTAACTATTTTATAGTTTGATAGCTTATTCACATCTAAGAACTTGACCCCTCCAAGTGGTCACAAAATAAATCTGAAGGGTAATAAAAGATAAGCCCCCCCACAAAACTGTTTTCGTTTTAAGCTTAACGATAACTTTGCTATACTTTTAGGTCACAAGCTTTACATGATGATGTAAAGTTCAAAAGATCTTATATTGGTCTGAACGGCTGAGCTTCAGCTCGTGTGCAAACTGTTGGTTTAGGCCAGAAAGAAAACCTACAGAAAAATGCTAATCCAGACTCAACATGTTAAAGAATTTAAAGTTTTAATCCAGCGGAGATTATCAAAGTATGAGTACAAGTGCTTCATGCACAGATGCCAGAGTCACAAAAGACTCTTTGTTTGAGCCACAACAAAACCCTGTTCTTGTTGGATTGGACTCGTACACAGAAATACATGGTACTGCAGAAAAAGGTCTCGAGAGATTGATCTCGCACAGTCTGCTGAAGGGAAAGGAGGGATTCTTCATCACTCTCTGTGAATACGGCATGAAGACATGCACATCCTTGGAGCGCTGGAGCAGAAGATGTGAAAACAGGAAGTCTGAGGTTGCTTGAATCAACAAATAAATACTACAGCTTCACTGCGTTTTATATCATTGAGAAAAGAAGGAGGGACACATGGAGCTGCAGGTGAGTGCGATGCCATCAGCCGTCCCGAGGCTCTCAGAAGAAGACGAACCGGCATTCCAGGTAGTGGAAATCGTCGGTGGGATCACCATTAAGGCTCTCCAGACCCTGGAGGAACCTGAAGAAAAAGACGTGTGGTCAGTGGAGGAAGGAGATGACTCAGTGTTCCTCAGTGACGAAGAACAACCTCATTTGTTTTTAAAAGCATGTTGTGATTGTGAGCATCTTGCAAACAGTGTGACGGCAGAAGAACCGGGCCCAGAGAGGGATGATGATCCAGTAGAGGAACCCATCACTGGTGAGGTGAAGGAAGAGACACGGCATGTTATCCTAAGTGAACAAGGAGAAGAATGCCAACAGCACCAAATTCCAGAAACGTACTGGCTGGATCAGTCAGAAGCTGCAGACGCAGGAGCAGAACCTAGCAGGTGTCAGGAGGAGCCCGTCAGCACCTGTGGAGAACCTCTGCCAATGAACTGCATGAGTCCTGAGATGCAAACACAGCCTGATCCTAACTCATCAGCAGAGACGAGTAAGAGGGATTTACCTGCGTGATTTAACAGGATGGTTTTAGCTTACAGAATGTAAAACAAGCTTTTCCGTCATTTTACTTTTCAGCTGGTCCACCGGTGGAGGAGGCCTTCCTCGACAGGACGCAAAAACCCTCTGATGTTCCAGATGCGGAGGCTTATAAAAAGCTGGATGGGGAGGGAAAGGTCTCAGAGCAGACGTCTTGTGCTGAACTCAAGAGACCAGGTGTCAGGCGGCCTCAGGTGGACCATCAAAAGTCCAGTCCAGGATATTCCACACTGCCCTGGCCCAGGAAACATAGTCACCAGGATTCCTTCGATCACCTGACTTCCCCCAAATACAGCACAGCGTCCTACCGGAGGATCCGCCGAGGCAACACCCGCCAGAAGATAGAGACGTTTGAGTTCATGATGATGAATTTGTAAATTAACTGATGCGAATGACAAAACAAATTGGATCAGAGAATCATCTGTCACATGGTTCAATAAAAAACTACTTGTAGATGGTTTTGGAACTCTTAACGCATCTCTTCAGGTCAGTCTAACAACAATCTGGTAGAATGGTGTTCCTGTTCAGGTGTTCCTGTTCAGCTCGTTATGCAAGACAGGTAACTTACATACATTATTTTCTCTCATATTATATATCAGCTTGAACTTCTGAAGTGGTACCCGAGTCATGAAACTGTTATAGGAAGAATTTTTGAGTCATTAACTAAACCACGCATACCTATAAGTCCTGCTGACTAGTGGATGCTAAACAAATACAAATGAATGCTTAAAATATCTCCAGCTTCATCATTTATACACAGGTTTGTTTTTGTTTCGGGGGCAACACTTCCCTCTAGTGTCCAGAAGACATTCATACAAGCTTTCACAACAAAAGAGAGACCAACACATGCAACCAGAGAAGCAGCAGGTCCACCCTCCTAAACATAGAAAATATGAGATCTAGAAACAAAGGTGCTTTAACATTAAGCCTGTCACACAAACAGACCAACAACATTACCTGCTATCAAACTCTTTTATTCAATACCAGCAGAACAACCTCCTGCATCTTCACACATGAAAAATAGTTTTTACATCTTAAAGTTATGACTTTCTTTTATCTTTGGTACATGAATGTTGAATTCAATAACTTATAGCTGGAGTGTTTTGCATTATTATTCACTAGAATTCATTTCCCCCCATAATTACCAGTGCAGTGGGTCATTTCACAAACATGACAACCTCTGGTCAAAATCTTTGTAAAGATTCCACCGACACCGGCATTAACGTGGAGGTACGTCCGTGTTGATAATTAAATGACATTGCACATCCCCACCCTTTGCTTTCCACCACACATAATCCTGCCACCAAAGCGCTTCCCTGCTCCTCTACACAGCTGTGTGCCGAGGTCGGGCCACTGCCCACAACACGAGGCCACTGAAAGTCAATAGTGCTCCTTTTGATTCTGGTAGACTCGTTTCATTCCCTTCACGGTGTATGGTAGTGTGTGAACTGCCACTTCTGGAAGGCATTGGTTTGGTCACATTTGTTGAGGTGCAGAGTTTCACCGTGAGCCTTCACCTCCAGGCACATGTAGGACACAAACTCTGCTAGGAGGTGATCCGCCTTCACAGAGAGAAAACAGGAAAACGCCATTAATGGGCATCTATATCATAGAATGCATAAAAACTTCAGCCTTTAAACTCTGACCATCCACTGATTCACAGCCCTAGTGACGTGTAAGCAGGTCGGTCTTGTATGAAAGAAATAAATAAAACAGCAGACAAAGCAAACGGCACTCCCTAAGCCGACCTACCAGGGCAGAGTTTGGGGGGGATTTGTGAAACCAGCGTAGTTTTGTCTTGGCTTTGTCACATGACTGTAAAGCCACGCCGTTGTCCTTGTCTTGAGGAGCGATGCATAGATCCTTCTGGCGCACTTGCCTCATCCAGGTGTAATTAAATAGCTGACTCTGAAATCCGGAGGGAAAGAGAATGAGAATTATGCAATCACCCCTCATTAAAACCTCATCTTAGGCTACACCCTTGTTTATCATGGCTTGGATCCGGTCCTAGACTGACTGGATGTGTCATGACCTAGTTGCACCCACCTGTCTGCTGAGATCACACAATTCAAAAAACAGGGAGCCGTTCTCCAGAGTGAGACATTTTCTTAGGCCAATGTTAAGGACCTTGAGAGAAAGAAAAAAGAGAGAATGAATCTTAACAAAAAGATAAAAACAGCACTGCAAACATTGTCTACTCATTTAGAGTTGAGCAGGTCTTTTTTGCTGTTCTTTTGTCCTTCAATTGGCTATTTCTGTTCCAAAATCCAGCAATCACACTCTCTGTATGGGTTGATTTAAATAAAAATGAATTGATAAAATTTGAAAGAATCACAAGCGCTCATTTTGAAAGGTATTTTTAGGGAAAGGTAACCATCTGCTTACCAGGCCCTCCGCTTTAACTAAGGGAGCATCCATATCCGGGTACACATTGTCCAGGTACCACTTAAAGCTCTTGCATTTGAGCCTCTTTCTCAGCTCGATCTGCTCAGTTAGGTTGCCGATGTCAATACGGTTTTTATCCACTAGGTGGTGGTACCCGTGACCATAGAAAAGGTCCTTATATTCGTCCAACCAGACCTCCGCCACCCTGGCCAGGTTACGCTCCACTGTCTTCTGCCTGTCCTTGGGGAAACTGTAGGGATTCTGCCCTCTGAAAATATGTCCCACTCTAGAGCAGGGGAGAATCTCTATTTCCCCTCCACACATCCAGATCTATTGAAAGGGCAGCACAAGCAATAAGGATTAATGTGGGAAAAGCTTAAGGGAATATGCATTATACTTGAATTAGATAAGTGATGTACCTTAAAGGAAATCTCCATGTTCTCCCCGCCCCACACTTCCAAGCCAGGATCATAGGCACCGAGCTCATAGAAGTAACTCCTGTCAATGGAGAAAAGACCTCCAGCCATAACAGGGCATCTGCATGATGGAATAAATAAACAAATAGATAAACTTGCACCAGGGGTCGTATAAAATACAGTTATAACTAACTATAAAACTGAACATGTAGGAACCTGATGGGGTCTGAGTCGGTTATGTTGTACTGCTTGATGTCGTCCTCTGGTATTGGGCTCCAACCAAACACCAGAGGCCATCTGAAAATACCTCTTTGGAAGTTGTCAACCAGCATATAACTGAGGGGGAAAACCAGAAGAGAAAATCCAACTCATTTTTGGTTGTATGAGGCATTTCAGAGACAACATGATCACTTGAGATGTGTGGCTTGTCAGGAATGGCTTTGCAGAATCACCTCATGTCCTTATCACTGATGACCTCAATGACCGGACAGGGCACCTTCTTACGATCCTGATATATCCTCTCCAACAGCGGCTCCAGCCAGCCCACGTTACATTCAACGTGTGAGTCCAAGAAGGTGAGAACCTCACCTAGATTAGTGGAAGGCAAACATCTTGTTATAGTTGAACAAACAACAACATCTGCAGTTCAACAGCACAACCTTTATAAGACAAATAACAGTACAAAATGAGCACACAAGAGAGACGGTACCTTAGAATATCACACAGTACTGCTCAGAGTGACATTTGAATACTACTACTCTCCCGTTGACAGCACTGCGTTTGACACAAAATTACTTAGTTTACTTAATTAGTTTAATTTCATGCAAACATCTACTAATATGTGAGTGTTGGTGCAAATGCATTTGTATTAAGCACGCAAGTAGTTTGGATAAATATGATACAAAGACTATGTCTTAGACTCTAATTTTAGTTTAAAGCATTTTAAACCAGTGTACAAACATACAGTTTGAAGTGTTTAAACTGTCCCTCTTCATGCCTGGTATGGTCAACTAAACTGCAGATCCAACAATAATCTTTCTAGGGTTAAAGAAAGTTAACAAACAGTTAGCACAATTAGCAAACATCTTCATTCAAGTTTTAAAGTCAGGAAGAAGGTAAAGCTCTAGTTTTTTTGCCCATCCTTTTATTATTTTATTTCTGCGCTCTTAGAGGGACTATGGAATCGTCCGTCAACTGGAGATGTATTGAAGAAATCGTTCATCACAAGTTCTTTTTTTACTTTGTGGCTGAATGTTAAAGATTAATTTCCACTCTGGGGAACAATTAAGAAATGTTCTATTCTACAAATCCATTTTCTGTAGAATTTTGAGTTGGGGTTTCTAAAACAGACAGGACTGCACCTGGAGACAGTGCTTCCTTTTTCAGAAGGTGAAGGTAATGTCAATATGTGCATTTTTATGCCCTCAGAACTTTTTGAGTCTAAAGACTGCCCTCTGGGTTCTAGCAATATAAAGAAAGTGAGAAAAGGTGATTTCAACCTTTTATTCACATCAAATCCAAAATTCATTGGGTCAAACTTGAGGCAAGAACAGTGTTCTTAATGAAAACACAAATAAAAAAGTGTTACAAAAGTGGGAAACACTCCTGAATCCACCCACTTTAACATGCTCAGCCCTTCTACCAAGTTCCACTCAAATCATTCAGATAGTTAATGTGTAATTGATGTAAAGGTAAAATTAAAGGAATAAATACCTTTGGCTACAGCAGCTCCGGCCAGCCTGGCTCTGATCAGGCCCTGTCGCTCCTTTAGACGAATGATTCGCACTTTGGGAAACTGGGTCATGTATGCATCCAGCTTCTCCTTGAGATAATCTGACAAGATATTACATAGACACAGACATTTACATAAAATATCACAGCAGGGAGAAAGGTAAATAGCTTGAAAATGTAATTTACAAATTTTAACGTTTTCGGAATGTTGAACAGACAACCAGGAACTAAATCCTGGATGGATTTCTACTAATGACCCAGGATATAGTGATTGACATACTTAACGTCGAACTGAAACCCTATAATCTATGGTAAAGAGTATAATTAAACTTACGAAAAAAATCAACATGATAGAAGTAGAAGAAGGGGTCCTTGTGATAAAACCAATTTCATAAAAAATAGCCATAATCAGAAAAATGAAGGAACTTTTTGGAGAAGGAGCTGAAAGAAGTTAGACGACATAAGAGTGAAAATGAATGGAGGGAATTAATCAAAGTATTAACCAAAATCTGAGATCTAATTAATAGAAAGATTATTATTAGTGACTATATTAACACTATACAGAGTATCAACTTGCCATTTAACGCAAAAAAAAAGGAGGAGTGTTGGAGATTTGTTATTATTATATATTAATTTTTGTATACACAGCACTTTAAACCAGCCAAAAGGAATAAACTCAGTTTTATTAGTAATACTAAATTATTGTCAACTCTAAGACAAACAGTCAGTCAACAGTGGTTAGTAGTAACTACTTATTCATATTAAAGCGCTCTACCTAAGGACACATTTGAGGTACTTGTAGATAACTTGAGTATTCCAATTTTAAGCTACTTTAGACTTCTACTCTGCTTAGTTTCAGTTGGATATATTCTACTTGATACTCCACTACATATTTCAGACACTTGTTATAGTTACTGTTCAGTAACTATAACAGTTACTGAACTTACTGTTCAGTAACTATAACAAGTTACTGATACACAGAAGGATTTCTTTATGAGCTTAGAAAAGTCTCCCAAGTTAAATTTTTTTTTTTTTAAGCAATCTGATTATCTGGAAAATATTGCAAAGTGGCAAACAGACTAATCGTATGAAAAGTTGACTGAAAGATGAGAGAAAATTGTTTTTCATAGGACAGAAACATTACAAATAGGCAACGGTGATCCTATAGATTGAACAATTCAATATTATGAAGTAGTTAAATTAACTATCTAACATTTACACTAGTGACATGCGCCAACATTTAATATAGCAGTAATTCTAATCCTAAATTTATTGTTAAAACTCTGAGGGGGACCATTTTACCGCACAATAAGTACTTTTACTTTGATACTTTAAGTTCATTTTGCTGATATTACTTAATTATTAGTAAGGTTTCGAATTACATTTACTTGTAGTGGAGTATTTTATTGTTCGGTATTAATACTTTAACTCAAGTGAAGGATCTGAATCTTTTGTCCATCACTCGCAGTTACCTTTGGTGCTGAAATCATCCACCAGAATGATCTCTTTGAGGAGGTGTGGTGGAGATCTGTTGAGCACGCTGTGCACAGAGCGCAGGAGTGTGGACCACACTTCATTCACAAAACAGAAAATCACACTGGTGGAGGGCAAATCATCATGGACCAGATTCTGCGCACACCTGGAAAAAAAAGAAGATTAAATTTGACAATCGCAGCTTTTTTAGAGGAAAATGTGCAAAAGAGGACTCACATCTTAGGCCTTGTGTCTGGGATGGCCCGGTCAACCGGGATCTGATCACTCAGGTAGACATTAAATTGCCCTTCGTCCCATCTCTTCTTCACCTCTTCATCTTCGTTACTGGAAACGAGTGCTGCCTGGCCAAACTGACCCACTGCGTTGGCATCTCTAGGTTTGTTTGTCGCATCCATGGCAACCACTTTATGCACCCCCATCTTTTTGGCAACAGTGGAGTTATCTTTGGAATCCCTATCTGCAGGCAGCTTGATTGTAGGTTTTGGGATTTCCTTTGTTCCATTCACATGACTCTTGTTTATTGTCCCAACAAGTTTCTCCCCTGCTACAATGTTTACCTCCGTTCCATTAACATCCTTCTTAGAGGCTATTTGAACAGGGTGCGTCTCATCTACACGAAGTGGGCCTTCTGCTGCTTCAGTCTTGTTCTTTGGGTCACCCTTGACTTTTTCATTAGTCTTTGACTCTGCTTTTTCCAGAGTTCTTTGCACATCACCAGCTGTGAGGACTGTCTTTGGTGAGGCTGGTACGGTTTTGCTTTCCTGAACACCAGCTGGCTCTTTGGGTATATTTGAAACAACTACATGGGACAAGACTTTACTAGAGTAATCTATTACTCTACTTTTCTCTATCTTTGTTTTATTTAAAGGAAGATTCCCTTCTTCTTTCTTGGTAGTCACTTCTGGCTTTGGCGTGGCATATGTCACGTGCACTTTTTGGGGCGGATGAACTCCCTGGTCCTTAATAGAATCCAGCTTTTTATCCCCTATTGTTGGTACCTGTTTCTTAACTCCCTGTCTGTACACGTGGGCAACATTGATCTTTGGATTAAGTGGTCCTTTCCCCGCTCGTGTGAAAGCCATGTCGACACGCTGAAGTGGGTGTTTAAACACGTTTTCCACAAGCTTTGTCACTTTAGACTGCTGCTTGAAGATCTCCCTCTCTCTGATCACTCTTTCCTTTAACAGCTGGCTGTTCACGTCGCTGATTGACAGGCGGAGTGCAGCCATGTCAAACAGCAACCAAACGACAGAGGCAACGAACACGAATGCCAGTACCCTCCCACTCCCCCTCAGGTATCTCCTCACCTTCATCATTCTCGGTTTAAAAAAGGGGAAATCCACATTTAAATACAGGAAGTGTCATTATGCGTCGGTTGCTGTAGAGTTGTGGACGAAGTTTACCTTTCATGGAAGAAGTTAACTGCCTGCGTGGCATGCTTAGAAGAACTCAGCAGTGTCAAACACACAAGCCAACGTGGACTTCTCAAAGCGTTCCACTCGTCCCCAGTCGAAGAGTGACATTATATCCGTTTAAAGAAAATCCACGCATTTCTAGGCGCGAAACCTAAATACAGTTTTCAACGCTAAATCTTCATGCCGAAACTTTGTCCAACACAGGGTCTTGAATGAGGACGTAGCAGAATACTTCCACATAGTCGGTAAGCTCTGATTGGACAGATTCAGCCTGCACGAGGCTCGCAGTCAGTCAATCCAATTCTTCAGATTGGATATACGTCATTAAGTCCCGCCCTCTTTTGGGATACGTCTCAGTCTTGTCTTGGAATTAAATCTTTCCCCCATTTTGATAAGTGTGCTTTTCGTTAATTTTTTTCTCTTTAATGGCAGTATATATTAACAAAGAAGGGACAATTATCGGCTTTTTTTTTTGCATTAATAATGAATTAGACAATGGAAAACGTGAGTACGAACAGTACATTTCAAAAGACAAACATTTCCTGTCCCATTGCTAAACTTAAAGGTGCAGTAGTTTTGGGTAATATTTCAAGAAATGGAATATGATATTCGTAACGGTTTTTTGGTGTATAATCAGCTGACAATAAAGCGTGAAACAAACAAATCTGAGGACTCTTGGAAAACTGACTGGTGAAACAGGTGAACTCGTCAAGTCCATGTAGTCCACCTGAGGAATTGAACTCAGTGAGCGAGGAATGGTATGGTGGCAAGGTTTCAAATTGCTTTTACAATGTGCCAAAGCTTTGGTCAATTATATTACAGGACATATAACTTAAAATAATTACTATATATGTCTATCTTGATTTAACATCTTCACCTGCAGGCTACCTTCTGACCCTTTGAAGGCCATTCTAGATATTGGTTAGGGATGGGTGTATAAGTTGCAATGTGGAATTTAACTGCTAAATGTCACTCAATTTTAAAGTTTGAGGACACAAGCTTACAGAACTCTATTCAATTCAGGTATAAATAACTTTTTTTTTCTGAATGAATGGGATAATTGTCATTTATCGATAAAAACAGAACATTGTTTTTAGATTGATAATACAGCAGTTGTTCAGAAATCCAACCCCCACTTATATGGTTATGTGTTCTACACTAGTAGCTACAACAATGAGGTTGCGGATACAAACGGCTGAAATGAACTGTCTTTGTAGGGTGGCTAGGCTTAGCCTTATAGACAGACAGAGGGAGGAGTTCAGAAATCAAGTGGATGTCTGAACTCCTCCCTCTGGTGGTGTTTTATGGAAATACGACCGGGAAGGGATCTTGGGTTGACCCAGAATTTGCTGGAGGATATAGATTTCCTTCACTGAGCTAGAGAGAAGTACTTTTTGAATGCCTTGCTTGGTCCACTCCCGCTTCAACCAGATTTATAGTTTAAATAAGACCTCCATTAATCCAATCATTTGTTTTCTTACTTTCTTGTAGGCAAGCTGCATGTATGAAGTGTGTTCTACAAGCTCCCAGCGTTTCGCATAACTATTGCCACCACTGCCAAACGGAAGTGCTGCTGCTGCTAAAACGGAAACAACAGAAAAGGTAAAGGTACACAAATATATACTGATATTAGTCTTATACAGAAAATATTTGTCCAACTTACATTATTTACATACCAATCTTGTTATTGTGGTTCAAAATCCAAATTGTTTAGGTTTAAATGATAAGAAAACCTGGATAATAATAATACATTTAATTTATAACACACTTTACATTTGGATCAAATCTCAAAGTGCTACAAGGTAAAAGCAGATAAAAGCATCAATAAAAAATAATAATGATATAAAAATATGACCAAAATTGAAAAGTTATAGGTTCTGCTACAAAAGGATAGTTTTAAGTATTTTTTAAATGTCTCAGTCGTCTGTGGAGCCGTCAGATGGTCAGGGAGGGCATTCCATAGACGAGGGGCAGCAGAACAGAAGGCCCGATCACCCATGGTGCTGAGCTTAGTCCGGGGAAGGAGGAGGCGGTATCAGTGGGTAGAACGGAGGGATCGGGTTGAGGCATGACACTATTGTAAATGAGTATTTCTCTTCGTCCTTCAATTAGGTTGGTTAAAAAAATTATTTCAGCCCAAGATAAGAAGCCAATAATTTAAACTTAATAAACTAATCAAACAGCAAAGCACAATAAATACAAAAAGTGTTTAAATCCTAAAATCCATTCTTGCGCCGACGACACACAGCAACTACATCAGCAACAAAGATATATTCAGAGAAAGGCAGTATATAAGTCCAATTTATTATTATTATTAGCTTGTAGTAATATTAGTCATCAGGGCTGTTGGGGTAAGCAGAGCTTAGCTTTGGACAAATCTAACATTGAACCTGTTATAAATACCATATTAATGTTTTTCTGATGTACAGCCACAAGACTAGCAATGCATTGAAAAAATATTTAGCCAGTGGTTGTATAAGGAACAACTAAAATGGATGTTTTCTATGTTTACGCAAGTGTCAAAGTCACATCATTTGTTGGACTTTTTCTATTTGTATACATGTTATCTACACTAACTGAATTGTTTTATCAACAAACTAAGATCATCCGTATTATTTATGAACTTTCTTTGGCTCCTTTTTCTGTCATCCCTCAATCAGGATTCTAGTTTCGTGTTTATGCCTGGATTTCTGAGAGACATAGCTTGTTTGGGTATTTTGCTATTAAATTAACTGTGGTGACTTTGTGACGTTGAATACAAGAAGATGTTGATGCTGAAACTATGATACAAGATTTTAATGAGGGGTAGCAGATCAATAGTGGGGTGAAATGGTCCTATTGATATCCCTGATTGTATTTTGTTGTTTGATCTGCTGCTCAGTTTTATGTTAATCAATTTGTTTTGTCTAGTGTAGAGAAAGTGGAAAAATAATAAGAAAACCTTCATGGATTACATTTTTTTAAATTCAATGTCCTTTTATGCTATTTAGAGACCGTTTAAATGTGATCAGGTTCTCGTCCGGTTTGCATTTGGATTAATGTTTGGAGTGCAGTGAAGTGGTTAACACTGTTGCTCACAGCTGGAGGGTTAGAGGGTTGAGGGTTCAAATTCACCTGGGCCTTTTTCTTGTGGAGTTCTTCCGATGTGAGTGGGTTCTTCTAGTCTGTCTGACTTCCTACTATGGATCCAACATGCAGTATAGGTGAAGTGGTGACACTAACATTTTTGAGTGTGTACTGTTGTCTCTGTGTTGGCCATGTCATGAACTGATGACTTGTCCGGGATTTACCAAGCATCTCACCGTTGTCAGCCGCTCCGCCACCCTGCACAGGATATGCCGTTACAGAAATTGAAAGATGGATAATGTAACCTGTAATGACATTCAAAAAAACAAATCAGCATATCTTCATTTATTCATGGGCTGGGGGTAGAAATAGACAATTACCTCTCACTTGTTTTATAAATTGTAGTTTTTCTGATATCCTGTCTCTTTAAAAGCAAAATATTAAATTAACATTTCTTATCATGGAACTGCAATAGATAATTGATCCCAAAATGAACATTTTAGCGTGATTAACAGCATCTCAAAATTGAGTCTATCTCACTCTCTCTATTTTCACGCTCCCTCTCTTTCTCTCTGTTACACACACTCACACACACATACACACACATGCGTGTGTGGGAGCACATGCACGGTCACGTTTGTAAAACCTGTGTTTCTGCAGCCATTAGCCAGTGATTAGCAGAGGCGGCGACAGGTTTTTCCTGTTCATCACCAGGCCTCTCCTGGGACTCCCATTGGCTCCATTCAGCCTATTAACAGTCTCCAACATGAGGAGGGAGGGGAGTGGAGGTACCTCCCATGGTGGCTGCCCTTAGACTCACTACACAGGCTTTCATTAGTGTGTTAGTTAAATGATTGGCCTCAGGATAGCCCCGGAGCCCTGCAACGCATGTGTTACCTTATAAGCTCCCTCTACTGGGATATTTATTCATTTATGCATCCATTTCTGCATTCACACTCACAAATGACATCAATTGATAAATTTCATTGGATTGTCTCTAAACTAAACGAGGATGAAGTATCGAAAACCACCAGCAAAGCAGAGGTCAGACAAAATATAGCTGCGAAATTTGATCACCGATTTATTAATTTTGCAGCATTGTATCAGTGTGGTATCCTAATCTGGAGTGAAATATGGGTGTTTCTTTCCTGCTCCTATAGAACACAGACTATAGAACTAAAATAATGGTCGATTAAATTGTTAATTGGCCATTATATAGATAACAAAGCATACCATACAGATCTTTGACTCTGTGGCATGTTTTTAGCTTAATCTTTCCACTATTTTAGATTATTTCAGTGTTTGTTGACCTGTATATCAACAAAATTTTACTCCCACAGTGTTAAAATCAACCCTTTCCCTGAGTTTCTACAATTCTCACCAGTTCAGACTTAAAACAACATTAATATTTTAAATACTTCTTATATTAGTGTGTCATTTTGACCCTAAATCATGTAATTCTCTTGCGATCAATATTGGGTCCCCCTTGAAAATTACCTGATGCTCGGGGGCTTTATCCTAATAAATATTTCACTACTGGTAGTGTTAATGATGAAATTAGTAGTGTAAATTTATTCAATATCATTCCCATACATTCCATTTCTACAGTATTAAACGAAAACATGAATATTATAGTACTACAAAGTGATCGGATGCTATTAGCTAAAGCTTTGTCATATCTAGACTAAATTCCCATCCCTCTCCTCTGGGTGAAGAGACTCACTCTTCACTCAGAGAAGTGAACTCTTTCACATGTCTGAGTGAAGAGTGAGTCTCTTCACTCAGAGAAGTGAACTCTTTCACATGTCTGAGTGAGGGTGAGTCTCTTCACTCAGAGAAGTGAACTCTTTCACATGTCTGAGTGAAGAGTGAGTCTCTTCACCCAGAGAAGTGAACTCTTTCACATGTCTGAGTGAAGAGTGAGTCTCTTCACCCAGAGAAGTGAACTCTTTCACATGTCGTATTTTACTCTTGTAGTTCATATTTTACTTTCTAGAGGGAGCTTTTTATGGCCATCTCTTCCTGACGTTGGTCTGTTTTAGTCCAGATCTGGTGCATATGAATTGACTTGTCAACTCTATCTTGTGTAAATCATATATTACTCTAATAGTTCAAAATTTTCTCACTAGAGGGAGCTCCTTTATGAAAAACACTTTTTCTTTCCTTCACCTAATTTCACATTTAATTTGAGGAGTTCTTTCAGGGGGATTGCTTGTACAACGCAAAGGATTGTGGGGTTTTCGGTGCTACACCCCTGCTATTTATTTACATGTAAGTCCTCTCTGATTGAACTCAATGTCTGTAAAAGATCAAAACTCCTGCATTCTTGAGTTTCCAGAGTGGTGAGTCACCCTGACCAGAATGTTCATTGCTTAATATGAGAATCATGAAAAAAACAAAAGACATCTCTAAGAGAAGCTATCATGATGTTTCCCATCAAAGGGATCACATAAAATTAGCGCAAATGGAAGCTTTATATTGGTGCTGGCGTGTGTAAAAACCAGGTAAATGTTCTTGTACTATATCTTTAGAACACGTTAATTAGACGCTGGAATTAAAATACAACAGTTGGTCTGTAATTTACATAGAGGTCATGTTGTACTAATATGGCACTCATTGAAATAGACCGCCAGCAACAATATGGTTAAGTCTGACCCAATGACATTTCCAGCTCCAAATTATGCACATTGTGTGAATTAAATTAATTAGAGAATTCATTAAGAAATATGGCTCGCGGAAACAAGTCTAATATTTAGTTATGTGATGTAATTTTCTTTCATTGGTAGAGATAATTTGTTTCATAACAGCTCCTGCGGTGGTATTCTCCCCATACTAACTATGATGTATGTAATTTGTTAGCCACTTAATTAATTATGATTAGAATTAGTGAATGTGCAGCTTGTTTTGACAGATGGTTCCCAACAGGAAGACCTTTCCACAATTAACTTATAATCAATTACATCCAATTTCCTTCTATTTTTTTCTGTTTCTTACATCTTGAGGTTTTTGAGGAAAATACCCACAGCATATGCGTCGTAGGGATTCTTCTCTCTGAATGCATCAAATGAACAATTATCTATAATTCCCCCAATAATACAAGGCTGGTAAACAGCTTAGATTCATTCACTGAAATACCTGCAAGGTGGTGTTGATGCATAATGAAATTCTTTAATCACGCAACATGTGCTTGTTTTATTAAATGAGAATCCCATGAAACATTTTATTGATCATTTAATTGCAGATTTGACTCTTTTTCTTAAAGCTATAATGCATAATTGTATTCAAATTCAAATGACTGACATGTTTTTTTTCCCTTTTATTTTTTTTATTTTTTATTTCAAAGGCCTAATGCAAGCATGACCAAAGCTGTGGTTGTAAATCGGGGGAGAAAGTTATTATAGCCTCCTTTGGGTTGTACCTATTTGAGTCCACAAGATGGAGCTTTAGTTCTGTGCATGTTGTGCTGCGTTTGATGGGATGGCTATCATTTATCTTCATTGGAGATTCTGCAGTAAGGACTCACGCTGTCTTCTTTCCCTTTTACAATGCATCCATAAGTTAAAAAATATAACAAATCAAGCTTATTAAGTATTGACATACAGCTGTTATATATTACTGTTTTTAATGGATATCGGTTGTCTGTGTACATTATGATAAACGGCATCATGCCATGGATGTACGTGCGATCTTTTAAAAGCCCATCCTGACTACACTAAGGTGTTTTGGATTTTAAATATTTTTTATTGACAGGTTTTTGCAGTTTCTATGCCTTTTATTATACTGTTATTTTTTTTATTTTTTTCCCTTCAGGCTGGAAAGAAGTATTGGGTTTCAGTGGAAAGGAAACCGTTTTGCATTCTGCACTATATAGAAAGGATATCCTCTTTAATGGATGATTTTATACCCCGATAGCAAAAACGAGTGTAATTTTTAGCTCCAGTCATTGCAAATTTACAGATCAGGCCGTAATTAATTCAGTTTTGTTTTGTAAAACTGAATGTTTCAACAAACAAGTTACATAGTGTGCTTTTTCTCAGGGACCCCAAGCTTTTATCAGCTTTATGTCCAGGTGACATGAAGGTGATGCTGATTTGGCTCCCAGTGGACATTGGACTTAATGCATGACATAAAAAATAACTACATAATTTGTTTCAATCAAGAGGGCGGTCTTGGCATGGGCACTAGCAGTCCTAAATGTCATCCTATAATGAGTTCTGGCCAAAGGTACAGAGTTAGGACAGTGCCTGCTGGCACCTGGGATGCCCACTGGCCAGCTTTTTACCCTACAGCCATTTGGACGAGCCTAGTTTTCTTTGTGGACAGCCATGTAGATGATTTGCATCTGAACAAAAAGTTTCAGTGTCATGAAGTTCCGTTCTGGCCCAGCAATGTGGTCATGCAAAAGAGACAGCAATATGCATACATAGTTGAACTTCATGGTGTTCAAATAAAGCAAAAATATTAACTATTATTATGAAAAAATAAAGGAGAATGAATGAGCTGGTGTAAAGAAACCTTTCTAAAACGGCTTATGAAAATGAACTGGAGCAGCGTAGAAATGAGAGGACATCACACATTGTGGTCTTCTATTACACAGCCATGTAAATTAAATAATGCAATGATCATACAACCCCAACTTACCGTCCTCTCAGAATGAATACAGGGTGACTTGCAGCTTTGAGGAACTTGACTTCCATTGTTTGACTGCTATGAGACCTATTGGCAACATGCTGCGTTTATTATCTTAAAAGGCACAGGAGATGAGGCGAAATTGTCTCCAAATTAACTTTTTCTATTTCCTGGTGAATGAAATCAATTCCATCCCTTTATGTTACTTTTCATCTGCCTTTTGTCTTGTTGCGGAATCTTTTCTCTTTCTTCCTCATTCATCTGTTTTGCCCTTTCCTTGATCTGATAGCATTAAACATATAATTAAGTCATAAAGGAGGGGACTGATGAGTGTAGCAGATGGTAATTGCGTCCTACATTTGAATGAAATGATATGCATTGCTACAATTTACAGCCTTTGCCTCATATTTTATTCAGCAACCTTTTATCTCTTTTCCTGCAGAATTATTCTGCAATAAATTTAGACATCTTATCAATAGCCGGAGTGATAGTGGCAAGAACACGGGAAGAATGAGCCTCTGCCGTTTTACGCTGTTTAAAATAATTTTCCATAATAAAGGAGCTATCAGAGCTGCTCTATCACTGTAGAGGGCTGGATAGCCTCTTTTCTAGTAAGGCTGTCTCTAGTTTGTGGACAAGCTGTCACTTTGATTATTCAGAAAGAATGTGAAAACACTCTGTGAGAAAAGTTCTGCTGAGCTTTGTGAGCCTCCGACAGGAGTAGGTAATAAAACAGGTGCAACAACCGGCAAAGTTACTTGCAAGTTCCAACGCTTGTTTTCTAAACTCCAAGAGAAGGAAGTTCTACAATGTTATTTTCCTGAAACAATGTAATTATTGGTGCTTTAATGCAAATGCTGTCTGGTAAGTGGACATACACCAAATATAATTAAAGTCAAAATGACAGCATTGGTTTAATTTGATCATTTTCTTCAGGTATTTCCCCGGGAAATATATCTTTAACTGGAACTTAAACTCAGCTGCCAGATAATTGTATTTTTAATATATATATATCGACTGTCCGTCTCATTTGATACATGATAGTTGGCTAAAACATGCAAAATGCATAGCCATCATAAGTTTCACTCAACCTGTTAACCAGTTTGAAGAAGCATGAGTATTACACTTCCTTTAGATCCGTAGCATTTTGTTGAGCAGGTCTAACTTATAACAGGAATAAATATAAAGCACAGTTCATCCGATCTGAAACAAGATAGTGACAGAGGAGCAGAATTATTTAATTTTGGGATAAGTTTCCAACCAAAGAATAATTTTGCTTACTATTCAGATGTGCTTTTTTTTACTCATTGACTGATCATTTTAATTTAGAAAAAGAAAGAAAGATGGAGGACAAGGCCTTTATTTGTTAGGGCATGAGTAAGTAAAAACAAAAAAAATCACCAAAAGAGGACAGACACTCACTAGTTTGAAGACATAATGGGTGTTTATCAGGGCGTGACTTGAGAGCCAGAGTGGTGTGATTCCTTATATAGGTAATCAATGTTCAAGGTGTTAAACTCACGTATCGCTCCATGGGTAAAGCCCTTATGACGGCGAAAATGACGAGGCGTCATAGTCTTAGTAATCACATTCATAGTTAGTAAGAGATCCTCATTATTATCTTTATGAAGGCTTTAATGGGTACTACCAAATCAACATAAATAAAAATATTCATATCATGAAAACCACAAAGATTACAACGATTTACAAAGAGAGGTTTAAAATCAACAAATATAGTTACTTCACTTAATAAAAAACATTTGGCAAATATATGCAATATAAAAAAATTAAAAAAACGCCTTAAGTAAGATAGTACATTATTGAGATTGCGATTACTCTGTGATTTTTATTTGAGATATCCCTTTATAAAACCGTAACACTGGCAGAGGGATCCATCATAACTTCAACTTAGTATAATAATTTTGTTTGTCTTTGAAAAATCAATCAATAATATCATTAGTTAGTGCACATAAAATGGCTTCCTAAAGCAAAAACTGACAAAAAAAAACTGCACCTAGGGATACACCTTGTTTATAAAACATTTTTTTAATGCCTAAATGCATCACTCTGTCCTCCAAATATGAATAGGGAGCCCTTCCTTGTTGGATCATTTTTTATCTACTTTCATATAAAAACTTGACTCCTCTAGCAGTAAAGTCAGCTGTGGAGTGGAGTGGAGTGGAGTGGAGAAGTGCCAGAAGGAGCTTTTTGTCCCATTGACATGCTTCCCTCTCAATAGTCCCTGGTGAAGTGCTGGACTCCACTGATATTTGAGAAATGGTAGCTGGGGCACTATAGGTTTAATTTTCTTGGTCCTCCAAACCTGCCAAGTACAGGCGTTGGGTGCCAGCTGGAAGGCTTTCACAGATTGGTGTGCAGGGATGGGTGGGGGGTGTATGAGCAAGGCCAGAGAAGAGGAGGGCAAATATACAGTACGTGTCTCCAGACCTTGAAGGTGCTATAGAAGTGCATTCCACAGCCAGACACCCCAGGCACTCAGTGTTTAGTCGTGATGCAGGTCCATTACCTCTAAGTACAAGTACTTATGTTTGGTCGCCTGTTTTTACAGCCCTTCTAGCTTGAAAGGAATCTACCTGGGCTGACCCAACTCTATTTATTGATGCCTCCCGAGTTTCCACTTTCTGGTAATAGACTGGAAAACACAGATAATGTGTTTGATCGATCAACGTGAACAAATTTAATTTGTCGGGATCAATAACAGTTTACAGTTGACAGAGCCCAAAGAACCACATTTATTTGAGCTTTTTGATTGAAGTTGTCTTGGCAAGCCAGCAATAGTTCCCTCCACGTTGGGACCATGTGGCAGGCATGGACTCTTCTGTTCTATTATTGCCAACAATCTGTATTTAAAACTAATAACGGTGTGTGTGCTGCATGGCTCGGGGCAAAAGGCACCAAACCAATCTGATATACAGCTTGTGTTTCTTTTGGGTTCCTTGTGATGTGAATTAGAATGTGGAAAAATAACAATTCCCTTACAGTTTTCACTGGTGTCCATTTTTTCATTTGATGCTGTAGTGATTAGATTTTTCCTTTTCCAGCAGCGTGATTTGTATTATGTTATCACAGTGTTCGAAAAATAATAGAAAAGCGATGTGGAACCACAGGGAAAAAAGAGGAAATTAACTGACGTGCAGAAGAAAGACGTCTCCACGGTTAGACCTTTTGCAGTTTCCTCCATGTTTCTGCTTTTCATGATCATGCTCTGTGGAACGCCCTGAAGACATGAGAGCCCTTGCTCTGTGTCATACGGTTCCAGGCCAGGCCGCTACCTTCTGCACACACAGACAAAACAGCATGAGATGGGAAGTCCACATGGATAAACATTTACTACGGTAGGTGTTGCTTCAGGCAAGTGCTATTCAGAGGGAATTTACTGTGAATACACCGGTGTTACGGCAATAACCTTCTTATAGAGTTGTTTTTGAAGAGCTTTTAACTCCACACTAGTAAATAGGCTCATGTTGCCTTCACTATGAAGGGACTGTGCATTGTAAATATTTTTCATATTGTGCCAAACATAGGATCAGTACAGTCATAGTTATTCATTTATTGTCGACCAATCCAAGGGAGAAGGCCAAAATAAAATACAAAACTGTTTTCAACACATTCTTTATCCATTGCTCTATCTTTATGATGACCATGGACATAATGTATTATGAGATACTCTTACAAACTCTATCCTGCCTCCAAAGATACTCACAAGGACTTCAGACTGACCGCAGAAAACGTTGCTAAAAATTCAGGCGTTGAACTTATTTTAAACTAGTGGTTCAGCTTTTTCAGGAAAGCACTTAAAAATAATTAAAGTCTACATTTTTGAGTTGTCATGTGATTTATATCAAACTTGATCTATAGATTAGGGAAGTTAAAAAAAATTACATATATGTTGTTTTTTTGGTCTCTTCATGAAATGTTGTGACAGTAATTGACAGACATCTATGCCTTCGCTGTCATCCCCAACATCAAGGGAATATCCCCCAAAAGCCCCCAATCCCCAGCATTATACAATCAATCCTTCCTGATTGAACGCCTTAAATTAAATATGACTCATTAATAATTTCGAACAGTCCATATTGATTCAACCAGCTATTTCTATGAAGTCATTAATATACTCTAAAATAAGATCCCATAATGACTCAATATTGAAGATAAATACAGTTAAGTAGTCATTCTGTGCTCAATAATAAAACAAGACAGATTTCCTTGTCAACTCATATCAACTAAATTTAGACAAAATCGGACTTTGTTTTGGAATTAACGGATGTGAAACTGTGTTTTTCACAAAAGGCTTCCCCTAATGAGTAAAATCTAAACTATTATAGTGAAATTGTGTGTATCTATATCTATATAGATAGATAGATAGATAGATAGATAGATAGATAGATAGATATGAAAGTAGATATAAAGGTATATCTCATTGTGTAGTTATATATGAGCAAATTGGGACATAATTGGACGTGGTGGGAAGTAATGGTAAAGAAAATGCTTTTCTTGCAAAAAATAAAAGCCCCCGATGATTGAAATATGAACAATAACTCTAGATTTGTATGAAAAATACAAATTAAATCTCCTAGATGCGGTTCATAGGAGGTACATTTGGACTAAATCGGACCATAGGAAGCTTTGTCGGAAAAATGTTTTTCGTAAAGTAAATAAGAACAATAAACCAAATTCTGTATTGGTATTCCTATTTAATTGATTCTTTTTTCCTCCCGTAAACAACAAACACAATCTCGTTCACAGTGAGCTGAATCTTTAAATATTGACCGATGGATGAAAAATCAGCAGGTATTTCAATTTAATCAGCTGAAAACACAAGTAATAAAAAATGAAAGCATAGACCGAGCCAACACATTTATTATTTTTCTCAGCTCAACTGTAACTACAGTACCGTTTATTTATTATTGCAAAAAACATTTTATGTCATGAATTTAGCGATTTAGCCGACAGCAAATATCAGAAAAGTAGCATTGTTGTTTAATAAACCAGAGACTTATTGCATAGCAATGCATTTTCCTACCATAAATGTTTTGCAGTGCTCATATTGCCATAATTTATTATATCTAGTGTTTAAGTTTTAAATACATTATTACATAATTAACAGAATACAAGTATAATGTGAAGTTAATTTAGATTTCTTTAATGGCAGATGGGCCCCCCCCCCCGGCTGAACTAGAGTTACCACTGTCAGTGTCGATGCTTGTGAGGATGGAACCTTTTTGCAGTCCGCTCATGCTGCGGGTTCTATGGATGATTGCTGTGTGGCCACATTCACATGGAAGGGCATGGACATGGATTGGGGGACAATTCACGAAGACTTCTGGTCCCCATGCCTAAGATTTGGCACAGGTTAGGGAGAGGCATGAGATGCATATTGTTTGTGTTCATTTGAATAAAGACAAATGTCAGATTTCCATGGCTCCGGGCAGCCTGCATGTTAGATGATCAACTCTTTTGGGCCCCTGGATGTGGGGGTCATCAGTAACGCTTCCAGGTCACTGTCACTGCATGCCGGTTTGGGGCCATAATTGACCTTTTGACAGAGCGCAGGGAGACAGCCTTTCTCTAAGGGCAGGAGTAATCACTTTTCATTTACTTGTGGCTGAGCTCATACTAGCTAATTAAGAACAAATTAATGTTTGTTCTGGCAAAAATTCAATTTGTGACATCCAAAAATTGTTTGAGTTGTTTAATATTTCTGCAAAGTATTACTGTAATTATCGTATAGGATATTTAATGTCTCAGTAATGTTCAATGCGGATGTTTACGCGCTACAAACTAAGGCTGGGCTTCAATCATTTCCGCTGTTTTTCTTATGACTTCATGTGAGTCATTTACTTTTCCATGCTTACTTAACATGTTTTTTATGTGTGACCAAATGAGTAAGTGCTTCTCATGGTATACAGTAAAAGTGCCATCATTCCCTGATCTTGTAATGTGTGTGGCTGCAGAGAAAGGTTGAGTACAGCCCGTATCCCACAAGCCCTTGAGCTCCCTCAGGCTTCTTTCCGGTCCAGGATCTCCAAAGAAGCGTGCATTTACCCTTCACTGTGCATGTTATTCTTCACAACATAGCACCCACGGCCATGTCTCTTGGTTTCATAGCCCTTAACATTAACTTTAATTCACACCATGTTCTCTGCTTATATGGGATATTGTCTAACTTTCCATTAAAATTTTTAAGTCTATTTGAAATTTTCTACCCCTTTTTCTTCAGTAATGATGCCAAAACCTTGGTTTCTTCTCCTAATTATTTTTTTTCCACATTATGATAAATGCCCAATCTATCAAATAATGCTAAAGAAGTACATTTCCCTGCACTCACATTTGTGCCACATCTACTGTATTGTTCATTTCAAGCTTAATGTTTCAAATGCAGCTGCATGAATTGTGGTGAGTAGAAAAATGCTTCCAGCATCTTTGCCAGGATCTTGAGAGTATTTTTTTTTTTAATGCAAGAAGAATGCCAGGGTTCAAAGCTTTGAGACCAGGGTATTACATTATTAATTAAAATACAAGTTGCCTTGTTGCCCATGGGTATACAATGTAACACACTTGATTGAATCAGGTAGTGGCAGCCTGGGCCTTTTGTATTTTGCGCTTGAAGGGAGCAGAGAAATTTGAGCTTGGCTGTATTACTCTACACACAAAAACATGTATTGAGAAACAGTTGTGAGCTGTCTCTGAAAGCTGTAGGACATTTAAAGTGCAGTTTGATTCCCTTACAGTAGCTAGGCTTGAAGACCCAACAAACTTTTTTTTCTTCTTCTGATGGTCGTATTTATGTACCAGTTATAAAAGTTTCAATGAGTATTTTTATAAATATAATTGTAAAAATAAAATGTACTAGTGATTGTCCAAATATAATAATACATTCAAAGGCTCCCCTTGTGAATAAAATAATAAGTATTAGAGAAAAATACGATATATGAAAAAATAAATCTTCTCCAGTGCGATTCATATATATCAAATTTGGACTAATGGTTGAGAAATAATGGCCCGAAAACTTTTGGAGATAAAAATCAATCCAGATCTTCTTCCCCCTAGGGTCTATGAGGGTATAGAATTTGAAAATGATCCGTGAAATAATTTTTGAGTTATCACGTTAAGATGAAGGATCTGCGGTGGTGGCGAGGGCCGTACTCATGATTCCGTAATATCCCAGACTGTTCCGGGTTGTAAATACAGTATCCAAGCTTCATACACTTTTTAGTGTAGGCCCTCTTCTTTGGATGGACTTGAATGTCCAGTGCTGCTCAGGGTGACATCTGAGAGCATCCTTGATGCCCTGATGAGGTCTGGGTCCAGCATATTACCGCATGACACCCATGATCTCCCTCCCTTCCCAGGCGACCAGGGCAGCCATAACCACTTGAAGTCTGCTAGATCCACCGGGGAGGGTGCTCTGAAACTTGATGTTTGGAGAAGTTGGTGCATGTAGGGGTGAAGATATAGCAATAAATGATATGTCTTATCTCCATAAGTGTTTGAAAATCCATAAGGAATGGTACCAGCTTATGACTAGTTGGGTGTGGGCCAGTGTGCAAAAGCATCGGCCTTAGCAGGAACCATTTGAATATTGTCCTTAGAGGTAAAAAATACCAGGAAGGAGACAGAGGGGGCATGGAACACAATTTTCAGCTTTAACATACTAGTGGTGGTCAAGTATAACATCTGACGAGAATATTGCACTTTCGTGGTCTCCATAGGAATGAAGATCAGATAGTTTCCGAAAAACCCTCCAAAAATAAGGAAACCTTATCATCCTGAAGAGTGTACCTGTTCTGGACTCTGTAGACAACAGAAGAACATAGAAATACAAGAAAGAGATCTTGTCAAGACTTTGCTCAAGTCCCGGCTCTTTTAACCATATATTGTGATGGGTATATACAGGACTGAGATTCAAGGTTGAATATATGCTCCTGTTATTGGGTTACCCTTAAGAGTCTGCAGTTCAGAAACAACAGGTTTTAAAATATATCCACATCTCATCCTACAATGAAAGAATTAAGTTAAAGTTCACACATACTTTGTAGCCGTAAGGGTGTACATCTAATTTCACCATAATGTTTATTTCTATATTTCCATTCACATAACAGTTCAATTGTCTGCTGGACTTTTTTTTAATATACTTCCAACTTACCAAAACCCTTTTTTCTCCAGCCACTTTATAGACGAATAACAGCAGAGTTGTTTATTGTCTAGTCTTTTACAGTTTATCTTAAAGTAACAACAAATGTATGCATCTCATTTCATCCTCTTTGAGGCAAAATCCCACAGAATATGAATATATGATGTTTTTCTGCCACAACAGAATAAAGTTGGTCCTAATTATTTTACCGGAGGTATGGGATTGTAAATGAAACTAAATACTTGACCAAAGGGGCAGAAAATAAGGAAAAGCTATAACCACAGACTGATATTAAAAAAAAAAAAGGAAGGGGAAAATCCTTCATGTGCTTTACTTTTCCAAGAATTGGCATCTAGGGTATAACAAATGTGGATATTTTTAAACTGTGGTCCTTTCCTAAATCTAATCCCTCCTCTCCTCCCCTCTTCCCCCCTCTCCTCTCCTCTCCCCTCCACTGACCTCCAGTCTTGGTCTGTTAGATATAGTCCAGGTCATGGCAGACAAATGAAAGATGGAAATATCAAAGCCAGCCCAAGGCCTTTACTTCTTCTCCTCTGCTGCAGGTAATCACAGCGTGTAGATCAGTATGAGCCCAGCTGAGTCTTTGTCTTCTCCTCAACTTGTCTTTTATTCCTATATCCTCCTTTATGGGGCCAAATTCACTGCTCCGTTTCTGCTGTCCTAAGCAAATCTCACGCTTAATTACGTCTTAATGGTTATTAGTTCCAAAAATGTAATTCTAATAATATTTAATGAATATAAAATAATTTGATGCCACTGTATATTCGTTTCATATTATTCATATAGAAGAAGACCTGAAAGGAAATCTGAGATCTTTGAATTGATGGTACCATCCTTCTATTTGACATGGACCTGGATCCTTCAGGGAAACAAGGTGTTTGTCAGAAAAACAGCCCAATTGTGTGAAATCACGGTTGGCTGTTTAGCATGCGAGGTTCTGAAGTGTATCGAGTGGCACAGCTGAGTGAGTTGAATAGTCTGTGGTCTATTGATAACTCACACCTGTTTTAAAATCCTGGCACAACAATGCAACTAGGGCCTGGTGTGCTCCACTGAGCAACAATACCTTCTCTCACTGGCAGTGTCAGTGTCTCCATGACAAACAACAATAGAGAGGCTCTTTCTTCCACGGGCTTCCCATTCCTGGCAGCTTTTGAGATGTTTTTTTAAGTTTATCCCGATATATGATTTGGGTTTTTATTTTGTTTTAGTGATACATATTTCTAAAAAATAAAAGCATTTTGTCATGGAGGACCTTATCAGTAGAATCCTCCTCTTCTTTGCTCCTTGCCCCGTCACCTCCATACCTACAGTCACATTCACACAGCACACATAGAGGAGCACAGGCTCACGGTCTTTATTTCCCCTGCCTCCTTCCACTCCCTGTCGGTCTCAGTGTGTGCGCGGAGCTGGTTGGCTGGGCCAGTAGCTTGGAGGTATGGTGGAGTGTAAGCAGTGTTGATGTGGATGGCCCCTGGTCAGAGGCTGGGGCCTGGCTGTTAAAATGCAGCCTCTTTTGTGCGTCAGAGCCAGTACTGCCAGTTCTATTCCACCCCTGTCGCTAGGGGTGGGGAGGCATTTACCCACCACATGCATTCATTCCATTGGCATTGCTTGATGCTGGGCTAAATGGCATTGTTACAACGTGCCTCTGAGAAGTGTTGACAGGTCCATATGCTAATTTTAATGAATACAAGGGAGCCGCGGTTTTATTCACTTCAACTCAGCTGCAGAATCCGATCTGCACCTAGACTAGCAAATATAATTGCTGCAAACTCAAATGAGCTCATTAGGAAATGTATTGAATTTACACATTATTTCCAGTAGTTAAGCTGAGTTATTTTCCCCGGGGACTCAATTACATACTCATTTGTGACTCAGGTAAATGGCTTTCCGCGTGTGACTTTTTCAACTGCAAAATTGTAGTCACTGAATAATTTGTAAGAGAGCAGTTGTACAAGCTCATCTATTGACATTCATTTGTGTGAGAATTTCAAAACGGCAAAAAACTGCAGACGAGATAACTACTCGCTTTTGTTCCTTTATCCACTTCATTTGATTAACGCATAACGTCTCATTCACTCGTGAGCTAGTCGAACATGTGCTCGTTTGTATTCAGCGGCTTTCCTTGTAATGTTTTTGTTCACAACAGCCTTGTTGTCTTTCTGACACATGTAATCTCATCACGGAGGATGTAGAGGAACTTTATGTAGTCAAAAGTGCAAGTGCGAGTCCATTTTCACAATGGAAGAAGGACATAACGCTCAATCTTAAAAAAGACCCGGTGAGTCAGGGTTCAGTATCAAGGATTATGCCAGCCGACTGCGCTCTGAAATGAAAGTGAACATTCATAGAGTGACTCACATCTTGAACCGTGTCCTCCCCGGGCCACAATGAGGAGATTGTTGGAGGAATGGACATGGTGTGGAAACTATGTGACAAAGAGGAGTGCCCAAAATTCAAATTGCCCCTCAAATTGCTGTTTGTTCTGTGTGAAAATGGCCTGATTGAAAGCAGCAAGAATTTTGGATGGGTAAGCATAAGGGTTTCCACAGAGCTTTGTATTGGCTTGTGCTGGGTGAACTGAAATGACTCTGGATCCTGGCAGAGATCCCAGGAGCAAAGTCAAGCCCCTTTCAGGCTGCTGTAGCAGAACTCAGCTATCAGAATGTGCTACTGATGTCTCGCACGCATGATATAATGTTCCATAACTTTTCTTTGGTCTCTTGGTGATTAGGAGAGCGGTGTACTCCTGGGGAACAACTGGGCCTCTTTGCCTTTATTGGATGGTGCATATTGGAGAGTGAGAGAGGATGTTTTGGAGAGGATGACTTCTAAAGGTCATTCTCCAGATTCAGGCTCACCGTATCACAAGCAACTGGCCCACTCCTTATTCTGCTGAGCCAGCAAGCTGTCCAAGCAATGCAAAATTTAGTTGTGTATCACTTTTTGCACCTCTACATTTTGATTTTACAGTATTGTGATCAGTGCTGCGAAAGCTGGCCATACTCGCCCATGGAATGGCCACGAGGACAGCGAGGCTGGGCCTGGCGCTGCCCTGGCCCTGCAAGCTTCAACACAAACACATTCTCTGCACTCAGCTGTAAATATCACCAACAGCTGGTGGCACACAAGTTAGTCGTGCTTAACAAATTACTGGCCTACATGCGGAAGGGCGGCGGGCCTCATTTGCCTCCTCGCCAACCAAGTAGCCTCAGAACTACAAACTGCAACACACGTGTTTATGGAATTCAATACATAAACAATCTGAGGAGGTGGCAAAGAGATTTTATTGAGCAATAATCTACAGCAAGGCAGCTTGGCAATGTTTTTCCAGCATGGCAGATAAACCACGCCGTAGTGGCTGTTTCATCTTCCATTCAAAAACAACAGAAGGTCAAACTTTTTGGAAACACAAACCTGTTTGAGCCCACCCATCTCAGCACCCACTCTCCACAGACACAAGGCTCTGTTCAGACTGATAGGAACTATCAAAGTCACCTTTGGGCTCAGTAGCCCATCTAGTAGCAGGGTATTAAACATAATGACATTCACTGTAGCCCAGATCACATTTATGATAGCATATTTGATACGCTGTACACCAGCAAGTTTAAAAGAAAAAAACTCCCTCGTTTCTCAGTTTAAACACAATCCATTTTCCAGCGTAAATCACTTGTCACTCTACTGCAAATGTAACTGCTCTGATCTGAAAGAGAGGGGTGGGGAGAGAGAAAGAGAGAGAGTAAAGATTATCTTTTGGGCCATTTCACCGGCACTGTTGCGTGACAGAGACTGACAGCTCTTTCAGATGACTGACAGGTGTCCTTTGAAATGCCGGTGAAGCAGCTTCTGTTCAGACTGTTGAAATGCATATTTGGAGCTCTTATCATAAAGGCATGGATGGCCCAGATAGGTGCCGTTAACATTGCAAATGGCTCCAGAATTATTCATTGTCAGGGCTCTGGGAAAGAATAGAAAGAGGGGGGGTTTGATTATTCTGCTCACACAATGGCAGGGTGCTTAATGATTCCTCTCCACCTTGGCAGCGGCATGTGCCGACTTCAGGCGCTAGCGGCGGGTGACACAGGTCTGGCCAAGTGTTAGAGCAAGATCATACGTCCGGGCCCCATTTTAATTTCTAATACATTAATCTTTTCCTCCCAGATCCTCCATGAATATTCCAGGGCTCCTTGTTTGTAGGGAAGGCTGTCTTGCTTTCATCTATTCAGGTGGTTTCATTCACTGTGAAAGCCAGCTAAATAGACCCGATCAGTCAATGACAACCAGGGTACAATAGAGCCCGGTAACACGTCCCTTTTCTCCTTTCAGCCTTCTGATAGACAACCCTGACACCTGGTCCCGGGGGAGACCCTCCGCCAAGTCAGTGCACTGTTCCTTGAGAGACTTCCCTTACTTTATCAGCCCATAAAGGATTGTCACAGGTGACTGTATCAGCCAGGGTATGGAGCTGCTCCCCATGACCTGCCCCGGCGGTGTGAGGTCGAGGCACCATGCACGGCATCACAGGCGGATTAAGGTGGCTTAAACGCTGTCGTACACGCAGACTCAGTGCTTTACACTTTCTAGAAATGTTAAGCCTTTGTTCTCTTCCATTAATTAGCATTGTCTTAAGTTCATTAGACCACTGCTCGTGTTGTTACTAATGAGGCAACGTGGGCATCCTACAACCGCAGTAGCTTTGTAGAGCCTGACCTGACAAAGGCTCCTGTGCTTTCCTGGTAGTGGCGTAATGACACCAACGGATTGGGATGCAGAAACATGGAAATAGCGCCATGTGAGACTCTCGCTAATTGTTAAAATTCTAAATGTTATGATCATTAGTTAGTTAAAGTACAAGATTTCACAGAAATGTCACCCATTATATAAAATATTAGCTGGTGATTTGTTGATTTACAGGTTTTCATGTTCTACAGTTGAGGTTTCTGTAGCAAAACAATATACTTTGGTTTGTGGTGTAAAAGTTTGCTCTGTTCTTTTTCTCTGGGATATTTTAAGGCACCGTGTTTGTGCTTAATCCAAATGAGCCCATCAGTCAAACCTCTCTTTTCCACAGCTAAACGAGACTCGCAGGGGCCTGTGCTCTGCAGTGACACCAGACTGAGCTATAACTCTACATCGAGAACACCTTAACTGTGGAAAATTAAATGTGCATTGGCATATATGGATATTAGAAGTGTCAAGCCCGGTGATGTAGATTGGGTGCCATTCATAATTATGATATCTGATTTCAGCTCAAAAGGGGCGCTTTGGAGGGAAAGTGGGGGGAGAGCACCGATATTTTAGTGGGGAAGAGACAGCCTTCTCCCTCAAGGATCATCTTCACTGACACTGGCTGCTGGAAAATTGGGATTTATACTTCCCGTTTTCTATTAATATGGAGATGAATACAGGTGTTCCTGTGTCGTAAAATTAGTTTAGCTCTTGCAAATTGCAATTACACATGTTGGGGAGAGAAAAGGGATGTCAACGCATTTTCGCAGGCAAGAGAGGAAATTAGGAAAATATTGAGATTTAAAATGAACATAATAACATGTAATTTTGTCCTCTCGAGCCCCCTCAGCCCAGTCTGGCACTTTTTCCTATTTGTTCTGATACGGGCTTAATAGAAGTTTATACGGCTCCTCCGTGTTCAGGAGAGGAAAAAGCGCAACAAATAAGCTGTGAAATGTTTCCTTCTCCACGGGCTAGGACACAGGGAGGACTTCTTACCCCAAGGATGTCATCTAAAATTCTCTGCTCTCCTCCTAAGGGGCTTGTGGAGGACATTGTTGAGCAGAGGACACGGTGAATGTACCAGCAAGGTGATGTGGGGCTGGCAGCAGTGATCGGCTTATGGCTGATACACACTGGGTAGGGAAGATACTTGTAAGACTATTATCAGCAGCGAGGCATAGAGGGTTTTCATGGGTGAGCACTCCCTTTTACATGGTCACCCCCCCCCACCCTTTTTTTTTGGCAAGGTAATATTTTAGCACATGAGTTTGGTCAAATCAAAGGAGGTGATGAATGACAATTGATTCCCACTCTTGGAGAAAATTATAATTTAATAGTCAGCCAAGTCCTTGTATGATCCCAATTTCACATGTAATCACAAAATGATGTTTTCCAAGTATAATCTAGTCGAGACAAACTGTTGGCCTGAAGTGAACAGTGAGCTGCTGGGCCGAAGAATGCCGTATTTTGGGAGAAAATGAAATATACCATTATGAATAAATACAGAAGCACAATATTTCAGATGAGGTGCCCAGTGTTAAAGTACATTAAGTGAGTTCATGAGATGCTCTTTGTTCATGATCTCATAGTCCAAAAGGATGTTTATTGTTTCAATTTTGATGTGCCTTGAGAACGGCTTGTCACCTACGTCTTTGGAATGCTGAGTGCTGACTGGGCAAGTGAGCTAAGCATACTTCTTTCCCTTAATGGATAGTCTTGTGTCAACCGCAGTCCCTCCAGGAAGATGCAATATAACAATGTCCGAAATTAACACAAATTCAACCGTTACTCCTCAATTTTTGCACATCAATTTTTTCAAAATCATTGCAACTTATATTAAAACTTAACAAAAAATGAATTTTTACCAAAATTAGCTGTTGTCCTATGTTGAGTTAATGATATCATGGAGGGAATGATTACATGTCTGGTGTGATCGCATTCCTTTCAGGAACTTTGTAACCCTGCTTATGAATCCACATCGAAAATTATAGTTTCAGAGAGTTTTTTTTAATAATTCCAAGATGATGATTCCATCAATAGATGTGTTCTCTGATTCTGTGACGATCAGAATTATTTATTCTTAATTTATTATATGGGTTTAATAATAAAAAATATGTATTCTTAAATATGATGGGAAGTTATTCCCAGTAACTGGTTAGCATAACCTAGTGAAAAAAGATAAAAAAATCTCAACAATACAAAAGATGCATACATTTTTATAGCGATCAGTGCCTGTTCATTCAGAATTTATCCATTGTGGTTATTCCAGTTAATCAGTACCAATGTATTTTCACTTCAGCGGTAGAAGAAAACAAATGCACCAGTGATTTATAACAAGACGTACAAGCGCAGCATTTACCTGGCACTAGGCTAACTTTCTCTCCACAGCAAATAGAGAGGCTCTGGTATTGAGGCGAGACATTAATTCATTGTGTCAACCTGTCCCCTTGGAATATTTATGATGCTAAATACATTTAATTAGGCACCAGAGCTCTGATGGGGAGAGAAAATGCACTGTCAGTAAAAGAAAAAAACAGAAAAGATTCGGTAACTTCTAATGCTAATGGGCTGGTAATGCTGCTTACTCATTTTCATTGACAGGAGGAGCAAACGCGCTGCAATAGAATCGGAATCGCTCAAAATCATTTGTGGCATGTTCATTACAGTGGCGTCATTGCTTCTGTATAGACCAGCACAGATGCCTATTGAGAGCCAGGATTTGATTCTAAGCAGCTTCTGACATACCTAAGCAGCTATTATTAACTTTTACACAGCTTAGACATGGAATTATTAAGATTAGCGGATTGGCATAAAGTGCAATATAGTGTATCTGTGATGCAATGAGCAAATGACAATTTATTTCCCTTTTAGTATAAATCAGTTTTTACTAGGATTTGCCTATGAAAACTTTTTTTTTTTTTAAACGAATAAATAAGTAACCAAAATGCATGTATTTGGACTGCTGCTACTCCAAAATATTACAAAAGGACAGGTTTTGATGCATTGGCTGACAGCTTGGAGTAAAGTGAGACATCATGTCTGTCTGTGATAAAAACATGGCTTCAGTAAATAATAGCCAGTTTCCATCTTGACATCTGTCATCCAAGTGGAAATGGATGGGGAAATGACCAGCTCTTTATCGGCCGAGCTCTGGCTGTGTCACTGGCTGAATGATGCAAATAGAAGATAATATCAGAGCTATACTGAATGGCATTACTCCAAATGTAATGTCATTAAAAGGGTGGGTATTAGCTTTGCCGTCTGGAGGTGGTGGTGTGGGCTGCTCCGCCTTGACTGACACACAGATTAAGTGCAGTGACAGGGAGCACAATAAAGTCATCAGAGAATGTGACATGTCAGTTAGGGGGATGAAGGGATGAATTGTCACTCTCTGTCAGAGCCCATCCTCTCCCTTATCCATGATGTCCCGTACACCACCGTGGGAAAACAGGACAGCACAAGCGTCTTCTGACAAATATTTATTCAGGTAGACGACAAGTACACCTACTCAAACTTTCCTGTTCACCCGGTGTTGGTAAAAAAATGTATTCCCAGAGGAAAAGTGGATGACGGATGGATCGCATCCCGTGGAATTTTGTCAACGTCATTACTGAGATAGTGCAGAACAGAATGTCCAGTTGTTTCAGGATGTCTTGCTTGATCCTGGCTCCGGTATTTTGATTCATAGGTGACGGTAAATGTCTTCAAATAAAATAAATTTAAAGCATATTTATAAATGAAGGCAGTCAACATTCTTGCAGATTTTGCAGAAAATTGTTGATCTTTACTCAGTTGTGTCAAAATTATATCAGAATTTAATAATCATTTCATCATTATTCATAAGGTAAATCCTCCTCTATTATAAAAGATAAATCCATACCTTTTGCGTCAAGCTGCTTCAGGACATCATTGCAGTTTTGGAAATGCAGCTCTGTGATTTTGCCGGAGGAGTATGCAGTCTGGCCAAAAGATGGCAATGTTGCAGTTCTGAATTCCAAATGAGTTTCCAACCGGTTGGCCTCCCAACACAGACTGGTCACTATTTCTACCTGCGGCAGTCTCCTTATCCAAAGAAGCCAAGAAATGTTCTTAGAGGCCACAACTGCGCTGGAGAACGATGTTGGAGTCAACCAGTAAAGTTCCACCACAGAAGTTAATCACATGGACGATGCATGACGAACATTGGTGTGATAGGTTGTGGAAATTGGGTCATACAGTTTTTACTGCTTAGCATCCAGTTTGTGCTTTTCTCTCATAGCATTACATGCTTTATCAGAAATCAATTTGAACCATTTACTTTTATTTTCCTGTCACAGAGATCAGTCTCTGCAGTGGTGGATGCACCAGCCACTCCAGCTCTTACATAAATCACTCCTTAAAGCACGTCCGTATGTTATGAAATTAAGTTCAGCCAGGTTAAGTACAGTCTGTTTTCAGAAAAATTGTCCGAATGTTTCCGAGTTGTTACAGACCGTAGGACAGAGTTTTAAAGCATTTAGTGCTGCCAAACAGACACCCAGTTGTGCAGAAATTGGGTAGCCATTATAGCACTAAAATCCTTCAAATGTGCCTCAGAAAATGGATAAAGAAGTTACAATGAAATGGTTAACTGCCGAAAATATATTGTCAAATGGCCACTCTTGACAAAATTACATTCGTTTTAGTTACTTACAGGGGCTCTTTAAAAAAAAAAAAAATCTATATATATATATATATATATATATAATTATTTTTTAAAGCCCACAGTGTACAAAAAAACATTCCATTTATTCAAGAATAAAAGAAAGTTGCAACATCTGACACACCTTTAAGTTTCTATGTCTGGTGGTAGATGCATCACTGACACTTGTTATTCTCTGTTGTTTTGAAACTCTCTCCCATGGCCACTTTGCTGGTCTTCATTATTGGCTTGTTGCCTTTAAGCTGTCACCAGTGAGAGCATTGCCTCTCTCAGGGGATTGAGCTCTGGGACTGGAGAGAGCTCTGCTGGATGGGACTGTTCTCTTCTGTTGCACGGTGCTACTGTGTCACGCTGCATGCAACGCACTCCCATATTTGTCAGTGATTTACACATAAATCACCCTGTTACACATCCAAAGAGCCCGAGATGACTTTATTCTTATTCATAAAATCATAAAATCAAACTTTTACCGAGGTGTTTCTAATATTATATTTACATTTCTGCAGATATGTTGCACCTTCTGTCAGGAATTGTTCTGTTTTGCTCCTTAAGCATATAAATGACATTGCTCAATTGGCTGTAGATGTTACACTGCATGCAGTCAGTATTAGACGAAGAACATGAGAGCTGAGATGCAGAAGAGGCTCGATCAGGTAGACGCTGTGCCCTGGGTAACGGTTGTTTATTGGCCTTGCATTGAAGAGGATGCCTGCCAGGTAAACGTTTATAACAAAAGCTTGGAGAAAAAAAAAAAAATTCATACAGGGGAAAATTATATCATTTAAATCAGTATTTTTTCAATTTACATAATAATGAAATTATGTCAATGTTAAATAAACCATTTTTGTAAATAATACATTCTCAAGCTTTTGTTTGGAAAATGTGACAAACATCACTGCACAAGGATAATTAACTGATTTGAACTGTATAGAAATCCCAAGATTTAGCAAGAGGGTGTGATTTCTGCTCCCGAGTCTAATCCCACCATTCCTTCACCTCTCCTCTCTTATGCCAGTCACATTTTCTAATTAGCTTTCCCTGTGGAGGAAGAAGATGGATTATATTTTAATATCTGGGGCCTAAAATTAGTTTATATTTTAGCAAGTTAGCACTTCTTAGGAGTTGATTTACTCTTGAAGCTGTAAAACCCAGTGAGCTCGCAATTAATCATTCTCTTTGGTCCTGTTCTCAAGGAAAAAGAGGTTCCACTGTCACACACTGGATCACAATAGGTAAACACCTAATTTACACTATTTAGAAATCACCTCTTTAGTATTGTACAACACATGACACTCGCTCCCTCAATTGTTCCGTCCTGCCCCAGTTATTAATTACAGCACACTTTTAACAAAGCGACATTGTCTATGACTAATCATCGACACAGAATGATTAAAGATGTCCCTTGCATTTTTTGAATTACTTGCTCCCTCTTCGTCTGGTTTCATTCATGAGCCCCGTGTTGCTGACTTCCCCCCCCCCCCCCCTTCTTCTTGGTCAAGAATTCAGTTTGCTGTTATCCGATTACCAGCCTCCTGAGAGGCTTTCACAGCCCCATCCATCAAGACTAAGGGGTTGAGGGAGAGCCTCCACAATGCTGCTGTGATGTAAAACACCGAAAGGAGTCAGGGTTATTAAAAGGATGGCAAGGTTTGACATACAAATGCATGAGCCTATATAATGCATTAAATGAGAAATTGCGGGATGCAACTCTAAAGAGATGACCATTTAAATGTGATTGTGAGATTGTCCAAAATTAAAAAAATGTAATTTAGTCCAATAGAATTACACCTGCAGATCAGAGCAGAAAAGTTGTCCGAATGAAAAGTGAAAATGGCTTAAATGAAATGTGGTTGATGGAGGAGTGATGCTGTTCCTCAGCCCACCACCCACCCTCACAGCCACACGGTGCGAGGAGAGTATCTCTTAAGCCTGGATCTGGCATGGCTTTGGAGTGCTGTTTGGTGACTAGAGGCAGAGCGTTGTCGGGAGGATCATCAGTGGCTCACTCCCAAGGAGATGAGCGGCATAGGCCAATTTCATATACAGGGCTCGGCCCCTGGGTCTGAGTGGAGGTGGGCTGGGTCCACCCAGTATCCTGGCTTCATTAATCATCCCGCCAAGGCTTACCGGCAAACCCCCTCTACGCCCTCTCCTAGACAACCCCTCGGATTACGCAGAGCCAGTGAAATGTCAGTCCAAATCTGAGTCTTGATGCAGATAATCATTTCAATAATATTTCTCCATTTGTGCCCCACCATGCCAGGGGAATAAAGCTTTTCCACTGTCAGGTAGCATAAGACTACAGTTGGTGGGAATACTTGACTCTGAGCCAGATGGCTTAGCCATGCTTGCAGCATATGTTCAACAAGCGGTCCTGTGCCAAGCATGCATTAGGTTTTTATTAATTTGAAGCAAGCAGGAGTGCATAGATTTATATAAGTACCTGATCTCACCACTGCTCGCCAACCCTCAGCCCCAGTGTTCCCTATAGAGAATTTCCTGCTTGTACCTGCAAAGAATCACATAAAAACTCTCTGTGAACACATTCCAACAAAACAAAAAGTAATCAGATATTCACTGGGTCTAATATGATGTGGAAGAAATTAAATTGCATGTCTATGATGTTGATGCTGAACAAAATTATAATGTCTACTTACGGCATTGGTTTCGGCCATAGTGGCGGCGGTTACAAAGCAAATTACCATTTAGACGCATGAATGTGCTTGGGTCCAAGACAAAAGAAACCGTACAGCATGGGAGGGCAAATTTATTCATTACCACTAAGTTGAACTTCCTTTTAACAGCCCTGTGCTCTGCAATCCTGGGAGTTCTTCTCTCACTGACTTATGGTAGTGCAGGGGAGGGGGGACAGCGTGCCGAAAATGTCAATAGAAATAGTAAGTGTGAGAGGGAAGGCCTGCCTAATTAGTGCCCATTTAGATTTTATGACGGCTCTGAGATCTGCTCTTCCTGACAGAGAGCACTATAGTTGCATATTGTCCTAGCCTGAGGGAACCATAGGAAAATCCAGATTTATTGTACCTATCATACCAGCATATTTCATTTGCCATTATGAGATGCCATCTTGCAATGATGCCACATTATTTATTACAGATTAAATTGTGAGACCTGGGTGGCTGAGGAACATTTCAAAGTACCATTTCTCTTATTAACTTCTTCATTATCTGCCCCTCTGTGATCTAAATGCTCCCTCCTTCCTGCCTGCATTAACAAATACATTACTGATTGGACAACGCCTAACTGTTTTTCTACTCTCTGCTTTTGTTTCCTAACATTAGCGCCGGCGCGTGCCACAGCTCATACGTTTCCCCGATTTAGTGCAGTCTGGGATTTCATTAAGGTTAATTTCACATGAGAAGTTCTGTGTCTTTTGTTCTCGTTGATGTTTTTTAATGATTATAAGCAGCTGTTCAGAGACTCTTATTAGGATTTTTCTTCTTTTTTTGTTTTTTCAACTTCAGTTGAGTCGCAAAATAATTGTGAAATATAATGTTTTGGGGTACACCAAAGGTAGACACTGATCGTGGTGTTGTATTCATTCCCATCTTTGAGCTGCAGTTTCCAGATGCTTGAGTGGTTTTTATATATTTTGTGTATTAGGTAGTGTTTATTTACTATGTCCCTTAAACCCCAGGATATTGGCATTTATCCTATTTACACATCAATATCACATCTCCAGGAAGGCCTTGAGAGTTGCATTTAAGTCATCGTGCAGGGTGGAATTAAAATGTACTCCATACTGTGAGTGGAGCTCGTCAGGGAATAGCTGGGCCCTGGACTCCCATTACCTAGCATAAAAGTGTCAGCCGCTTTAATTACATTCATGCCTTCCCCAGTCCATTTTACTGCAGCCGCAATCAGATTCCATGCAGAGATCTCATCCCTCCGCCGCAATTGTTGGCCACATTGTTGGTGTTGTAGGCACCGACATTCATTTTACACTTTTTCTCTCTGTCTGTCTATGTGGAGTCATGATATATGACTCAGTGTAGTGTTTGGACATTTAAATATTACAGGTGTCTCCAGGTGGCCATGGATCCGTGGTCACAGGCCCCAATGCTATTTCTCCCACTCGGTCTCTCTATGTGAATTTGCAGCTCTGTCCCTGGAATTGTTGATTAAGTTGGCATACCCA
The DNA here is from genome assembly GCA_037951165.1 of Lophius americanus. NCBI lineage: Eukaryota > Metazoa > Chordata > Actinopteri > Lophiiformes > Lophiidae > Lophius > Lophius americanus. Next base: position 5,376,153 of record JBBDHG010000054.1, on the reverse strand, counting down.
GCCACTAAATATCAGTGCACCCCACTGAGAGTGGAAGGATTGGTTGTACACGGAACACCCTCACAGTGAAGGGTGACAGTGGAGCGGAGGGGAGGATGGGGGGGGGGTCAAGTTTCACCGGTCAGACTGTTAGCGAGTGCAGAAGAGGCAGTGTCACTTACTGTTTCACGGAGAAGCTTCCTGACCTTATAGGAGTGAAAGCGAGATCCTCTCTTGTTTATACTCAGCCATGGATCAGTGCGTGGAATATGTCTACATCCTCTCAGCCAATTTCACACAGAGGAGGCGCAGTGTGGGCGGCCGACACAAGCCGTTTCCCCTGGACGATGAGGCCCATCCCTCACGCGCCGTCCTGTGTCTGTGACTGGAGGTATGGAGTCAGACACAGACAGAGGCACTCTACTGCTCCACTGGGCCACAGAACCATCCTGTCCCTGGGGACCCACACGTCGGGCCCCGCCATTGACTCTCTGAAGCACTATCTCAGCTAAGCAGTGTGGAAATAATCAAGAGATTTATCCTTTTGGTAGCAGGATAATTGTTTTCCTTTAGTGTTTGAGGGCATTTTTGTTCAAATGCGAATTCTTTTTTTTTTTTTTTTTTTTGCATCTTTGGTGAAAAAACAAACAAACATTCGCAGAACCTCGACTAAAACAGCCTTGTTTTGAAATGACAAGGGAACCAGTCCTTCTAAAAGTAATTAATTGCTAGAATAAGTGGACATAAAGCACTCAGGTGAATTATCATAGAAGCCATTAATTACCTCTAATGATTTGAACGTGACAAGCACATTTGCTATTAAAACTATTTATGACACGTATTAAGGTCAAGCTTTTCTTTAAAGCAAAAATTGCAGCAAAAAAAAAAAAGGAAGAACAACCCCCAAACTCTTAATTAAAAAATAAGGGATTTATACCAAATCCTATTTAACAATCAAAAGGTAATCAAACTTCAGTCAGTGATTCCACTTCAAAAACACACACTGCTCTTGGATGGAGCCTCTTCACTTCAAGCCCAATTGATCTAATTACATAAAGAGAATTCTCTCTCTCTCCCTCTCGCTCCCTCTCTCTCTGATATAGTGGTTCCTGTTAGATCCGGCTGTTCAGTTAATTAAGTCTTCATTCTTTATCACAGTGGTGGACTTGGGAAGACCATCCAATATTCTGCCTTTTTGGGGCTCTTTCTTTCAGCGCATTGTTTTTTACCGCAGCCAGAAGCGAGCGCTGCTCCAACCACTGCTCCTCCATGCTGCTTGCCTTTTAATCAGCGACCCCTGTTACTCAATTATGGGGTTTGAATTTTGGCTCCTTGGTGACCTTCTCCCGGTGATCCCACTACTGACCCTTCAATAAGAGCAGAGCCTTCCCGCCACTGCTTTGTGTGTTGCATCACTTCTTTTTTTTTTTTTTTTTTTCATTTGCGGGATCTTTATGAAGAGGGAAATAAAAGGAAGCGGGTCACTCATGTTGTGTTCTTACATCTACCCACTTCAGAGGCTCTGAACAGGGGCTTGGTGTTTACTTTGATTCTATGTAGGGTACGCTGCGAGTTCAAGGGTTGGAGGGCAGGAAGCATCACTCTCTTATAGGTAATCATATCTAGCTTTGTGCTCCTTGTGCCCCGACACTGAGGGTGGCAGCTTAAAGGCGGTCTGCAGCCTTGTTCCACCATCGGGCCGTACTTTTGATATCCTCCTGCACAGGTGTGTGTGATCCTGCCGGATTCATCTCAGCTCTGTATTGATGCAGAACTGTAGCAGAGCCTTTTTATTCCCCATTTCTTCACCATGGTTTAAAGATGACATATTTGCCAGCTGTGGGGTGGTTAAAGGTGATGCAAAGATTACAGCTATTTACTTAATTATCTGTCTGTGAGACTACCCTCATATTGCTGCATACATTACCTAGAGCTTGAGTTTAAAGAGCGATTGCTCAGAACAAGGAAGTTAAAGAGGCAATTACATAATGAAATGGGCTATCAATTCTGTCCGTGGCCTTTTTCTCTTTGAACAGAGATGGCCCAGATATCCCTGGTTTAGCTGACCCAGTAGAAGTACAACTGTTTGTATTAAACTCTCCTTTATCAGGGGTCTGACGACCTGCATGGGTCTGTCTGCTGGCTTTCCGTCTTTCCCCCGTAATTCAATTATTAATTACCCTTCCTCTCAGAGCAGCAGCGGCCATACACTTGTATTTACAGTGTTTCCATGGTGACCCGAGCCCATTTATAAGGTTCGTGTCAGTGTTAAGACAAGACCTGTATACAAATGGCCTCGATCTAAATATAGCAGTGTCTCACAATATGGGGGGTATTACACATAAATTAAACATTTCACCATTATAGTTTGGATTATACTACTAAGCGCTTGCAACAGAAATGTAGAAAAGAGTTTTTTAGTTTATATTGCACAATTCTAATTCTAATTCATTTAACAATTATCTCAAATATATAGAATTTTATATTATAACTTGATGGACATTTAGGTACATTTTTTTTAATTGTACATTAATACATTCATTATATAGTATTTTAAAAGTAATTACAAGTAAATCATATCTAAGTAATTAACCCGGTTATTTGTTCACTAGCAATTAACGGCAAATGTTTCTAAACAACCTTGAATGGTATAGCAGTAAGAATATCAAATATCAATTATTTTGAAATGATACATTTAGTTGTAGAAAATGTTAATCCATGGAGTGAGTTACATGCAGTTCTTGGAAAAAGTATAAATAGGTTCTCTCCAAATCTCTTTACTTCGACAAAACAATTAGCAAATTAACAATTTAGAGACCCAGCAGGCCAGATCAATATCTATCTAAAGGTGCTGCTATTTACTTGTTCTAATATTGATAAGTACAGGTTTATCTGTTGAACACTGATATTGAGGAATGTAATTTTACTATAAATACATTTTTTGTGTATATTTATTCTTGCTGCTTTATAACTTCAGGTAGAAATTGCCATATAAGTATTTGCTGATTAACCTGTGTGCTTTTTAAACCACAGGTAAGACGTGATTGGTGACAGAGATTCACCCACACCCTATTTACGGTGATATATCACTCTGAAAAATTATTTGCCTTCTGACCATCGAGTAACAAAAGGTCGTGCAAGATAAATTTATTTTCTGCAAGTTAGTCAGTGTGACGGAATTCCGTTTTTTTAATAAAACTTATCCCATGTCCAACCCACATGACTAAAAAAATGAAGTGCAAAATATGTTTGTCCCTGTACCCTACTTAACATACAATTCTGACCAGGGCACTAATAAGTATTTATTATGTAGTACTATGAGCACTAATAATTTAAAGAGAGAATGAAAGTGATTCCCTTTTGCTTATATGAAAAAATACACTTTCAAGGCTTTGGCTCTATATACATCTAGTATATAATAAGTATATAATAAGATTTTTTTTACATTTCCATTGTTATGCTAATGTAAAAATACTTTTTTTGTGCATTACGTAAAATAAGACTTACAAAGTTTTAGAGTGTATTCATTTATTGGATTATTTCTTCACACATACTGACATTCAAATTATCTTCTTTTCATGCAATACAAAGAGTATTCATATAAACAAGGTGTAAACAATGGAGTATATTATTAAATCTTGTCTCTTACATTAATACTATATTTTATTTTCACTCAGCATGTAGTTATACATAACCTTTATAATTATTGAGGAATTCACTTAGTACATGTGTGTGATTAAAGATTTCCTTTTCTCCTTCCTTTATTGTAATTTTGGTAGTGCAAAAAATCTACCTATTCATTATACCTTCAGTATTATAATTTTTCTTTCCAGCTAAAAAATCTAAAACGATATAATGTTGAGACAAACATTTTTAATATTAACATATAATGAAAGAACCTAAACTTGATGGACATGTGATAAACTACAGATGTACCAATAACTTGGACACTGAGGATCTGCAGACAACCAACGAGGAGTGTGCTGAGAGTAATCCAACTTTCTCCTTTCCTGTGTTGTGGAAAGTGTGATGACTGACGTTTGTCCTTCTGGTGTGGCGAGTCAAAGAATAAGATAGTCCTCTGCTCTTATTTTGGGCCCAAACAGGACCCACACCTTCTGTCACAGCCTCCAGCCCTGGGCCCGACGGCAACCTGCTGCCAGGCCCATGTGCACTGCCAGTTGTAGTATTTAATTGGCCATCTGGGGAAAGCTGGATCTAGTGGTTGGATATTAATCAGTAAATTAACCCAGCCATAATACAGCTTCCTCCCAGTGGAAGCCCGGCAGCTGTGGGCAGAGAAAGAGAGAGTGAGAGCAAGAAAAGAGAGATGAACCATAGGCTAGAGAGGCTGAAAAGGGAGGCTCCCGAATGGGCTGGCCCATGATTGAACATTTCCTCTGTCCCTTGCCACATTCCCCTGTCTGCAGTGCTGCTGACCCCCAATTTGTGCAACAATCACATGGAGGATTATCTCCAGCATGTCAGTGCAGATGTCACAGGTATTTCCTCTCACTATGGACAATAGTTGCAAATTCAGAGTTATAGCTTGCTTTTCTGGCCAAAACTGACAGGTGTATTGAAAGCTTCAGTGATTGGAGGGGAGAGTGTTCCACCAAAGTTCAGGGGGAGGTTACTTCTGCAAGCTTTTCTTGGTGTGTGTGTGTGTGTGTGTGTGTGTGTGTGTGTGTGTGTGTGTGTGTGTGTGTGTGTGTGTGTGTGTGTGTGTGTGTGTGTGTGTGTCATTAGTGCATTTGACTGACTGGAATTGCTGCCGGTCCCCAGAGTTAACCAATTAAAAGGCTAATGAATATACAACAGCTAATTATTATAAGTATGCTAAATTATCATAATAGCCTGTGCTTACAGTTTTAGCAATGAGTTTGGACATCCTGAGAAAAGTAATCCAATATGTCTCGCTAGATGGTAAACAAACAAGTAATTATACTGTTATTACACAAGGTGATATCTTTATTATACTGTTATATGAATAACACTTAGATACAATGATACAATTTCATGTTTTAGAGTCTGTAATTTAATATGTAAAACATATAGTATATTATGCCTATACAAAATCAAGATGGTTTGCACATTTATGTTAAGAAAAATATCAAACTCATCACACAAGTGCAACAAAAAATATTAAAAAGGTAACTACGTCTGGTTTAAAAAAAGAAAAAAAGATGCAATAGGCTTCCTAGTACATATCATCATCTCAACCCACCCTACAGTGATAAAAAGTTGGGGGATGTGTTATTACCCAAATTAAATGCTGAATATGAGTATTTATAGTTGAAGATAAAATATTTTTTTTAGTTCAGCTCATGTTTTTAATCCTTAGAAACATCTGACTCAAGATTTTTAGTTTTGACTTTTTTTTGAACCATGGTGGTTCAAGTTGCCTGACAGGGTTTTAAACACCCTGACAGGGTTTTGCATAAAAAAAAAAAACCCCACAGTAGCAGTGGGTGTCATACTATATCATAGGAAAGCAATGTCAGCCACTGACCCATTCTACTTCTTATATATTCATGCATAACAAACGCAAAAACTCCAAACCCGTGTGGCATAAACCTTCTGGCCTGCAGAGGCCTTTTATGGTGTGATGTCATCACGCCCCATTGTCATAAATGAACCACCTCACATCTCTGCCTGCCTGTCAATAAATTTCCAAGGGGCCTCAGTCATACATCCCTACTCTACTGTGCTCTAGATGCACGGGAAATAATTGCCATGCAAAGAGTGGCACTTTTCCCTTTCTAATTTTAAGGGTCAACAGCATTTTAATACAATTTTAAACACACACACAGTGTTTTTTATGATGCATGTACAAGCGGCTTTTGATAGCTTAACCAGCCAAGCATGGTTAAAGAGAGAAACCATTGCAGCTGCTTCCTAGGACCCACTTAATTTAGTTCCCTGACCCCAGTTCACCTGAGTCTGCATGGAAATCATAATGCAATTCAAGTGTGAAATAAAATGATATACTGTGTATTTACCCCAAATATTTATGCAGGACCCACTAACAGTCATGCTTACTGCTAATAAAGGGAAAGTGATGCCTTGTAACAATGGCAGTAGTGGGCTGCTCCCGTGCTGCCTGAGGCCATTGTTTCCTGCATTATCATTTTCATTGGATTCTATACAGGGCAGTGTTTCCAGTGTTTACAA